>LR750211.1:523827-765908 GCA_902729485.2 Mus minutoides | reverse complement strand
TTTCAAAAGGCCAGAGACTAAGATGTAACTTAGTTGTACACTAATTGACTAACATGCACAAGCCTTAGTTATTTGTGGCACACATGCATACATGCACACTCATACACACACACACACATGCACACTCGAGGGACATAGCTCAGTGGTAAGGCACTTGCCCGGTGCACAAAAGGCTGGACGTTCAAAGGGAAAAAAAAAAACATAAAAATGTACACACACTACACATGCTATGTTTGTAAGTGGATAGCAACGACTTCCCTCACCTTTCTAAAATGGCTGACTCATTTAACTAACAGCACTGCGAACCAGTGTTCTCCACTTTTTCCTGCCTCAGCTGCCGTTCCTCCATGATAGGGGAGGGATGTTGGCATGAATTCTAAACGCTCAAAGGGATAAATGGATTTCACAATGCAGCAGATAAAAGCAACTGGCCTTATGCAGGTTTCCCAAGTCCCCACCCATAACTCCACTTTTGCTGTAATGATGTTTACTGAGCACTTCGTATTTGCCAAGTACTTGGGTGCACTGCATAGAGCAAACAACTTAAACTCCCATGGGAACCTCTGAGGCCCATAAGAAAACCATCCTCTATTTACATGAGGACAAGGCACAGAGTTTAAGGAACAAGATCACAGACAATAAATGACAGGCTGTAGAATCAACTCGAGATCGTGCAGTCCTTGGGTTTATGTTCCGACACACTTTATTCCAAACGCACAGGGAGAAAACGTTATCATACAAAGGACTTGTCGTAGCATATTGTATATACTATTCAAAGACTTCATCTTGTAATTAAAAGTGACAGGGCCTCAGTGGCTGGGTGGTCTGCGTTCTGCGCCACGTGGATCTGAAGGTTTTAACAACTTTACCTGCCTTTACCTGCCTGAGGCTTTACCATGTTCCCATTCAGAATTGTAAAAAAGGGAAAACTCAGCTGTCCTATTACTTTTCAGTGGGATGTGTGGTTCACCTAAGGTTACGTGATTGTGGGAGGGCCACTGACAGACAGCTTCAGTCTTCTGATGTGAAATCTGCTCTTCAGCTGAAGAAGGAATGCCCATTTGGAGAACTAGTTAAAACGGATTAGAAGGCTGGGCGTGGTGACGCTCGCCTTTAATCCTAGCACTTGGGAGGCAGAGGCAGGCGAATTTCTGAGTTTGAAGCCAGCCTGGTCTACAGAGTGAGTTCCAGGACAGCCAGGGCTACACAGAGAAACCCTGTTTCGAAAACAAAACAAAACAAAACAACAACAAAAAAACTGATTAGAAGTTTTAAGTTTTAAGTAGAAGCAGCATGTCAGATATAAAACTGAAGTTCACCTTGAACTTTATTTTTAGAACTGCACTAATTAGAACAAACTTAGACTCGTAAAGGCCTCTTCCTTGTACAGACAGGAATCTACAGCAGAAAGGCCATTTATGAATCACAACGTATGCAGCTTCGTGAGAGACAGAGGTTGAACAGAATGAAACAGAAAGCTACACCAAAGACAACTTCCTGGGAAAGCCATCTCACTCAGCTTCTGCCCTGTTTTCTTCAGCAAGGACCTTCCTAATGGGTAGACTAGTTCTGAAAATCAAATTTAGTTAAAATGTAAAAATCTGAGGGCTGGCTGCAATTCAAAACCGAGTCTTTTCACAACCCACCTTACTAGCCACTGTTTACAAAGATGTGCAATGCCACCTACAGGGGATCTTTGGAACTACAGTCCTACTTCTATGTCCCACACTGGGTTAAAAAAAAAAAGAAGACACACCCTCGCTCATCATATTTAACCAGAAAGCATGAGGAGGGGGTGAAAAGAAACTCAAGAAGATGCACCGCCATTCTGTCCTGCACTTAAATAATAATTTAAGGAATCAAAACCAACCCAGTGTCACCAACTATGATCCACAGACAGAAATGGGAGAAGAAACAGGCAACCAGAGGGAGAAGGTGGGGGAGACTGCTGATGAGACCTGCAATTTGCCTCTGAATTGTAGAAACCTGGGAGGCCCAGCCCTCAGGTTTCTCTACATTTTGGGCGGGCACGCGTGATTCCGGTTCCTAGAGTTCTTCCACAGGTTTTTAGGTTCAGTTCGCTCATTCTGTGCAGGACAGGCCACTCTAACTAGAGTACTTCCCTTCCCCTCTCTCGCCCTCCCCCTTGGGAGGTAGACAGGGGTTTCTTTATGGTGATGGTTCTCAATTTAGGAAACAGTAAAGCTATCTGGAGTCCTTTAGTAACACCACCACTAGAATGAAGCTTGACTGTAGTAGTGTTTGGCTTCTGCTTGCTTCCAACTTTCCAGGTGACCTCACTGTGCGGCTGGTTTAAGAAATATTTCCTACAGAGCTAGGAACTTACAGGTTCCAGGACAGCTAGGGCTACACAAAGAAACTGTCTCCAAATACCAAAACCAACAAAAAGCCCCAAACTTAAAAGCCAAAACAAACACAAAACCGTTCGGGGCTACAATCTCTTCCCAGGTGACTTCCCCCTACTTTCTGGTAAGTGGTGCTAGACCCTGCAGCCCACAGCAACAAACTCTGCTTGCTCTAGAAGATCCTAATTCATCTCTAGCATTTCCCAGACACATTGGCAGTTACTTGAAGCTGGATAGTCAGTATACTGGCTGATGCCCAGCTAGAGGCATGACCTCATTCATCTGTTGCACCTGCTATTTATTTTTGAGATACAGCCGTGTGTTCCTGTGTCCCAGAGTGGCCTTGAACACACGATCCTGCCTCCACCTTCCTGGTGTGCAGCTCTCCCTGGACAGACGGACACATTGCTGTTGAGTCTTCCAGCCTCCATCTCACAGATCGATTCCCAGGTTCAGGTCCATCTACCCTCTGCTTCAGGGCTCACAGCAGCTGTTCTGCTCCAAGCCCTGGTCTAGCCCAGCTAAGTCTCTCCCTGAGCAACACAAGCCTAAGCAGAGATACTGGTTTCCCCTTCAGCAGATGAGTTACTCCTTAGGCCCTTCTTCCAGGGGGTCCCAACTACAGGGCCTTGCTCACCAAAAGGCCTAAATGTGCCAACACTGAACTCTTCCAAAGGAGGGCTTCTCTCAGGTTCCTGTGTGGAATGCAGGTGGCACTAAGGATGCTCTCCGAAGGGTGCCCTGTAATTAAGTCCTGCAGTAGAGCTCAGGGCTGGCCTCATTCCACAACTAGGAGTTTCAAGATCCCGATTCATTCTGTTACAAATTCTGTCCCTCCCCAAGGTCAGATCCCCAGAGGCAGTGATTGTGGGTGACAGGTTAAGGAGTGGGTCTAGCTAGCAGGGAGGGGAGGCAAGCAGGGTGTGGTTCCCAGGAAACCGGTACTAAGCTACTGTGTGGGTTAAGCCAGCTGGACTTCACATGAAAGGTAGAGTTTGGGAGCATGGGAAGGGTGTGAGAATCTGAGGGGTCTAAAGTCAGTGTTCACGCCACTTCCATGTTATGGAGCAAGCTGTGTACAAGCTACTGCATGCAAAGCAACACACATTCAGCCTCTGTCTGCTCCACGGGACACGGTATTTTGAAAATGTAACAGCAAGCAAGCGTTAAAAGACTGAAGAAAGCTCCCAAGAATCGCTCTGAATGGATTCTTGTCTCTAAATGGAGCCGCTCTTGCTTTCTGGAAAGCAGTTGTTCGTTATAAATGTTCATCTCATCAGAGACGTCTTGGAAGCAGAGTCACAAGGTTTCAAAACGATGTTTATTTCAGCACATACAATGTGCCATCTAGCACCGACTGTAAACTCCATAATTCTATCTGATTATTACTTTTTGGATCTGGTGGTGGTGTTCAAGACACTGACACATTAGTCTATGTGAGCAGACGATTACTGGAACAAAAGTTGGAGACAACACAGTAAAAACCATTTGATCAATGTACACAGAACTTCATTTCAGCATGATGGATATCTTAGTATCAGTAGTTTAAAATCAGATTTTCTTGGATCGAATACACAAGAAGACCTCCTGGAGCCATGCGAGCACAGAAGCCTGCACTTGGCTTTCTCTCCTCAAGCCTCCCCGAGGCAGCGTTTGTTCCCTTTTCCTGACTTACCTTCTTAGTGACCTAGAGTTACAGCACACCCTCACCTACCTGTGATGGAGGGAAACAACTCTGCCCAGCAAAGGTGCAAAATCATTTCAGTTTCTTTTCAAAGAACACGTTAAGTATTAAACATAACACAAGGGAAAAGAGAAAGTACTGCACAACGCTGCAGACGTGAGACTGCCTCTGAACTTCACCTTAAACAACATTATAGAACAAGAGACACTAGCATTGGAAGCTGGATTGCATCAACTTCTCTATGGTTTTGGGTTTTTTCTTCTTTCTCTCTCCTTCCTTCGAGACAGTCCTATTATGCTTGGAACCAGCTTACCCTGTAGAGCAGGCTGGTTTGGAACTCAAGAGAGCCACCTGCCTCTGTCTCCCCCGTGCTGGTATTAAAGGAGTGCACCAGAACATTCCTATAGAGTAATGGATGCTATTAGAAATTGGATCAACTGATTTTAAGTTTCTTGGAAATGTACCGAGTCAACCATGCTGTTTCAGACTTGAGGCTACTCTCAAAATTAATTTTTATTTGCGTGACTGTCAACGTTTCTTTTAAGCAGAACTTGATGTTGAGCTAAGCAATCCTATGTTAGATTTCAAGCCCAGGGCGGGCAGGCAGGCATTCCACATTGTGGGCAGTCCAAGGTAGTTGTCATCCATGTACCAGATCTCTGAGGACATGCTGGAGAAATCTGTGAAGCAGTCTTCCATGCGGTCTGCACATGCTCCGTTCACATCTTGACCTTACCCAGGATGTTGGGGGGCGTAGCTAAGATGAAGAAGCGCTTCACGATGGCGGTTTCTATGAGAAAGGGGGAGTTTAAACATGAATTTTTTAACACCAAGTAGTGGCTAAGTGCACTTCAAGAGAACCTTGTGCAATGTTTAGAGACAGTTCTCAGCTGACATCTAAAGCAATCAAGAAGAAAGCAGATAGTGAATATTATTAAAATTAAAAGCCTTTGTGGTGCAAAAAACTACAGTATCCTAAAATTTAAGACATCCACAGAACAGGAGAAATTTGTAAATTACACATCTGGTATCGATTGGTAAATAGAATGTCTAAGACATCACAATCTAAAAAGGGGCAAATACCCTTTCTTCCTTAGACTGAGTTTTCACCCCCTTTCCTGGTCCCTAAAACTGTGCTGTTGGCTAGAATCCTTATCATTATCATTAGAAAGCAGAGTGAGCCGGGTGTTCACTGTTCATTGAATTCTATCAGACCAAAATCATCAGAAAGAAGTGGAACACATTAGATTTTAGTGTCATTAGTGAAACCAATGTCTCTGCCTTACGGTCCTCACATCCACAATCGAGCATACAAGACCCCTCTCTGCCCCCTACCCTTCTACAGGCTTGAACTACAGGTGCAATAAAAAACGTTATAGTGGGAAGACGACCAGTGGGAACACACATCAAGCTCTATTCAATTGGGGTGCTTTTCTTCTACAGGTCATACTGCCCATTTTCCATTTAAAAGGAAAATGAGGATGACCAAAGTTTAAAAGCTGCAACTACCTTTTTAAAAAGTTAGAAAAGAAAGCTACAAAATCACTAGAGGTACTGTTCAAGAAGCACTGTGAGAAGCATTGGGAACATTGAGATTATACACATACATACATACATACATACATACACGAACTCAGAAATCCGCCTGCCTCTGCCTCCCAGATGCTGGGATTAAAGGCGTATGCCACCACGCCTGGCTTATACGTGTATATGTATTGCATATACGTGGTATATAATGCCTTTCAAGACCAGCTTTGGACCCTGTCCCCCTTTCTCTTTTTCACCCTCAGCCAGGTGACCAGGTCCCCTTTGCTGCACTCCTGCCATTACTTACAGCTTGCTCACAGGCCCCACAGATAGGGCCATCCAAATCCAGGACTCGAAGGAACCAGGATAAACTTTCTGTATCTTATTGTCTTACAGTAACTTCTCAGGGACATTCTCAGTTACTCAGCCATTTGATTTATAACTGAAAAGGACTTTAAGGGGCCTACCAGGTTGGGGACTTAGCTCGGTGGCAGACAGCTTGCCTATCATGTGTAAGGCCAAAGGTTCATTTCCCAGCATGGCAGAAACAAAGCCAGCCTTACATAATTTTTGATACAGTGTCCCACTGTGGAGCCCAGCCTGGCCTCCAACTGCATGGCCTTCCACTTCCTGAGTTCTGAGACCGAGAACCCAAGGCAGAACATGTGAGCGATGGAAACACTGAGTGTCAGTCAGCTCAGCTCTTCACACTGTGTGGGGGTGACGAACCTGACCACAGCTCAGCGCACAGACAAGAACCAGCTGACAAAATCAGATATGAAGAACTGCGAAAGCACATACTGGGTTTTTCTTTCTGATGTATACAATATGAATGTCTTCACTTCGGTATTCTTCATCATGTTTGTCCAAAGGGATTTCTTCAAAGTCAAAGTCTAGCTGCAGGAGCTATAAATTTAAAGGACACTTATGTTAAATTCAGACTGGCTGGTAAGGGCAGCTCAGAAGCCTTCTCAAATCTGGAAATGCTCTGTGTCTTTATGTTGGAGCAGTTATTTGGATGAAACCGCATGAGCTGAGAACCTGGTGTATGTGCACTGTACATGTTTTAAGTAAATATGAATTACTTAGATTTTTTAAAATTGTAATTTCAAAAGTTGAGTAACATTTTCTCATATTAATGAAAAACATGGTATTATAAAATTTAATAATTAAGCATATTTATATATTATAACATATAGCACATATTATCTGAAGGAGTCACATAGTTGTTTTTGTCATTGGGCAAAAGTAGTCCTTTCAGCAGACAGAATTTCAGGACTACAGATACAGCTTCAAAATGAGCCAGTTTTTAGTAGGTTGCATTTGTGCCCATAAACGGGTATGGGTGCCACTTGGGGGGAAAATTAAGAACATATAAAAGACAGGCACTCCTTACCAACTTTAAAAACAAACATCAAGAGGGCTGGAGAGAGGGCTCAGCAGTTACGAGCACCGACTGCTCTTCCAGAGGTCCTGAGTCAATTCCTAGCAACCACATGGTGGCTCACAACTATCTGTAATGGGACCCTCTTCTGGTGTGTCTGAAGAGAGCAATGGTGTACTCACATACATAAAATTTTAAAAAATCTTTAAAACAAACAAACAAACAAACAAACAAACAAAAAACAAAAGCCAGGAAATCACAACTTATATAAAATAAAAATATATAGGAAAACACATAAGTAAAATCCACCACTTACACATTTCTATCATAAGCTCTAAAATACCCTGCTGAGAAACTCCCAAAGTGTCTTGTGTTTAACAGCGTTGAAAACTGTCTCAGAAGACAAGCTTGTCATCACTAGCCCCTGGCACCTCACAGTGTAACAGTATGGACTATGAGAACAGCCAGCAAACTTGGCCTGCCAAGGTCAGAGATAGTGGGTTCTGTGCAGGAAGGCTGTGGAGGACTTCTCCCTGGGTTCTAATCAAGAGAATGTTTCCCTTGATTAAATGGGAATGTTAAATTGCCTAGAATACTGCAGTGACTGCATCCAGCTCCCCCAGAGGGTAACTGCTACCAAGACAGACCTAACACGATACTCACCTCAAAATACTTCTTCTCAATTTCTGGATTTTTCCCCATTGTGCGTTGTTCATAACAACATATAATACAAGTTTCAGGTCCACTGAGATCTTTTAATGTTTTCAGCAATGGTTCCAAGGACTATTTAAAAAAAAAGTACCATTTTCAGCTTATTACTTCAAGAGTTTCCTATTATAATACAAGTTTCAGGTCCACTGAGATCTTTTAATGTTTTCAGCAATGGTTCCAAGGACTATTAAAAAAAAAAGTACCATTTTCAGCTTATTACTTCAAGAGTTTCCTATTATAGGAGGGGGTCAGGAAGTGAAGAGACCCTGCCTTTGAGTCAAACCATTCTAAATCAACCCAACAAAGCAAGGTTCTCAAACTAGACTGGTAAACAACTGCTGACTAATCAATACTTACACTGATTTCTATTTAAAAAAATAGAAGAATCCTAAGGATTATACTTGTTTCCTCAGGAAAGCAAGCAGAATTGACTTGTGTCTTTTGTGTTTATTTTGAACAAGGGTCTAGTCATGTAGCCCAGGCTGGCACTGAACTTACAGCTATCCTATTTCAGCCTCTCCAGGACTGGGATGACAGAAGTTGTACCATCACATCTAGCTAGACTCAAGTCTTACAAATCTAATTTCACTTCATCTAAGTTAATGTGGTATTTAAGCAATCAACTATTTACTCTACAAAAGCAGGCCTGACCCTAATGGTTTAAATTAAATTTTTGTTATTTTAATTATATGCATGTGTTTGTCTGTGTCTAAGTATGTGGTAGTGCCTGCAGGGGCCAGAAGAATTGGATCTCCCTGGAGCTGGAATTATAGGTGGCTGTGAGCTGCCTGATGTAGGAACTGGGAACTGAACTTGGATCCTCTGGAAGAACTGTGTGTGCTCTTATCTGCTGACCCCAATTTGAACATCAGTTGGCTCAAGACATTGGTTTAAAACAAAGTACTGTCCAACACTGCATAAACTGATATGGAAAGAAAACCATTCCACAAGTCTAATAAAATCTTGTCACTGAGAATTAACTAGTTAATTTTGGACAGTCTCACTCTGTGGTATGCTGGCCTTGCATTTATGGCAAGTGTGAGTGCTACGATTCTCGAAGTGAGCCAACTTGCATTTTAATTAATTTTCAATGTCATGGTTAGCAGTCAATGGGAAAAGTAAGAAAGAAAAAGAAAGAAAAACAAATGAACAAACAGACAGACAAACAGAAGGTATCTTAGTTTTCCAGAATATATGCAAATCGGAAAATCTTTTTAAAGTTTTCCAAAAAGCCTCCAGTAGAATGCACTGAAGTTTTCTCAACTACAGCGCACAGACAGGCCTATATGCCTATCCTGAATTGTATGAATGTGTTGCCTTTGATAGTTTAACTTCTCTTTACTGCCTCATCTACAGAACAAATATCCCACACTTGGAGGAGTTAAACCACGGAGAGCTATGAGCTTCCGGACACACCGGTTCGCCCACTACTCACCTCCTCATAGTATATACAGTCTGCCATCAGTATGTAGTCTGGTGACATCAAGTCTTTTATGTCTTCACCCCTTAAAAATGTCAAACATATGTCTTTAAGTGATGCTCTGACGATTTAAAGTGTTCATTTTAGAAACGAGAAGCAGAAGGCTCCCCTCCTATTAAGCATGCGTTGTGAAAAATGCAATTTAAAAAGCCCATGTAAGCGGTTATCTTAAAACAAGCTGAAAGGCCATACAAACCATTTCAGTACCTTGGCTTGAACAGAACCAGTCACAAGATGCTTGTTCATATCAATATTCATTTTCAGCAAGTCCTGCAGCTCCTCAAGATCAGTGACTATAACATCTGCCCTAAAAAAACAACCTCGTTGAGGTACAGGCGTATGGCCGCACGCCGGTGACCTGATGCTGGGCGACCAGCGCCTTCCCGCCAGCTCTTACCCGAGGGTCGCAGCCATGAGCCCGACGGCCCCCGTGCCGGAGCCCAGCTCCAGCACCGAGCGCCGACTCAGCGCGTGGGCCCCTTCGCCAGAAAACCCCGGCGTTTCCAGGTACTTGGAAAGGACGATGGCGGCGTCCCACACAACGCAACCCACGCCCCCGGAGCCGTACTGCTGCAGCCGAAGCACTGTCCCATCCCGCTTCTCCAGAACCCGCACGAAGCTCCACAGCGGGTCCTCCACCTCCCGCTCCACGGCGGCCGCCATCCCTGCCCCTGCCCGCCGCAGGCTGCAGCACGCGGTAACGTCACGCCCACGCAGCACCCGTACCTCCTAGCGGCAGAGCGACTGCCCAAAGCGCATGCGTGACTCTCAAAGCCCGGAAGTCCGCAGGAAGCGGCAGAACCTCCCCGGGAGTGGCCCGGCTGGCTGCTACTTGGAACCGCTCTTTAAGAAGCAAAGCGACCGACAGTGCTTTTATATAGCTGGAGAATGGCTCACACAGAGCTGCTGGCGATAGATCTAGGCCAGGTCCTATCTAAAAATGGTTATATTCAAGAAGTTTTCCTACTGTGCTCCCTTTTCATGAGTGCATAAAAGTGGTGGCTGGGAACGTGCTACTTGCTCCCCCTCCCCGCCCCCCACCGAGACAGGGTTTCTCTGCATAGCCTTGGCTATCCTGGAACTCACTCTGTAGACCAGGCTGGCCTCGAACTCAGAAATCCGCCTGCCTCTGCCTCCCAAGTGCGGGGATTAAAGGCATGTGCCACCACGCCTGGCTACTACTTGCTTTTAATGGTAAAGAAAAGTTACCCTTTTACATCCCACGGGGCCAAGAGATGGCCAGCAAAACCAAAGACTCGAGTTCCAGGACTCACATAGTAGAAGAAGAGACCAGCAGGTTGGCCTGTCACATTGGATCTCTGGTATGCACAACACACACACACACACACACACACACACACACACACACACACACACACGTAATAAATAGATGATAGTTATTCATTCTTCTAGATTTTTTTTCAGCTTTGTTGATTTTTGTTTGTTTTCAGGATGGTCTCCTGTATCCCGAGTAGGTTCAAACTCTTCCTGTCGCCTTTAAGTCCAGATGCTTCCGTCTACCCTCCCAAGTGCTGCGATTACAGGCGCTCACCACTATCCCCAGCCTCTCCTTGCTCTTTGTGATGAAAAACAATATTGCGAATCTTTTACAAATTAAGACTGAGGTGATTTATTAATCTTGTTAAGAACTCTGATACAAAGCACAGTAAAAGGCCACAGACCAGTAGATAAACAACGTGGCTTTTGGCTACTTTACAATGGCTGCTACTGCACTATCAGCATAACATACATACCTTGATCACTTTGAATGATAGTATCCAAATGGCAAAGCTTTATTCTGTCTGATTAAAAAATTTAATAAAGCTTTTTAAAGTATTTTCTGTTTAAATATTACTAATCTGGAAAAACTTTTCAAAAATTTCAGTTAACACGAGATTAAAGACAATTAATAGGTTTGACAATGGCAGTTGGTTCTTATGCCATAAGACACTTTTGTTCCAGACTTACAAATTAGTAAAATAGCAGATTGTATTATAGGCCTCAAGTCACTTACATTTATATAGGTTATTAGCATTATCTTTAAATATATACAATATAAATAAACTGTACATATATAGCATATTAATTTTGTTTTCCCAAATAAAAGGCAAATCATTAGCTAGAGACACCATACACTGCAAAACAAAAGGCACATCTTAATGATTACATGCCCCTCTTCTATAGTCGGGTTATGTAGAACTGTTTATAATTTTAACAAAATAATAAACACAGTGCATTCTATTATTTCATTCTATTTTCCGTTTTTGTCTTCAGCAGCAAATACTGACATTTAAGACATGGTCTCAATGAGTTTAAGAACAGCGGGTATTATTCATAAATCTCCTAGATGTAAAAACCAAATGAAGTTAAAAGCTAGAAGATGGTCAGAGGATTAAAAACCAGTAACACCACCCCACATCTTCTGCATCTGTGTAAGTTCATCGCCCTAAAAAGGTATCTATCACTCAGGCATGAGAACTCCCTTGAGCGCTAGTTCCTCTCAGTGCAGTCAGAAATCCTTCTGAGCCGTGTGTTAGCAGAGTCTACAGTGCAATCCAGAGTCTTTATACTGGCCTTAGGGCAGCACTGAGGAGCTGATGAAGCAATGCTATGATCTCCTGAGGGCTATAGGGAAGCCAGGGCTCTTGCATTTTAATATTTCAAATTTTTTTCTTCCTTCCTTCCTTCCTTTTCCTTCTTTTGTTTGTATTTTGACTTTTGAGACAAGGTTTTTCTGTGTAGCCCTGGCTGTCCTGGAACTTGCTCTGTAGACCTCAAACCCTGAAGCCCACCTGCCTCTGCATCCAGAGTGCTGGATTACAGGTGTGCGCCACTGCCATCCGACAAGTTTACTAATTCTTAAGAGCTTATTTAATCAGTAGCATTTCTGTAAAAAGTACTAAAATACTATGTCTTTTTGAATAAATTAAAAACCTTTACAAATACTATTCCAGTGTCAATGACTACATATGGCCAAGGTCATTGAGGAGTTTCTGCATTTTCAAGCAGAGGCAGTCTGTACAGTGGTGGGTGGGAAAGCTCCCGTTTGTAAGTCTTTGGTGGCAGCTTTGGTAAGAGAGGGCTTGAATTCTGCCTTGGTGGAACAGGAGGAGCTGGCGGCTGAGCAAGGCTGCTGTGACTGGAGCTGAGCCAGTGACAGCCGCGTGGAATCCGTGGCGAGGGCGTGGTGGGAGGAGTGCTTGGTGAGTTAGGACACGTGCTAACGTCTCTGAGCCAGTCTGGGTCTCTGTGAGGATGGCCCAGTGGAGGCGGCTGAAGATTAAATGGATAGTTTATAAAGTGTTCCGGAGGCCGAAGAGGGACTGGTGGAGGGGTATCAGGAAGAGGGTCTCTTGGAAGAAGTGGAGGTGGACTGATCAAAGGCCCATCAAATGTACCCATGAGGACAGGAACTCTTGGCTTTACCTTTGGAGGAGGGTACTGTCTTGGTGGAATAGCAGGAGGGTCATCATCAGATTTCATAGCTCCCTAAACAGAACAGAAAGGGATATGTATAGTCTCTTGGGAAATTTACAAGACAATTTAAAAAGACTAAAGACTCTTCTGTGAAAAGTTAAATCTAGAGGCGCAAATTAAATTAATGGGGTTTACTTATCAGGTTTCTAACTAAATTGCTTCCAGTTAAATTCTAGGCTCAGTTTAAAATTTGGATATTTAAGATGTTATTCCTGAAACCTTAATACATAGAGCTCCATATTGTCTTGCTTTGTTTCCAACATTCCAGAAATTTATAAAACGTATTAATGCAACAAGTCAGTGAAAACAACACAGTTTTTATAGATATGAAAGGACATGTTATCAATGGCATTTAATACCTAACTTCTATTCACTGAACATCTACTTCTGTTTTTCCCATGGTGCTTAGAGCAGTGGATCTCAAGCATGATCCAGGGAGCAGCATCAGTACCAGTAGAGAATGGCTTAGCACGGCCAGGCCCAGCTGCAGCCTGACAGCCTGAGGCTGGCTCAACAGCCCACCTTTTTTTTTTTTTTTTTTTTTAAATATGGAATGCTTCATGAATTTGCATGCAATCTTGCGCAGGGGCCATGCTAATCTTCTCTGTATTGTTCCAATTTTAGTATATGGACTGCTGAAGCGAGCACAGCAGCCCACTTTTAAGAAGTTTCCCAGGTGATTCTTACATTTGAGAAGCACTGGTTTAAAATTTTCAGGTTCTTTCAAATAGGAATTCCACCCTCCTTCCCCAATCTGCATAAGAACAATATACTTCTGATTATCTGAAATTTTCTACTTTTTAAAAAAGTTTTAAAAATTTTATTAAACAATTATTTAAAGCATTTTTCAAACACAGCAATATAAATTTTAAAAATTGGTAGAATTTTTAAATGTGACTAAATTTTGACTGACACATCTAAAACTACTCTAAAACATGAGTGCTATTCTGAAGATTCACAACTTTGCATATGCTGAGGCAAGCCCAGGCCCAGATGACTACCTTGGAATTGGAAGCATCATGATCAAACTTTTTCCGAGGGGGCAGCGGAGGAGGAATCAGGGGCTCTTCACTCAGTTTGTGTAAACTTCCACATGAGCTGAAGAAACTCTCTAGGGGAGGAAAAGACTAGCTTACCATTCACAGTGCAGTTATAGGACAAAACTTCAATACAACTCGTGACTACTTCTGCTACCAAACTGTCAAATGTGTTCTTTCTCTCTCTTGGCTCTTCTGTCCTCTCCACAAATTCTAAGCTTTAGGGGAAACTGTGTGCATGTGTCTGTAACCCTAGCATCTACCAGGGCAATTGGCACATGGCAGTTGTAATATTTAAATGAAAGCATATTATTAAGATTAATAATGAAATTCTGATTTGGCCCTGGAGGGACAGGCCTGTAATCACAGGTACTAAGGCCTGAGCAGGATCACGAAGTTCAAGGATAGCCTGGGCAGCTCAGTGACTCTGTCGTAAAATAAAAAGTATATAAGTATCAAAAAAAAAAAAAAAAAAAAAAGAGTTGAGGCTATACCTCAGAGTGAGGCTACCTCTCAGAGTGGGATGCCTGCCTAGCATGAGTGAGGCCCTAGGTTTGATGATCTGCACAGAAACCAACTCTCCCCTAAATGTCTTTTAAAAACTAAACCAAAATAAAACTGAAAATGTGTGTATACATGTGCACTCATGTGTGCATTTGTATGGTGGTGTATTAGCCTCCAGAGGAACACCATTCTGAGCAGAAACTATTTCTCATACAAAATAAGTCTTGTTACTAGACATAAGTAAGGGGCTCTTACTTAAAGAATTCCACCCTCCTTTATATGATAATATATAAATCATACTGAGGGAGTCCACTATATTTAACCAACCGTGGTAAGCAGAAGTGTCCATCTAATGGATTCCTTAGAAAATTAAAGTATCACAGCTATAAATAATGAATAAATACCAATATAGCAGTGCCAAGGCATTGGACTGCTCACTGGTAGCAAGTCCAGTCTAATCAGTGAGCTCCAAGCCAGCCTCAAAAGGCAGGGTGAGCAGCTCTAAAGAATGACACCTGAGGTTGACCTCTGACCGCTACGCGCATGTATACACATGGACCCACACAAACATGCATAATTTGGGCACATGATAAATATTTAGTACGTGTCCCTTGGTATGTGATATTACATAAATGTAAGCATCCACCAATGCTTTAGTCTTTTAAATAAAATGGCAAAGTGTGTATAAATCCTATAACTTTAATCACCAATAGACTTTACTTATCTTACTCATCACAATGTAACCTTATATAAATTATTGTTTAGGGAATGATGCCAAATAGCAAAAAGACTCTGCATGTTCAAGTACAGGTATAGCCACCATTGGTCTAACCATGTTTTCCATCTGTGGCTGGTTGAATACAGACATTAAGAACTGACTATGTATCCTTCCTCAGGAGAAATTAGAAGCAGTAAGAAGCCAGGCAACTGAGATGAATTTTCTTTTGTCTGGGGATGCAGCTCAGTATGACAATGGCCTTGCATCAGTGGAGACTGGGAAGGTGTGTGTGTGTGTGTGTGTGTGTGTAAGGGGGGATGGGAAGAGGGAAGAATAAAAGGAAAACTTTTTAAAATATATTTTTAATATAAAATCCTTTCTATTCTTCAGGCATTCTACAAATGTCAGAAAAATATATTTTTGCTTTAACTTACAATTTCTTCCTGAAATCATCCAAATATGGAAATACATCTTCAATAAATCAGTTATGACCTTTATAATTATCTTACTGTAACCAGCTTTTGTCTTACTTACTTGAGTGTGGCAAGAGGACTGGAGCAAAGATGGTGTTGCTGCCTGTTGGACAGAGGAGAAGCATCTGAATACAAAGCTAATGTGGATGGCCCTTTTATAGATAGTTTCTATCGAGGTTTGGTCTCTTGTTATATATTGTAATGCTAAATGTGCCCCCCCCCAAGACCTGGTTGTTCCAAAGATGAGAGAGTCCAAACATACACCTTGGCCCCAGCTGGGCAGATTCCCAGCCTTGGGGGTCAGAGAGGGGCCATGAGGAAGAGGAAGGTGCAGGAGGAAGAAGGAGAAGGTGCCATGAGTTAGGAGTCAAGAGATCGTAGGCCATGAGGGCTGGCCAACTGGAGTTAGAGCAACCTAGATGAAGCACAGTAAGAAGTAATAACTCGAGGTTATCAATAGGACAATAGATTCTAATAGCATGCAGGGTAGGCAGCTGCCCAGCTTTTGTACTTATTGTAAATATAAAGGATAGTTATTGTTTAATGCTTACTGTAAATAAAAAGGGTATATTTATCAGGGAAGTAAATGGTCTAAGGTGAGGTAGAAACCCTGGGTTGGGATTAAATAGTTTCTACAACTTTCACTTACAAAAAAATTCACTACTGCATGTCTTTAATCCCAGCACTTGGAAGACAGAAGTAGGTGGATCTCTGAGTATGAGGCTAGCCTGGTCTACACAGTGAGGACAGCTAGGGTACACAGGTAGAGAGACCCTATCTCACCCCCCCCCACACACACACAAAGTAAAATGCACTATAGAAATAACAAAGCTCTACCACCACCTTCTGCTGTGCTAGTCTGGAACATGAGCGTGATAGTCACTGTACCTACAACAGCTCTCCTTTTGTAGCCTAAGGGATTCTTTTTTTTTTTTTTTAAATCACAATCCCTTTCAATTTCTTTTACAGAATTTATGTCATTGTTTTATTACCCATTACTCCAAAAAGTAATAAAAAAACTCTGTTAACTGAATAAATTGGAAACTATACACATACATGCTTCCCCTCACCCCTGTGACAGGCTTCTTCTCTGTGTGGCCCTGGCTGCCCTGGAACTCACTCTCCCCTGAACTCAGAGTTCCACCTGCCTCTGCCTCTCAAGCACTGGGATTAAAGGCGTGCCTCCCACCACCAGGATGCTCTGCTCTTTCCACTAAACACGACTTTTGCATTTAGACGGCACAATCCATACCAACACTGTATCTTAGTGTTGTTTTATGTTGCTGTGATAAACACCCTGACAAATCAGGAGAAGGGCTTATTTCAGCACCCAGTTCCTGGTTCCAGTCCATAATCAGGGACAGGAGCAGAGTGCACACTTGTGCACCGCTCACCTCCACCTCTTTCTAAGAGACAGTACATCCTAGTGTAGCCCAGGCAGGCTGGAAACTTGTCACACAGACCAGGCTGGCCTTGAACGTAAGAGACCCATTCACATGCCTCTGCCTCCAGAGTACTAGGCTAAGGTGTACGTACGCCAAGATGCTCGCATCCATTATTACATGGTTCAGGATCCTGTGCTTACATAATAGTGCTATTCACAGAGGTCAGGTCTTTCACCTCCATTCATGTCATAAAGACAATTCCCCATAGACATGCTCACAGGCTAACCTAACCTAGACCTCAGTAAGACCCTCAGTAAGACTCTCTTCCCAGGGGGTTCTAGAGTGTGTCAATTAAAACTAGCCAAACACACAGGGGCCAAGGGTTCTACAGCTCTGTAATTAGAAAGAAGAAACAAATTATTCAAAACACAAATTCCTCCTCTTACCAAGAGGTTTTGTTACATACTTACCACAGGAACTATTGAGGTCCAGATCTAGAAACACACTGTGGTCTGAAGAAGCAGACACTGGTGGGGTGGATGGAGTGTTGGGAGAGGTTGGGGCAGACACTGTTGAGTCTAGCTCTGTCTCAGCGATCCGGCTAAAGCTTATCTTATAAGGCTCTCTTTCCAGAGGCGTTGGGTGACCTCGTAATGTGCCTGAGGTAGAGCCATGTCGGCCAGCATTGGGCCTTATTCCAGGAGATTTTAAGGAAAAAGTTGACTTCCTAGGCTAGAGAAAGTAAATAAGTATAGTTAAAAGAGCACTGATGTGTAAGTGATTTGTTTATAATTCCAGCTATCTTATTTTAAGTGCACTCTTGATCTTCAAGGACAGCCTGTAGCATTTCTTGATTAGATTGTTTATCATGGGCTTGATAAATAAATCTTTTTTTACATGATTTTAGAGATAAAATCTTTAGAAATAAACTGCTGTGTAAATGTGGGATGGCAACCTCATCCCTCACTTGATGTCCTGTCTTCCTGCTGGAGGTGGGCTCTATAAGTTCCCTCTCCCTACTGTTTGGCATTTCATTTAAGGTCCTGCTGAGTCCTGAGTCTCTCACCTCCCAAGTGATGCATTCTTGGGGGTCCCCCACAACCTATCTCCTGAGGTTGCTTGTTTCCATTCTTTCTGCTGGCCCTCAGGGCTTCAGTCCTTTTCCCTCACCCAATACCAGAGACCCATAATTGTTTCTGTCTGAAAGAATCACAGGGATGGAAATGGAGAAGAGCCTGAGGAAAAGGTCCAGCTCAAGGGGAGGTCCCAAGGCCTGACACTATTACTGAGGCTATGGAGCACTCACAGAAAGGGACCTATCATCACTGCCCTCTGAAAGAGCCAACAAAGTAGCTGAAAGAGTCAGATGTAGATATTTGCACCCAACCAATGGACATAAGCAGCTGGCTCCTGTTGTTGAATTAGGGAAGGCTGAAGGAAGCTGAGAAGGGCGATCCTGTAGGAGGATCAGCAGTCTCAATTACTCTGGACCCCCGAGATCTCTCCAACACTGGACCACCAAACAGGCAGCATACACCAGCTGATATGAGGCCCCCAACACACATACGTAGAGGACTTCCCGGTCTGTGTCCATTTAGAGATGATGCACCTAACCTCGAGAGATTGGAGGCCCCAGGGAGTTTAGAGGTCAGGTGGTGTGGGAAGTGGGGACATCCACATGGAGACAGGGGGTGGGGAGGAAGTATGGGATATGGATGGTGGAGGGGGAATAAAATATGGAGTGTAAATAATCTCTTTCATACCATATATATTAATTTCACAAACATTTACTGGGAACAGAATTTATGTGACATAATATTATGTGCTTCATTTTTTAAAGGAGATCACTTTTTCTCCTGTCCTTAAGCAAATGAACGACCCTACCTAGCACTTTAATGACTTCAGTAGAAGTACTATCATGGTTCCCACTCTAACTTGCTTGGTTTTAAACCCCCATCAGTGGTAGCATAATGGAAACAAACAAAACTGCAAAGAATTCTGAATCAGAAAAACTGAGTAAACGGCAGCTGTGTCGGCTCCTCCCAGACTCCCACTTGCTCCATCCAGTTACCTGCTTTGGAGCCTCACTTTCCTGTACCTTTTCTCTTATGTCAGGAGGTGCGAAAATGGACAGATAAATAAAGGATACCAAGATGAAGGATGCTTAGCACGCATGTGGACCTAGTTTTTATACCTAGTACTGTTTTTTTTTTTATTGGTTTCTATTGAAAGGCTGACACTTTCTGCTAAGTATTATTTTCCTTTCTGTGATGTTAGAGGGTGAACCCAGGGCCTCACAGATACCCTCTTACCTGAGCCCCAACCCCACACTGTATACATAATTTTGGAAATAGAATAGTACTGTAGAGTAAAACAACAAAACAGCTATTGGTGATAGAACAATTTTAACAGAATTCGTTGTTATTATTGAAATTATTATACTTAAAGATTGATTTATTTATTTAATGTACGTGAGAATATTGTTCCTCTCTTCAGACACACTAGAAGAGGGCATCAGGTCCCATTACAGATGGTTATGGGCCACCATGTGGTTGCTGGGAATTGAACTCAGGACCTCTCGAAAAGCAGTCAGTGCTCTTAACTGTGAAGCCATTGCTCTAGCCCTGAAAATATTATTTTTAAAATGAGACAAAGCCCCCCCTTAATTATAATGAGTGGACTTACAAATCGAGGTGGTTGTTTGCAGTTTCGGGGTTCGATTTCTAGTGATTTGTTGAACAAATAATCCGTAAACTCCTTTTCAGATAAAGTTCCCATGGGGTTGAGGTTTTCAAAGAATCTCTAGAATTAAACACATAAATACATGTATAGACTAAAATTAGGTCCAATTAACTTTAACAGTAAAACAAATCAAGACAGCACAGTATTTGAGACATTTAGACAGATTGCTCTCTCTGTTCTCTGTTTGTGACTAAGACAGAATCCTCGCCTCGTAGTTTATTAGGATGATGGACAGACTCTCAGCTCAGCTGTTGGCATCACTTGATTCTTATCAATCATCTTCCTGCTCACTATGACACCAAAATTACCATCATTCAGCTACCAACAGACCTTACAATGAAGATTATGCCTCAACACCACAGAGTGCGGGAGATAAGCAGGAAAAAAGTGGAGCTAATTGGATTAAGGTATATTTAAAAGTAATTTAAAAGACAATTATAGCTTTAATTTTTTCTGTGTTACCCTCCAAGGCCAAAAATAAAAAATTAAAAAATTAAAAAAACAAACCTGTGTTTATCCAAAAAATTCTACTATGAATATATATTTTAAACTTTAAATTTTTAAGTAGAATATTGAGATAATTTAGTAAAATGTCAAAAAAAAAACAATGTGTGAATGAGCGCATCTGTGTGTGTGCGCATGTGGGTGTGGGTGTGCATGTCTGTGTGCCTGTGTGCACATCTGCATGGGTGTGTGCATATGAGAGCAGGCTTGGGAGAGTTACAGGAAGATGTCAGCTGCTTGAATGGCTGGTGGGAACTGAACTCTGGTCCTCTGGAAGAGCAGTGCATGCTCTTAAATGCTGAGACATATTTCTAGCTCTGCATTTCATCTCAGTTTGTCAAACTATAAATGATAAAATGATCTAGATCAAATGGTGAAGAAAACAAAAAAGGAAAAAAGCAGCAGCTATTTCATTGATCAGAGACATTGATTTTACTACGAGAATGTCTCTGGACATTATTATCTATGTGATACATTAATTCGAACACTGTTACTCTTTGACATGTTCTAGGACTGATTTCACTAATCTCCATACAGTCACTTGCACAGGTATTTTCTAACTCATTGGTACCCTAATTACAAAATATATATATAATGCTCTTTTATTATTTCTAAAGATAAACATTGGCATCTAATTACTGGGTTTAACTTTTTTTTTTTTTTTGATACAGGATCTCAAAAAAAGCTCAGGCTGCTTTGAACTTGTAATCCTCCTGCCTCAGCTTTTTAAATCCCGGGATCACAGGCACGTGCTACTATGCCTAGCTGGCTAGCTTTATTGAATTTTATAAGGGTTTATAAGGACATATAAAAGCAGAGTTTTAACTATACCAGTAGGTAAAATGAGCTTTAAATTTTTTAATATAAAATTTTTTCTGTTCTTCTGGCATTCTGCAAATGTCAGAAAATTATATTTTTGCTTTAATATATAATTTCTTCTTGAAATCATCATGGATAAGTTAAGATGCAATCAGGCAACAGTAATTTCATCCTTTACAAAAAGCTGTAACAAATGCACTCTTATTTTCCGAACCTTTGCTTTATTTTCCAATACTATTTAAGTTGGTTAACTATGCCTTAAAAAGTGAATGGCTATGCTATGTGTTTCTTTAAGAGACTGGGTCTTATGTTACATAGGTTGACCTCTAACCTTCTATTAGGGAATGGCCCTGATCCTCTACCTCTTACTTCTTAAGTGATGGGATTATGTACATAAGCCATCATGCCTGGGCCTGGTTAATTTTATGGGTCTGCTTAATTTTAAATTTACTTTGTGTCAATTTTAAGGAAGGCAGATTTGCTCTGAATGATGCTAAGAAGCAAAAAGAAGATCACAGAAACATCACTAGCTGATGTTTCTGAGACACGAATGAGAAAAGTACTATTTCAAGTGTACTCAACTACATTACAACATTATTTTTTGGGAAATGCATTGCAGACTCTAGTGTGGCTTGAAGAATATATTTCTGCATTCGTGTGACCCTCCGCAGCGCAGAGGGCAGGCAGAATGAGGAAGGAAGGGATAAAGCTGACGACCTCTAGCAGCTCATCCCCACTTTCTTTTGTGTGATGGTGTGTAAGCTATATCAAACATTATCACTCAAAATGAAACACCAGCTGACAGAATGTTTTTAAAAATTGTTATGCATGTATATCTTCACAGTGATCACATGAAGGGATTCAATGTTTTGCCGGGCATGGGAGACACCTAAAATGGCTATCAGTCATTACAGCAGCAGCCGTGGGGTTTTATTTTATCGCACAGATGTTCCATTCCCTCTGTCTTTTTGGAAGAGTTGCTTAACCGTGCATTAACTGTGCACAAAGAAGCAGGACTCTCAGAAGGCCCCTAAGATTAATTACTGACTCTATGGCATACTCACCTGTATTTACATTGTTGTCTGAAGCTTACTTTCAAGAGAGCATGTGTTTCACTGTGACACTTTTTAGGAACTCCATAGGATTTAATACTATCTCTTTCAAAGATTAATAAGAAAATTATTTACCCTCATTTCTGGTTCTGTCCGTAAGCAGTACGGTTGGTTCTGATACTGCTGAATCTCCCCAGTTATTTCAGCCACTTTCCTCCTCTTACTGAAATTGATCAAATCTTTCCCTTCCCTCTTTAGAAAGTCACTGTTCCCTTCTTCAGTCTTCAGAATATTTGTTAAATATATTCCTAGCGGAAAAAAAAAGTTTAAAGTTATTTTAAGACTAATCTCATTTAATCAATCATTTGGGAAGACAACTGATCTGGTAGAGCTGGAAGACACTGCAGAATCCAGCGTTCTAACTTCTGAAAGGCGAAGAGGGAAAAAAGGCCCAGACCCGGAAGATTCCCTAGTAACAATCTGTAACAGAGTTTAAAATACAGAGAAAGTGAAGACTACCTTCACTAACATTCAAAGGCTACTAGTCAAAGAATTGGCAAGCTAAGAATATCCAAACCTGGGCTGGTGAGATGGCTCAGCGGGTAAGAGCACCCGACTGCTCTTCCGAAGGTGGTGAGTTCAAATCCCAGCAACCACATGGTGGCTCACAACCACCCGTAATGAGATCTGACGCCCTCCTCTGGTCTACTTATGAAGAATAATAGTAAACTAATCCTTGGACCCGAGAGAGCAGGACCGACCTGAGCGAGCGGGGCCGGCCGGAGCGAACGGGGCTAAGAATATCCAAACCTGTGTGTTAAAACCTTGTCTAATCAAATGTTTTAATATTTAAAATATTTACTGCCAATGATCTTTAAGTGACTATAAACAAATTAAGCAACTTTACTTAAGAACAGTGAGACAAACTGATCTTGAAGCTCATTACTTAGAAAAAAAGTTCTAATCCCTTTTTATGCATAATTACTGGCTCATTTAAATTAATGGTTCTTGGCTAAAGACAATTTGTCCTTCAAGGAATAGTTGGGAATATCCAAGATTAGGGTACACTGGACTCTAGTGAGTAGGAGGTCAGGAATCTATTAAATATCCTACATTGTGACTGACAACCCTTCACAACAATGATCTCCTCTCCATTGCAATCAATAATACTACAGTTTAAAAAAACAAGCCTTCATTTAAATAACCATCCAATCCCACCAGGGAAGCCAGTCACGTGCCACGTAACTATCTTTAAACCATGGGCAATGTACACAACAGTGATACCAAGAGATTACAGTAAACCAAGGCTTATGCATAATCACCAGAACCATGCCCCAAATAAAAGGGAGCTGAGGAAATCGTTACAGTTGTAATATTACAGTACAATGTGTGACTCGGGTGCTTCTGGTGACAGCGGTATGAACAGATGCCCACTGACCTAACATAAATACAGCAATGTAACTATTTCAGGTGGGTAACAGTTTGCAATCATAACAAATAGTTATGTTACTGGCTTATGCATTTGCTATGCGATAGTTTTATCATTATTTTAGAGTGTAATTTTACTTATAAGGAAAATTTTGTCTCTATTTTAGAGTGAAATTTTACACTCTAAAAACAAAGTTTACTATAAAACAGTGAACTGTGTTTGGGACGCTAAGAAAGAGCTGTTTGAGTCCAGGAGTTTGAGACCAACCTGGGCAATATAAGAAAGACTGCATTTAAAGGATCCACGAGGAGAACAACCCTGAAAAGGCCACAATGACTGGCTTGGACCATGTAGGTGTATACAAGTGTATTCCATGATGCTTCCACAAAACTGCCTAAACATGTCCTTCTCAGCATGTGCATTTACTGTTATGCATAATTATATTTAATAAAAGGTCACATCAAGAAGCTCTGCTCAATGTAATTTGCATTAATCATGTAATTCTGAGTTAAAAAGGTTTTATAAAGTCTCTTTAAAAAGTACTTTTATACTGATAATTAAAGACAAACACTGCAGGTGTGTCCGATATAACTATAAATAATAGTTGCACTTCATAAGAGTCTTCACAAGACTTGTTAAGTAGTATAGATAAAATATTTTCAATTCTTACAACTTTAAGAGCAATTATCTTCATCTTCATTATATAGACAAGGAAATAGAGGGTTTTTTAACGTTTTATTTATCTATACAGGCAAATAATAAATTCATATTTATGACATAAGAACAATCTATTTAGAAAGACCTGGTCTCTTTTGGATACAACACATTCGTCTTCAAAATATAATATTTATATTTAATGACTTACCAAAAAAAGGCACACAAGGCGGATTGATTGATTTAAGTTTTACTAGGTATTTTTTAAAGTGATCCTGACTTAGTTCCACAGCGTCATCCAAAATTCTCCGCTTCCTTTCCTGCAATGCCTTTAAAACATGTAAGTTGAATATAATTCTTGCATATAATTCAACCATATATAAATATCCATAAGAATATAAAACTTTGGAATTTATATAAGTTTACAAATACTTAAAATCAGTTTTAAAATTATGAGTTTTACTCCTTTGGACACTTGCTAAAATAAGTTATTCTTTTATCTATAAATATAAAAACTAAGAATTTGTGTTCTTTCTACTATAAATTAGAAGATTTAGGAATAAAAACTCCCTTGGGGCCTTAATCATTTTAATCATCTGGTATAAATTACAGGGGCAGAAAGAAGAACTATGATCCTTCAGCATTAAATGGTTTTTGACTAAAAGGTCTTGTGAAGTTGAGGGCAAGTCTAAGCAATAAAACAATGTAGAGAGGTAGGAAAACTTGAAGAAGACCTAGTGAATGGAATAATCATAGGCTTAGCTTTTTTATTTCATTAATATACTTTTCTTAAGGGAAATAAAGTGATTTATAATCAATGAGGAATATAAGCACATAAACCTAAACACAGACCCACAGTAAGCAGTATGCCTGAGGTACATATATCATAATAAATGTGGTTGTTTTAATAGCTTTTATTCAATACTCTACAGAAGTCACAGACAACATGAACAAGGGGAGAACATGAAGGGCCAGTGATCTATCACTATTCCCAGAGGCATAACTGATTGCCCCTGGGGATGGGAGCGGAAGCTCCAAGTACATACAAAGGATGTTAATAGAATTTAGTGAAGGTGTTGTAAATAAAAGCCAAACAAAGCCGGGCAGTGGTGGCGCAAGCCTTTAATCCCAGCACTTGGGAGGCAGAGGCAGGCGGATTTCTGAGTTCGAGGCCAGCCTGGTCTACAGAGTGAGTTCCAGGACAGCCAGGGCTATACAGAGAAATCCTGTCTCAAAAAACAAAAAACAAACAAACAAACAAAAAAAACAAAAGCAAAAAAGCCAAACAAAATTCAACTGTATTTCTTTTTTTTGCGGGGGGCGGAGGGGGGGGAGGCGGTTGAGACAGGGTTTCTCTGTATAGCCCTGGCTGTCCTGGAACTCACTCTGTAGACCAGGCTGGCCTTGAACTCAGAAATCCGCCTGCCTCTGCCTCCTGAGTGCTGGGATTAAAGGCGTGCACCACCACGCCCGGCTCATAGTTTTTAAATAAAAATAATAAACACAACAAATGAAATTACATAGATACAAATATTTAAAATAGGAGAAAAAGTAAGATAATTAAAAGTACAAAATTCATAATGTGCTGTTCTAAAGGGGAAAGAAAGTAGGTGATGTGCTGTGGGCGCCAACACCACCAAGACTCCTTGACTTACCTGAGACCTACATGGTAGAGAGAGGACTGATTCTGAAAATTCTCTCACTACCACATGTATGCTGTGGTATGGGCACCTCCAACTACTAATAAACCAGGATGCCAAATTCACAGATGTTTGATGCTATTATTCCTTATATACTATATGTACTTTTACAATACTTTTGCCCCAATTTTAAAAATAAAATAAAAATGTTTAACCTCTAAAATGAACACAACTTCAGTTTTACAATATCAGGATTAAAACAATAGCTTTTTATTTAAAATTTTAAAAGATTTATTTATTTTTATTTTTTCACAAGTCTGTGTGCCTGGTGCCCACAGAGGTCGGAAAAGGGTGTTGGATCTCCTAGAACTAGAGTAACAGATGGTTATGAGCTTCCGTGTGGATGCTAGGAATTGAATCTAAGTCCTATGAAAGAGAACAGTAACTACTCACTGAGATGTCTCTCCAGCCCCCAGAATTAAAATTATTAACGTAAGCAGACTGTGCTACTATCTTTAATACATAAAGCACATACAAGTTGAAAATACATAAACTCAAAATTATAATATTTTTCCTTTTCCTACTGAAAGGAGCAATGTTAGGAATTCCAAAAATGAATCTCCTTCCCTCCGCTCCTCACAACCCTCTCTCGAGGTGCCTCCTCTTTTAGGGCTTGAGCTTTAAACATAATGAGCCAGTGCTCCCCCACCCATCCACATTCCTGCCAATCGCATTACCCTTAATATTTACAAAACACTACTGCAAGGTTTAGGTTCGTTATATTAAAGTGGAATTAATGGTCACTCTGAAGTTTTCTTATGTCTTTTCCCCAAAACCATAACTTTAAATGCTGATCAATGCATGTGCTCATTCTGCAGCTGCCGGCACCCTGTCACTGCAACAATGCTAGTGTCACCACACCCGTGTCCAGGTAACTTAGGGTCTGGAGCATTCGAGAAAATGATTTGTTCTGTGATTCTAATGGGAGAGCGTGTCTGTTTAAATTCTAATATACAGTGCTGGACTGGTTTGCAGAGAGCTGATAAGAGCCATGTATGTTTTAAGGTAACGTTAGATAACACACTTGAGCACCTAGTCTCTTCACCTCACCTGGGGAAACCTTTGTAGGCACAAAACCAAGGGAAGAACCCATAGTGAGGAGATGTGCTTGATGCAGAAACTAGGAGCCTAGACAGTCTGTTCTAATGACATGAGCATACTAAAAAGTTTATATAAATAAATACAAATACCCCACAAAGAAAACTGAGGGAATGTGACTGGATAAATCATATGGAAAAGATGAAAGTGGATAATAGATACATTAACAATACTAAACTCACTAGTTATTTTTAAATACAATAAAAATTAAAACTTTTATTTTTGGCCAATGAAATCTGAAATAATTTAATATTTAGGACAAACTCATTAGCAAAGTACCAAAAGTCTGAAAAAAACCAAAAATCTCTGTCTCCAGAGTCAGAAGAGGGTGTCAGATCTCCTAGAACTGAAATAAGAGACGGTTCTAGGCTTCCATGTGGATGCTAGAAATTAAACCTAAACTCTGGGGATAGAACTTCTGTCTCCAGAAAGTAATACTAGGGAAAGAATCAAGTTTCACAGAGACATATGAATGAATGAATGAATGGTCCATGATAAATTATATATGCAAATGAAAATACAAAACTAACTTAGTTGACCCCAAATAGAATGATGGACTAAATTATACTTGTTCTTAGCCAAAAGACCGAGAAGCGGTGATGGACTAAATTATAATTCATAGAACAGAAAACTTTGTAACCACTAAAAACATACAAAACAAAAAACCCTTGTCGAGAAACAAACTATGTTTAGAGAACAATGTTTATAAAAATAAGATACATGTCATACATATCTACGTAAAAGATGTTCATTTTAAACTTATAGACAAAAAATCTGTATGTCCCCAAATTTCTCAAAAAATGTTAAACATAATTTAAAATAGGACAATCCATAATTTAAAATAATATAACTTTAGGTTTCAGAAAGGGTTATCTCTTTTTGACTATACATTGCAGCAACTAGGAAATAATTTATATATTGAATATATAATAAAATTCTTTGCCACTGATGAGACTATCAATGTGTCACTGGAAAAACCCTACGCTTAGCAGCACATGCTGTTACATAAAAACACATACTTTAGTATTCTACCTCTGAATTTAAGGGAAAAGACAAAAGAACAAATGTTTTTAAAAAACATTTTCTTAAAAATAAGTAAAAGTGATCTCTGATGTTAATTTTATCAATCTTCCCAAAAGATGAAATCTATAGTCAAGCTAAAACTTACCTCAAATGTGTGGTCTAGTCTATACACTGACACGGAATTGACTGCACTCACTATCTCCAACACGCCATTGAAATTATTCAAGTCTTGAAACACTTGCAGAATTTCTACTATTCTGCTGAGCACTGCCACCCGTTCTTCAAAGTTTTCTGCTTCCACAATGCATCTAACAACAACAAAATAGTCAGGGCTTAGGATACTTTCTTCACCTCACTTGGAGAACAAGAAACCGCCCTATAAAGCCAGAGTTAGCTTAAATATGACTTAACATTATGACTCCTAAGGAACATAAGACAGAGTAAATAAAAACTTACTTCTCAAACCATAGAGTGAGGTTTGTTGTATGGCGAATCATTTTTAATAAATTTGGAGAATTTATTTCTTTATCTTCTTTGGTCCAGACACTCCCTACAAGTTCAGAGGGCTGGACTTTCCTGTAAAACAACAACCATCAATACAACTCACCCTACAAAGTTAGTATCCAATTATCTAAGAAGTTCTAAAGGTAAACTGAGAAATATATGAGCAAGTTAATTAACAGAGAAATAGACCCAAACAGTCTGGAAAATATGTTTTATCACTGAGGGGGAAAAAAAAAAACTAGAATAAAATCCCCTTTTACAGCTGTCACCCGAAGGAGTCTGGTGATTACACCAAAAGGTAAGTAAGCAGAAAGCAGGAAGTCCCCACTGCTGTGCTGACATAAAGATGGATCCACCAACCACCTGACAAACAACTTGGTAATGTCTCACAGCCCTGAAGACACAGAGTAACTGACCAAACACTTCAGCATCCATGAACACACCGAGGATAAACTGACATAGTCCTAGGAATGCATCTACCAGAATTCTCAGGGAAACACTGTCTGCCAAAGTGAAAAGCCCAAACAGCCTTTGAAGCCCACCATCAGGAATCCAGAGAAGCTATCGAGTGATCACAGTGGAGTACTAGAGAAACTATAGAGTGGTCACAATGGGATATTACAGTAGCTAAATTAATTAAGCTGGACATCAACTTGAACAAGTGTCAAAAACAATATAAATTTTTAAAACCTGGTAAAGAGTGGTATCATAAATACATGTGGCTTTAAGATATGTAAGCTAATGGTTTGTATTACTTGGGGCTATGTACACAGATAACTAAATCATAAAGCAGACAGGGGAAGAATTAACATCAAGGCCTGGGTCTTGGTAGTTCCCTGGGAAGAATGAAGAACAGTATAATTAAGAAGAATTATAAGAAACTTATCTGTAATTTTGTATTATTTATGAACAGTCATTGTTTTTCTTATTTATTTATATTTATGTATATGAGTACATTGTAGCTGTACAGATGGCTGTGAGCATTCATGTGGTTGTTGGGTATTGAATTTAGGACCTCTGCTCACTCTGGTCAACCCTGCTAACTCGGTCCCTGCTTGCCCAAAGATTTATTATTATACATAAGTACACTGTAGCTGACTTCAGACACACCAAAAGAGGATGTCAGATCTCATTACAGGTGGTTGTGAGCCACCATGTGGTTTCTGGGATTTGAACTCAGGACCTCCAGAAGAACAGTCAGTGCTCCTACCCGCTGAGCCATCACACTAGCCCCATGAACAGTCATTATTTTCTATACTTTTGGAATGCTTGAAATAACTAATAAAAACCAGAAGAGAAGATTAATCATTAACGAGTCAGGATTGCATAATTTAAAAACTGTCCAATGTGCTGCCATCAATGTCCTATAGTTTTCAATATTTAAAAAATTCTTTTTGGGGCTGGAGAGATGGTTTAGCAGTTAAGAGCACTGGCTCTTCTTCCACAGCTCCTGGGTTCAATTCCCAGCAACCACATGGTGGCTCACAACCACATGTAATGGGATCTGATGTCCTCTTTTGGTGTGTGTAAAGACAGCTACAGTGTATTCACATACATTAAATAAATAAATAAATCTTTTTAAAAAATTCTTTTGGTCAGTAGATTTGAAGACAAATTGGCACTTGCTAACAGTTTTTGGAACACATTTATTGATTTCTTCAGCAGGGACTAATGTAGTTCAGACTGGTCTTGTTTCTCTCTATATGAGAATATAGCCTTGAACTCTTGCTTTCTCTCCCCCCAGTCTTCCAAGTGCTGGGACTGTAGGCATGTGCCACCATGCCTGGCTTTTTTAGAATACATTTTCTTACTTAACTATTATTTCACTAGAAATTTGCATAGTATCAATGTCTGTTACCTTTCTTCTATCAAACAAATCATAGAACAAAGAAATGCATTTCTATGCCACAAAGCATGCCTTCATGGAGCTAAATACTTAAAAAATGGTACCCATGTTACCTTTTTAAAACGGATATCACATTCATTCATGAGAGAAAACTATTCAATACAAAATGCTTTGTTACCTCAAGTAACAAGTTCCTTTGTGCCTACCTGACTCAAATCACAACTTATCCCTATTTTAATAAGGTTTTTTTTTTTTTTTAAAGACTGAATTATTTGTAAGCACACTGTAGCTGTCCTCAGATACTCCAGAAGAGGGCATCAGATTTCATTACGGATGGTTGTGAGCCACCATGTGGTTGCTGGGATTTGAACTCTGGATCTTAGGAAGAGCAGTCGGCGCTCTTAACCACTGAGCCATCTCGCCAGCCCAACTTATCCCTATTTTAAAGGCTACCTTCCACATTAAGCAATTCCAGATTACTTAAAATATAGCATGACCTTCTTACTGAGCTGTTTACAAATACTCACTGGCATGTTAAAGAGCCCTGCCAGTGCCAACCAGACACACTTCTAATGAAGACAGCTTATATCTGGTTTTTTCCTTCAATCTACATAGTTTATACAGCCTTGCTTTTTTCTGTGCAATTTTTTTTTTAAATAGCTGCTGGACTGGAGAGATGGTTCAGCAGTTAAAAGCCCTAGCTATTTTTCCAGAGGACCTATGTTCAATTCCTAGCATCCATATGGTGGCTCACAAGTGTCTCTAACTCTGGTCCCAGAGAATCCAGACTCCCAGGTACCAGGCAAGCACTGTGATGCAGACATTCACATAGCCAAACTATCCATTACAAAAAATAAATTCATTAGAAAATAATCTCCTCATGAGGATAACTTCTCCAGGATATTTTTTTAATACTTTTTGTTTATTTTTTTCAGACAAGGCCTCATGTAGCTCAGGTTGGCCCTAACCTTGCTATATGCAGCTGAAGCTGGCCTTGAGCTCTTGATCCTTCTGCCCTCTACTTCACGACTGCTGGGATGACAGCTTATTCCACCACACCTAGCTAGGATACAAAAGAAGGCTTATGGATTCAGGAAGGTTTGATGGCATCATGATAAGGGCTTATGTTTCATCAGGGAGCAGTTACCTACATGGAGTACAGTAGTCACTGGAGCCTGGGTTGTAAGTGAAAGAGAAAAAGACTTATCTCAGCTAATACTCTATTCATTTATCTGCCAAGAATCTCTCAATCTCTCATTCAGACTGATTGACTGTACTAATCTCAGACTAAAGTAATCTAGGAATCAGGGAAGTGGGTATATATACACAGACACATACACATATACATACATACACGAGAGAGAGAGAGAGAGAGAGAGAGAGAGAGAGAGAGAGAGCGCACACACAAGAGGGAGAGGGAGGGAGAGAAAGAGAGACATGTGTAGCAGTCAGAGGACAACTTAGAGAGGTCAGTTCTTTCCTTTCACTGTGTTGGCTCAGAGATATTCTTAAACACTAATGAATAATTAGCAAAGTATTCTGAAAACCCTTAAGAAGTATATTCAGAGTCTTGAAATAAAATAAGAAATGAACACAATCTACCTGTAGAGGTCAGATTCCAAAAGTGTCAGCTGCCGTGCAATCTCTATGGGATGAAGTGTCATAAGGTCAAATGTCTCAAACTGTCCTGCTCTGCTTATGTGCCACTCCACTGGGGGAGGCGAACTTTCAAAGGTGATATTATGGCTTATTCCATTTGCCTGAGCTTGCTTCTTCCTCTTGATAATCTTAGCAATGGATTCTACCCATTTCTTCATGGCTTTCCCTAGAGGGGAAGCAAACAGAAAAGCCTTTTACTTGACAAACATAACTGCAAATGGCAAGATTAACTTGGCTCCACAAGTACAAGACATTATCATTTCATTAATATTTAGGCAAATGATTTTAAAACTTCCAAAGTAATCACAATACCATTATTACATATAAAAACTGATCCCTAACATTGTTTTTTCAGACAGCATCTGACCACGGAGCCCAAAAACTAGTTTAAAACTCTAGATCTTTGGGCCTATATGCTGGGCCCAAATGCTGGTATCTCAGACCCGAGTCACCACATCCAGCAAAGTGTCTTTTGTCTTAATGTCTTCTTACGTCTTGTCTTAAAATATATGTTTTGTCTTAAGACATAATATTAATGTCTTCACATGCTCTGCTAGTATTTGAAAGTTTAACTTTCAAATGTTTCATATAGTTGACTTGTTTTTAAAAGTGCACTGGGGCTGGAGATATGGCCCATCGGTTAAGAATATTAGCCGATCTTCCACAGGGCCCAGGTTCAATAGCAAACACCTGCAACAGACTGTAACTCCAGTTCCAGAGGATCCATCGCCCTCTTCTTGCCTCGATGGTACACAGACATACATGTAAGCTAAACAGCCAAACACATAAATGAAGTATAAAAGGACACAACCATGGCATTGGGTCAATACATCATTGTCTTTACTATGCAAGCTCCCCTTTTATCACTCAAAATGCTTGCAGTTTATTTGTTGAAGAAACTGAATTACTTATCCTGTGGTGTTTGTTCTGTGGATTTTCCCAAGTTTGCATTTTTTGGCAATTTCTTACCTATGGCATTATTTGCGATATATATCTATCTCCTAGACTTTTTCAAAACCAAAGATATAGATACATAGTCTAATTCTAATACAGAATGTCTGTTTACCTTTCTTTTTTGTGATATTTACTAATTCTAAGTCTCTAGATCTTTAAAAAAAAAAACATGTAGTACACACACACACATACATGCAGAAGTACCCTTGGAGACCAGAAGAGGACATGTGATTCCCTCAGAGCCACTTACAGTCCCTTATAAGCCTGTCACTGGGAACTAGGGCCTTTGCCATAGCAACAAGCACTCTTCACCACTGGTCCCTAGATATATTATTTTATTAGCACTGGGGAATGGGGACATATCATCATTCTTCAGTTATTAGGCTATTTCTATTAAAATATTAACTTTCCCTCATGAAATATTTGGTTACTCTGAGATATAATTTGTACAAAAGAGAATGTAGAACATTAATACACATGCTCTAAATAAATAAATAAATTTAATATATGTATTTTTAAAGCTTTAGATTAGGTACAACTTATTATTTTCATTAACAGTTTTGATATAATGCATTCCTAGCATTGAGGAAGTACAAGAGTTCAAGATCATCCTTGGCTACATTAATGAGTTCAAATCCAGCCTGGGGTACCTGAGACCCTTTCTCAAAAATATCAAATAAGGTTCTGAAGAGATGACTCAGCAGTTAAGAGCACTGGCTGCTCCTGCAGAGGACCCAGGTTCGGTTCCCATCCCTGGCATGGTGGGGATTCATTCTTCAGCATGTTCAGTTCTAGGGACGCAATGCAGTCTTCTGACTACCGTGGGTACCAGAATGAGTGTGACACATAGATAAACATGCAGGCAAATCACTCATATTCATAAAATTTAAAAGATAATAAATGATAAAAATAAAATTTAAACTTAATGCTGTGATTTAGTATTATAAACAATTTTGAGACACACATGAACAAAAACAATTCTGTTTGTCATCTCAAAGTTAGGACAAAGGAATCACATCCTCTATTTTGAACAAAATTTCCCTTAAAAAACAAGTAAGCTCTTTGCTCCCTGGTTGCTATGAGGTGAACAGCCTTATTCTATTACACCCTCTGTCTTGGTATCCTTTCAAATCACAAGCCAGAGAAATGGAGCCAGCCAAGTACAGACTGGAAACTTTGAAACTGTGAGCCAGAACATTTGTTTTCTACTTTTATAACAAGAAGAACAAACAGGGAATGGAGAACTTGCTTGCTACATTATTCTCAGGCAATGTTTTATACTGTTAGTTAACACATATGTGCTTTATTAATTGCACACATTTTGATAACATCTATATGCTCAACTGTCAAGTCCTGGAGTTTCCCTTCAATGCTGTGATTCTGAACCTTCAAGTAGGAAACTCTTACCTTTCTAATGCAAAAGATATTTTTCCTGGAATACTTTTCCACAAGTAAATACATTTTTTTTCAATGTTAGTGGTCCAAAATTAAAGAATAAGAGGAATAAGGGGACTAGGAGGCAAAATTAGTCACATTTGTATTTATCTAAAGGAGCGACAATCTTGAGGTGACATAAAATGTTAACACTTTTTCAGATAATTTTTACATGAGTATGAGAGTGTATGTGTACCTGTGTGCGTGCACGTGCATGTGCGTGCATGTGTGTGTGTGTATACCACATATGTTCAAGTTTTAACAGAGGCCGGACGAGGGACTCAGAGGGTCTGGAGCTGGAGTTTGGGCACTGTGAGCATCATGGTGAGTGACAGGAATGGACCCAGGTCTCTCTAACAGTGCCACATACACCAGCTCCTATATACCTTAAAAGCAAAAAATAAATAAATAAAAAGAAGCTTTTGGCTTCTTTAAAAGAGGTATTCTCCAGTACTTCAAAGGGAGCTGAGAGGGCCTGCTCAGTGGTCAAGTCTTGCCTTGTCCAGCAGGCCGTGTGCTCTGTCTCCGGCGCTGATGGCTGAGAAGGCCACTGCAGGCGATGCTGAAGACACAAAGCATTGTGTAGAACAAACAGCAAATAGCCCAAGTATTATCTCAGTTTTCTAAACATGACAACTAGTTTATTTTTTAACTAAAAGTCAGAGAATTTCTAAAAACTCATGTACAACTTAAGAGTCAATCAAGCCTTTAAATAATATACCTCTTACACTTGAAATGAAGGATTCTAGTCTTTCAAGCAATTCCAAGTCTCTTTCAAAGTCATAAAAATGATGCTCGACCCAGTGGCGAAAGACATTCAAGACCCTGACAAAACAGAAGGAGACATTTATGAGAGCTATACTCAATATTATACAGAGCTCAGAAATGTTAAGTTTGTTTTTCAGACTGTGCACTAAATTTAAGCTTTAAATACTGTAAAGTATAAAGCCTCATTCTCTTCTTTATTACTCATTTATCTTAAGAAAAGGAACTTTTTTAGTCATGTAAAAGAATCATGCTTCATAATATGAAATGTTATTTTAATTTCTTACAACGAAAAGGCATTATATGTGTGTGTGCAAGTCAACCAACATCATGTGTCTTCTTCAATCACATACATCATCATCATCATCATCATCATCATCATCATCATCATCATCATCATCATCATCATCGACAGGGTCTCTCACTGGACCTGGAGCTCCCAGGATCCTCCTGTCTCTAACTCTCCAGTGCTGGGATAGCAGGCTCACAGTTCACTACCATACTTATACTTCTGCATGGGTGCTGAGACTTAAAGCCACACTCTCATGCTTGCAATGGAAAGGGCTTTCTGGACTCACCCCTTTCCCCAGGGCCCGGAAATCATTTTTAAGATATAAATTTTGATGCATTTTCCAAATAAAATGAAAAACCAGCATTTCGTGTATTTGATTGTGAATTCAGCTGCTACCATTTCTTTGTAAGCTATACCACATAAGTATATACTCTTGTTGTTTATTTCCAAAGTCAAAAACACTACAGTGGACAGAGCATTTGTTCTGCACTGTCACAAGATGATCACTTATGATGCTGTAAGTACACAGATTTAATCATCTATAGAGACACAACTTTCCACTCCCTACCACTGATACACTGTAATATAAATTAGTTGCTTTAGCATTTTTTGTTTTATTACTTCAAAACAATGACTATTCCTAGTTAGGTCCTATTCTTTCCTCACACAATTCTCCGTGTACGTTGTGCTACTCGTGTTAAACAACCTCATGTTACGGAGTGTCTGGCTGGCACAGCAGCTTAGGAATGCACCAGGAGCACAGAAGTGTTAGCCTCTAGTTTATGCTTAGCTCAATTCAAATAGTTCCATTTCCTCTAAGAGCAATGCAATTCGAAAATTGCTATATGAAAGGAGAAAGTCTTAGCATCAGACTTTACCACAACTAAATGTTTCAGCTTATCAAAACACCAGTAGGAAAACTAGTGGGCTAGCCACTGTGTGGAAGAAAAGACTGGCAAAACCTTTTCCTGGAAAACTGCAGTAGACTGCAAGCTTCTTGGCCCAGCTCTCCACCGCAGTGCAAACTAAAAGAGCAAGTGCAGCAGGCAAGGAGTTCGAGCCGGACTCTGGACTACGCCAGTATGAACGGTCAGTAAGAAACAAAAGCCCTTAACATCATGAGTCACTGAGGGAAGACGAATCACGGCAAGAGACGACCGCATACTCAACAATACAGAGGAGGTGCAAACCAGACACGTCTGTAAACACTGGCAAGGGACGAGACACAGGAGCTCACACGCAAGGTTCTGACAATGTTAGAGAAGTCCTGACAGCTCCCTCTGTAACTGATCATGTACCTAAACTTTCCATCCAGTCATTCTGAGCCAACCATATCAATACATTTAAAAATGACTGATATAAGCACCATAGATCAATCTCAAAAGCACATTCAATAGAAGGGCCTGAAATGAAGGTAATATATCAATTCACCTCTAAAACGATAACTCTAGTCTATAGAGGGAGAGATCAGAACAGTGCCTTTGGAGGTGGAACACAGCTTTATTAGAGAGGACACAAAGGCTCTTTCTGGCATGTGGTAAGGAGATATATGGGTCTTGCTAGGCTTGGTGGCACATGATTTTAATCTTAGTACTTGGGAGGCAGAGGTAGGCGAATCTCAGTGAGTTTGAGGCCAACCTGATCTATAAAATAGAGTTCCAGGACAGCCAGGAATACACAGAAAAACTCTGTCTCAAAAAACAAAACAAAACTAAACAAGATAAGACAAAAAAACCAACAACAAAAAAAGATGTATATGTCAATTTTAGTAGAAAAAAATAAATAAAGAAAGAAAACACGATGGTTAAGGAGGTCAGACATGGCTTTTAACCTTAGCTTGCCACTTCTTTTGTATAAACTACTTCAAGTTACTTTATCTTGCTAAGTTTTTATTTCCTTATACATAAAGTAGGCATAGAATTATGTTATATCCTTAGTAGTACAAAGAAATGATGCTGCAAGGATAAGATAGAAAAGGTGAAGCACTAGTGGGTAACCAGCAAACAGTAAATACTAGCAACAGATGCCTACTGGAATGAAATAGTCCTTCACTATGAAAAGGATTCCTTAAAGTATCAACTGTCCAGACATTCTGAGGAGGAAAGGAACTACAATGTCCACAAATACTGCCTACTGTGAAAACATCCAGTTACTGCACTACATACTGGGATATAATGAACAGATTGGAACCAAGGCTACAGTAGGCACATTTCTATGTGGCTGTCTATAATCCACTGTGGAAAGACACTGGAGACTCCCTGGGGAAGCTGGCTAGCTATACTAGCTTGTCTCAGGAAGTAGAGCAGACAGCAATCAAGGAAGACACACTAGATGCCAACTTTGGGAGTCATATGTATGCGAACCTGCATACACATGTATCATACACATGTGAACATGAATACACACAGGCACACACACCACATTACAGACAAAAATAAAAACAAATAGGCATAAGAAGATAATCTATCATGTGACACATACAGATGATACAAAAAACACGGTATATTTAAATAATTAAACTACTTTAGGGCTACTTATATAATAATCATCCTACAAAGAAAGATAGAAGGAAACAATGGAGATAAGGTTAATAATGGAAGGATGTGAATTAAGAGCTCAGAACTTGTGTGTAAACTAGATAGTGAAAATATTAAGATGTGACATTCAGGTCAAACCTAAGTTGCACAGGTTGGACGTATTCCTTGCGGAATCTTTTCAGATCTGCGCTGATTGGCTGCTCGCCTTTCTCTAACGCCAGCTTGTCCGCCTCGGTGGGTTCTGGTTCGGGAATTTCAAACCTAAGAATAAAATCAAGTCAGAGAAATTTGTTCATACATAAAAGAAAGAGACTTCGAATGCAACAAGGAAAATGTTGTATCTCAGTAGTCCTGTTCCTCTCATTATGCAGAAAACACAAGTACTGTTCACCCTCCTAAGACACTGTGCACAGAAGCAAACAGCCTTTGACTATTGGGTACAAGGTGTATAGTCTTTTCTTTTAAAAAAACATTATTATTATTATTATTATTATTATTATTATTATTATTATTACTTCTCTGTGTGTGTGTACTGTGTGTATACTTTCTGTGTCTACTGTGTGTGTGTGTACACCTACAGAGGCCAGAGGCAATGGAGTAGGAGCTTCAGGCAATGTGGGTACAGGGAACCACCTTTGGTTCTGGAAGAGCAGTTACGTGCTCTTAACCCTTGAGACATCTTTCTATAAGAAGACCCTGTATTCTTATTTTTATTTTCAATAATAGTTTTTTGTTTATTTGTTTGTTTGTTTTGGTTTTTTGAGACAAGGTTTCTCTGTGTAGCCCTGGATGTCCTGGAACTCACTCTGTAGACCAGGCTGGCTTTGAACTCAGAAATCTGCTTGCCTCTGCCTCCCAAGTGCTGGGATTAAAGGCGAGCACCACCCCTGCCCAGCCTCAAAAAAGTTTTATAGGTAGCACTGATTAGCATAGAAAAGGTTCACATTTTAAATTTTAAACTGTAAGGCATTTAAAATACTACTTAAATACAGTAAAAATTTCAGATCAAACCTTAATATTTATAAATTAATAATACAGAAATCATTAATTTTTAGGGACAATAGTACATGAGTTTTGTTTTGTTTTTTTTTTTTTTTTTTTGGTTTTTCGAGACAGGGTTTCTCTGTATAGCCCTGGCTGTCCTGGAACTCACTTTGTAGACCAGGCTGTCCTCGAACTCAGAAATTCGCCTGCCTCTGCCTCCCGAGTGCTGGGATTAAAGGCGTGCGCCACCACGCCCGGCTCAGTACATGAGTTTTAAAAATAAAAGATTATCTTTTAGAACAGAAGTTCTTAACCCCTGGGTTGTGACCCCTTTGGCAAACCTCCATCTTCAAAAATATTTACATTGTGATTCCTAACAATAGCGAAATCACAATTACCAAATAGCAGCAAAAATAAATTTATCTTTTTGGGGGGGGTGTAATTATTTCCTGGGGGGGGTCACCATAGGAGGAACTTTATTAATGTGCCACAGCATCAGGTATGTTGAGAACTACTATTTTAGAGATGCATATAAAAATATTTAGATAAAATCTGTGGTATAGAATCTACTTCAAAATATTCCTGGGGGTAGGATGATTAAGTTTGTAAGGAAACGAGATAAGTCAATGACTACTGAGGGTGATGACAGATAAAAGTATAATATTCTTCTATCCTTGTATATATTTTAAAATTTTTCATAAGTTTATTGTAAAAGTTAAAGGGAGAGATGTATCTTTAATGAACAAAATAAACTTTATCAAAATACACAGTTTTTATTATTTTTTTTAAAGATTTATTTTATTTATTATACGTAAGTACACTGTAGCTGTCTTCGGACACTCCAGAAGAGGGAGCCAGATCGGATGGTTGTGAGCCACCATGTGGTTGCTGGGATTTGAACTTATCACCTTCGGAAGAGCAGTCGGGTATTCTTACACTCTGAGCCATCTCACCAGCCCCCCAGTTTTTATTCTTTAAGCTCATTTTTTCTGTTTCCCACTGAAGAGCCCTCCTCAGCAAAGGCTGGGCAAGCATACCCGCTGTAAAGAATAGTAGTTTTATTGGTGTAATACCAAGCAAGTCCTGAGTGTTACTAGGACCTTTGCAAAGTACAAAAACGTTAAGATAAGTAAAATGTCTTTCTTACCGTTCTATCAGCAAGCTTAGCAGTTCCTGTGGTTTACAAAATGAACGATATGTAGTAAGAAAAGTACGAACAAAATTGGGATCTGAAAAAGTCAAGCGGAGAACAGATTCACGTTTCATTTATCCATTCTAAGTAACTTTGGATCCTTCTATACTGTAGCTTTTTCCTGACAGGTGTAGGATTTCTTTCTCCTACTACATCCCATATGGACAAGAACTCATGTAGCCCAGGCTAGCTTCAAAAAATCACTATGTAGCCAAGGATAGCCCTAAACTCCTTATCAAGTAGAGAATCTACTTCTTGATAAATGAGAGTAGGGATCATTTTCAAATTTAATTTTACTATTGCCATTGAAATTAATGACACATTATAGAAATGTTTAATGAATTATTCAGTCTTTTGATTTTTCATTGTTGTTTATTTGTGGTGCCCTTCCCCATTTCCTACCCCATGAACTCTGAAGTGTCCTTAGCCATTGGGTACAAGTCTCTAGGTGAGCACTTATTAATACCTGCATACATGTGGTATGTTAGCCTTTCAATCAGTTTCACCACAGTGCCTCCTTTAATAATGGGGATCCCACTTCTGCTTTGCAAGTTGTCTTCAAACACAATGTTTTCCTCAGAGTCTGTCACCACAAAGCGATACACATCTGGACTGGGTAGCCTCAGGGGCTGCTCATTCTCTTCTTTCAGCAGCACAGAGTCCAGCATTCTGTCTAGAGTGCTGCGGTAGTGCAGGGAAATGAGAGCTGCCATCCAGCTGTTTTTCTCTTCGGCTGACTTGGCAGCAAATATTACACTGTTTTCATCTTTGGACACTAATTCAAAAGCATGCCTGTACTCACAGGTGTCTTCTTTATCACAGATTTGAATTTTCCTCATGACAAACTTCTCCTTTAATCTGTATTCTGCACTGCTATAACCTGGAAGCCGGGTCTGGCCATGATTGGGTTTACAGCTGATCATTAAGCCATCAAAGAGAAAAATATGCCTTTCATGTTTAGCACCGATTCTGGTCAATGGTCCCTCCATTATGAACTCATTACAACACTGTCCAATATCTTTGCCTTCCCACCCATCTATGTTTTTCTGAATTTCATTCATTTTTTTGATAGCCAGGTGTTTGCTTCTTAATTGACGATTGTAAAAAAGGCAAACGGGATCCCTAAAAAAAAAAATTAAAATTAAATAAAAATTAAAGATTATGTAATCCCAAATCAAATAATGAAAGCATTAAGCTGAGTTGAGGGGTATACTTCAATGACTGAGTCCATACTTAGCATGTAAAAAGCCCTGGGTTTGAATACTCAGCATTCAAAAGCTTAAATAATGAAATATTAAACTATATTTCTAACAATTATTTTCTTCTAGCCCTGCCTCTCAATAGCAACTAACTCAATTTTACTACTATCAAAGAAAATATTACAGCTGAATATTTTATTCCTAGAGCCATAAGAACTAAAATTATAAAAAAAATTCCACATTGCAGAAAATTATATAAAATTTCAGTAAATATATATTTAAATTTATAAACTATATCCTAACAGTGTAACAATGATAGTTTGGTGATTTTCTGACTAACACAGGTCACAAAAGGCTAAGCATAACTTTCAAGACCGTGGTGTCATTCTAAATCCCACCTGGAACAGAGGGTTATCTATCACACTCCTGCAGTTTGAAGATGCAATACCTCCCATAGGCTTACTTACGTGAAGAAGCCTAGACTTACCCAGGCCGGCGTCTGGGGGAGTGCTGCTTGTAAATCCGGTCCATGCTGCCTTGGAGATTCAAGAGGGCAGTGATAGCCTGATTCAAGCACTCTTTGTCTTCCTGCTCTTCACTACAGGCTTTCAGCTGCTAAGGAGGGAGGGGAAAACAAATTACATCCTTTGGTTCTAGTCGCAACTTCTTTGTAGTTAAAATGGGAACAGATATTTAAAACCTCAATGTATTTAATGCTGCAGTTTGAAGATGCAATATCTCCCATAGGTTTATGTGTCTGCACACTTTGTTCCGGCCGGTAGCACTGTGTGAGGAAGGCTGTGGAACCATTAGGAAGGTTTTGTTGTAGCCTGGCCTTCCTTCCAGCCCTTTGCTTCCTGACTGAGGATGCTGCCCTGCTTTCCCCACAGGGGAACTCAACTCAGCTTAATGCTTTCGTTATTTGATTTGGGATTACATAATCTTTAATTTTTATTTAATTTTAATTTTTTTTTTTTTTTAGGGATCCCGTTTGCCTTTTTTACAATCGTCAATTAAGAAGCAAACACCTGGCTTCTGTTTGTTTTGTAACAGAATAAAATAAACAAATTTTAACATTTCAATGTGTCAAAAGCTGTGTGTAACCAAACAAGGACTGCATCCTTCTTCAACCTTCTCCTTCCTCACTAACTTTGTTTCTTGTCAGATATTTGGACACAGCAAAAAGACTAATATAGTTAATAAAGACAACTGTAACTTTGTATAATTACATATACCATCTGACTTCTTAAACCAACCTTCTTTTAACAAAACCAATGAAGATATAAAGTACTGTCAGCATAAAAGTCAATGAAAAAGATAACTGTGAAATGATTTAGGAACGTTTTATCATACAAAATAGTCTAAAGCATTTAAAGCGTGATGTTTAAAGTTACTTTAGGAGCGTCAGGATGGCTAGCTGGCTAACACGCTTGCTAGGCAAACCTAGTGACTTGAGTTCAGTGTGTAGAACCCACAGAAAGGCAGAAAGAGAACCAACTCCACAGTCTGTCCTCTGCCCTCCACCTGTGTTCCCTGGCACCCACACCTACCTCAACACTACACACACAATTACAAAGAAACACTTTTTTCGTGGTTGTTCAAGACAGGGTTCCTCTGTGTAACAGAGCCCTGGCTGTCCTGGACTAGCTTCGTAGACCAGGCTGGCCTCAAACTCACAGAGAACTGCTTCTGCCTCCCGAGTGCCGGGATTGAAGGTGTGTGCCACCAGGTCTGACTTTAAAAGCTTTTTTAAAAAAAAAAAGTTACTTTTATTCACTAATATGAAGATATACAATAAGATAAACTCCTAAAATTACTACATACTCTCTGTTAAATACTTAAGTTCTGGCAATTTCAAAAAGTTTGCATATATTTGTTTTGTAACAGAATAAAATAAACAAATTTTAACATTTCAATGTGTCAAAAGCTGTGTGTAACCAAACACTATAAAGGGCTTTATTGATATACTTTTAATTTTTACATTATTATATGTTTATGGGTACTTAGTCTACATGCATATCTACATGCCATTTGTACCTGGTGCCCACAGAGGCAGGAAGGGGGCATCCAATTCCCCTGGAACTGGAGTCCCAGTGGCAGGTCCTGGCAATCGAACCAGATCCTCTGCAAGTGGATATTTTTATAACATTAAATTCAACCACTGATCCAGGTGTGGTGGCGCACGCCTTTAGTCCCAGCACCTGGGAGGCAGAAGCAGGTGGATCTCGTGAGTTCGAGGCCAGCCTGGTCTACAGAGTGAGTTCCAGGACAGCCAGGGCTATACAGAGAAACTCTGTCTCGAATAAAACAAATAAACAAACAAACAAAGAATTTCCCAGTAGTGACAACGGCTGTGTGCTATAATCTCAGTTCAATAATTTGCTATTTCTTTGATTTTCAGCATTAAGATCAACAAAGAGATGTTGTGATCCTAGGGATGGAACTCAGAGCTCTGGATATCTACGTAAGCTTTGCCCACTGAGGTCCATGCATAGTCAGTAGTGAGACTTATAAATGGCATAACGAGTGTTTAGGCTGCTTCTCTATGGGTATTTGAAAGGACATAGTCTACACTTCCTGAGCTGACAAGGAAGTCACCATGGTGAAATCAGCTCAGTGAGTCAAGCTCTTCTATGTCTCCACAACCTTTCTACAATACTGGCACCCTCACCTAACTGGTGAATTTAGCCTCTAATACACCACAAGATGCATTGTATTAAAGTTGTTTTTCAGATAATGCTTTTTCCTCTTAAATATTTTCTCTTGAAACAATATTAAATTTATAGAATAGTTGTAAAAACAAAACAGGAGTTCCTGTATACTCGTTGCTAGATTTTAATACATTGCCTCATGTTCTCTTTGTATACGCGCCACCCCAGTCCTACCAAGTCCACTCCTCTGTGCACAGAGAGGAAACCATTGCTGAATGGCTTTAAAGTTATTTTTGGAATATTCTTATATCATCAATCACTCTCAAAAGTGGAGGACGCCCTGTGGGAGTCAGTTCTCTCCTTCAACCATAGTTTAACTCCTCAACAACTAGGGTACATGAGATTTGAGGCACTATAACTACTTAGCTTTCCTTGTCAATACCTACAATGGGATCTCCATCATAAGTAAGATGAAAAGTTACTCACAAGCTGTCACAGGATTTTTTTTTTTGCCAGTAATGTTGACATATCCCTTTGTAATTAGGGCTAATCTTATGACTGTTGACAACTATGGGCTTGCTGGTAGAATGCCTCCTTCTAACTCCCCAATATGTATGTATGTATGTATGTATGTATGTATATGTATGTGCACATGTGTACACACACACACACACACACACACACACACACACAACCTCTTAGATAGATTGCAGGTTCACGTCACAAAAAAGCAGGAAGTTACAGCTGAGGAAACAGCCTGTCTTTTTGGAAGGTCTCCTTTGGGAAGACTTAACTGTTATGACCTGAGAAGATAAATTTAAAGATGTGGGGTAGGGACCGTGACATATATCTATGGTCTTAAATGCACTGTGGGGGGAAGTGTTTATTTTTATATAGCAGGTGTATTTTTTTTAATCACTTAATCTTAGAATAGCCTTCTGTGTGAGTTATTCAGATCTCTGTGACTTTTTCAATTCCAAGTTCCTATTTCTTCTTACTGTTGCTGGGTGTTCATTAAAATTACAGATCCTGAGCGCGTAGCTTCATTAATCAGGCACAGTGTGTTTCTGTCTTTTGGTCATTCCTTGAAGCTTTAAAACACTTCACCAGGAAGAGCTATCCTCAAGTCAACTGCCTTAGGCACTATCAGCTCCCCTTTACAGCAGACCTAGTTACAGAGCAGGAGACAAAGATGGAGCTTCTCTGGCAATCACCCATTCTCTCTCCCTCCCCACCAATCCCAGACACCACGTGAGAACCTCTACCTTTCCCTTTTGTGAATACAATTCCTATACCTATTTGGGAACATTTTCTACCTGCCCTTTTTTCATTCAAGTAAACAGCTTTCTGCTTGAGCATTCTGCACCAGCCTTTAAGGCCCCAAATTACTGGTTTCAATTGCCTGCTTAGACTTTGTCCATTGACTGCACAGTTAATAATTCTGGAATAACAGCTAGACTACTTCCACGGCTGTCTTGTGGACATCTAGGCAAAGAATTTGCTTGGTAGTTTCTAAAGAACATGCATTTCAAGAAGACATGTTTAAGGTGTCTCATTCCCAGTAAATGCCTGGAGTTCATCATTTTTTGTGCACAAATAAACAACCTGATGATATTAGTTTCATCCTTGGAGAAACAGAGGTACATGTGAGAAGGGCTGCAGGCTTCATAAAGAGCCTGGATGTTTATTTGGATTTCCACCAAGTTAAAGTCTTAGCAACGCTATTGTTTATTTACAGTTGTCCTCTCCATCTCTACCCCGGCTGCATGACTGCAAGGCGGCCCTCACTGCTACGGCGCATCTAAGAAAGAGCAAGAAAAGTTTGACCATGACGACCTGACTCACTCTGACACCACTTCTGTTACAATTAATCACTAAAGTTCCTTAGCCAATGTCATTAACCACTGTTTATGCTGTGTATATAGAACACGAGTGTAATCTCAGCCCTTCAAAGATATTCTCAGCTACACAATGAGTTCAAGGCCAGTCTAGATGACATGAGATCCTGTCTCAAAAAAACAAGACTAATTTACTCATTCTTTATCCTCCCTCCCTCCCTCCCTCCCTCCCTCCCTGTCTCTCGTGCACACACACACAATTGTGTGCACTTGGTCTATACTAAATATTATATTTCATGAAGACTTCAAACTGATTTTTCTCAAGATTAGAGACAGGCTCAGATATTAAGAGTACTTGCTAAGCCGGGCATGGTGGCACACACCTTTAATCCCAGCACTCGGGAGGCAGAGGCAGGTGGATTTCTGAGTTCAAGGTCAGCCTGGCCTACAAAGTGAGTTCCAGGACAGCCAGGGCTATACAGAGAAACCCTGTCTCAAAAAAACAAAAAAAAAAAAACAAAAAAAAAAAGAGTACTTGCTCTTCTTGCAAAAGACCTGGGTTCAGTTCCCACGTGGCTGCTGATGACCATCTACAGCTCCAGTTCCAGGGACCTGATGCCCTCCGGCCTTCCTCAGCACTAAGTACACATGCAGTATATAAACATATTTGCAAGAAAAGCACTTGCTTACATGCATAAAAATATAATTTTAAAATGATTTAAAGATAAAACTAGATGAAATTATGAATGTCTTATATAAGATCGGTCAGTAGTCTAACAGACAGAGATAACTACGCTTTGAAGGTTCAAAACAAAAGAGAAGAAATGAGAAGGGGGAGGCCCCGAGGGCCCTGTGCCTGCCTGAGCAGCACAATAGCTCTGGCCCTGGTGGCATAAGTGGGGTGAGCTGGGGAGAACCAGCCCTGCCCCTTGCCAGCTGTGGCACTGGGTAAGCTCACGGGCAGTGCTGGGGAGCGCCACCTGATGGTGTGGTGGTGTGGGTGCAGGAGAGCTGGTGGGCTAACCAACTCAGCTAGCACCCAGGCCCAGAGCCAGGGCTTTGAGTGGGCCCAGCCTATCTATGAACTGCTGGAGTACATGCAGATCCAAAGCTGCAGGAGCTCTACAACACGGGGCAATAACAGGACATCTGAGAGGAGTCCCGGGGAGGATCCAGAATTGACAGCTCATGGCTCATTGCAGTGAACATTCAAAAGTAAAGATGTTAGGTCAAAAGGGTATGCTGTGAGGCATGCCAGCACACTGCAGCTTCCACAGTTTACAATATTATTATTATTATTAATTTATTTGGGGGGAGCTTGTAAGGACAGAGGGTGGAATCAAAGAGATGGGAAGATGAGTGGGACTGGAGTGTATGATATGAAATTCACAAATGATAAAAAGTAAAAAGAAACGGGGGGGGGGGGGCAGAAAAATATTGGAAACACCCAGGGGGAGGGGGAGGGGAGGCATGAATTTAATCAAGGCACACTGTTTCCATGTATAATGGTCAAACAATAAAATATATTTATAATAATTCTAAAATTAAAAATAATTTTTTTCAAAGATTGGTACTGTGGATCTCCAAGAATTAATTTTAACATGAGAACATTCTGTTAAGATTGATAATTTGAGCATCTATGTTGTAAACTGACAAAAATAAATTTCCTCATGCCTGTCTACCACATGAAAATGGCATACTGAGTGGTAGAATCTCTAAGAGTGCCTCCCGGATCGCTGTGTGGAGGCTGCAAGGTTACTGTGCATCCTTTGGGGCTCTCGGGTGTCCGCCGCCCAGCCAGGCAGCAGCCGGCTTCACGCTATGGGCAGGCGTTCCGGCACTGGGCTCTAGCCCTAGCCCTAGCATGCTGTATTTTATGAGTAAAAATATTAAGAATCTAATCAGAGGGGCTGGTGAGATGGCTCAGCGGGTAAGAGCACCTGACTGCTCTTCCGAAGGTGATGAGTTCAAATCCCAGCAACCACAGGGTGGCTTACAACCACCCGTAATGAGATCTGACGCCCTCCTCTGGTGCATCTGAAGTCAGCTACAGGGTACTTATGAAGAATAATAAGAAACGAATCCTAGCAGGGTGTGGTGGCGCACGCCTTTAATCCCAGCACTTGGGAGGCAGAGGCAGGCGGATTTCTGAGTTCGAGGCCAGCCTGGTCTACAAAGTGAGTTCCAGGACAGCCAGGGCTACATAGAGAAACCCTGTCTCGAAAAACCAAAAAAAAAAAAAAAAGAAAAAAGAAACGAATCCTTGGACTGGAGAGACCAACCGGAGCGAGTGGGGCCAACCGGAGCAAGCGGAGCCGATCAAGCCGACTGGAGCGAGCAGGGCCGGCCAGAGCGAGCTGGGCCCTACGGGGGCGGCGGCCGGAGCCAGCGGGGCTGGCAGGAGCAAGCAGGGTTGACCGGAACAAGGAAAACAAAAAACAAAAAACAAAAAACAAAAAAACCCTAAAACACAGATGTGTGTGTGTGTGTTAATGCAGATGCTTGCAATCACAAAAATATTAAAAAAAAGAAAAAGAATCTAATCAGATAAAAGTAGGCTTTAGGCTTTATTAGTCATCTAATGACCTTGTTCTAGGATGCTTTTGTCTTACCTTTAATAATTCAAAGTAATGCCAGCAGTGGTACACGGGCACCAGCATGAGACGCGGAAGGACATAACGAACAGCCTCCTTAAAGCCATCAGCAATGGACTGCAACAAAAGATAGAGCAGATCTCTGAAACAGGCACACATCGCAGCGCTGCCTAAGAGAAGCAGCTTAAATACAATATACAGACCTAACAAGGGAGAAATGGTAAGTGCATCCTAGTGAGGATGAAGTGCTGGAAATCGCCCCCTCCTGACCCCCTGCACATTTCTGATAAACACACACTTCTGCTTCTCTTACATGATGAAATAACTTTCACAATGTTGTCCACAGACTTTCTTCAATCACCTGGGTCTCCTCATAACCTAAAGGATTTTTTAAAAGCTACTGTAAGTTGAGCTAGTCAAGGTGGCATACAGGTATAATTCCACCTGCTGGGAAAACAAGGAAGGATACATGCACACAACAGGCCATCCTGAGCTACAGATCTAGAATCTAGCCTACAAAAGAAACAACAGCCAAAAAATAAATAAAAGGAAATAGTATAAGCTCAAATAATTACAAAGAACGTATTTAAGGATGTTGTATTTAAGGACTATGTCTCTAAAAAGTCTTTCCCCAGTGAGTAAATACATTTCAGGTTTAGTTTATTTATGAAAAATATTTGCTATATAACTCACCTGACACAGCGAACTGTGCTTACTAAGTGAGCGGCTGTGGCAGACTGGGTGTCAGGAAGCCTGGCAAGGTTTTCCTTTAGCATTTGTTACCGATGGAACCTAACCCCACTCATTCATTTTACAATTAGAATATGAGAACACACCCACAAGAGCAGGGCTGATAACCTGCTAGGGTCTAAAGGAGTGCACTGGCCCCTTTGACCACTTACAGCACGGTAAACGAGACAGGGCCTTCACAAACCAAAAGAGAAAACCTCATGGACCATGAATCTGCCAGCATCGTGAGTCTGGAATCCCCAGCCTCCAGAAACAACAAAGAGCAAACTTCACCGTTTTTAGCTACCCAATTTACAGTATTTTATTTCAGCTGCATACTGATCAGTGTCTGGCAGCTGAGTAGCTCTAGCAAACTACTCAATTACTTTGCAGTGAAATGGCTACTTCAGTGCATTCTAAAATTTTTGCACTACTAACTTTCAGTAGAAAAACTTTTCTGATAATGACATGAGCTAATACTGAATGTGTAATAGGCACCAAGCATTATAGTGCTTTATAATATACACTCATCTACTGTGTGTGTTACATACATGTCACAGCATGCAGGAGGACATCAGAGGACATCAGAGGAAGATGATTTTCTCCTGTTGCCCCAGTGGTCCTGGAGACTATACTTAGGTTGTCAGGATTGGTAGCAAGTGCTTTATACTCAACTGAGCCAGCTTACATCCCTTAGTTTGCTTAATAATCAGAAGGCATACACACACACACACACACACACACACATACACACACACACATACACACACACATACACACACACACATACACACACACACACATACACACACATACACACATACACACCCATACACACACACACACACACACACACACACACACACACATTGATACAGGGTTTCTCTATACAGCTCTGGCTGTCGAAGAACTCACTATGTAGATCAGGCTGGCCTTAACTCACAGAGATCTACTTGTGTTGCTGGGATTAAAGGCATGTGCCACTATGCCTGGCTGTATACATTATTTTTATCCCCCTTGTAAAGATGAGCAAACTGACTGTTAGAGATAGGTAATACAATTATTAGTTGACCCAAACCACAAGTTCTACCTCCAAAGCTCTTTTTTTTAAAAAGCTTCTTTCCTTCTGTGGTGCTAGTAATCAAGTCCAGAGCCTGTACCTGACATACATGTGTTCTGCCACTGTTACATCCCCAGGCCCCTGAGATCATTTTCTTAACTTATACTGTACTTCTCAGTTGCTTTTGATTCTGCTGCTTTAAATACAGGATCTCATTACGTAGTCCACATTGGCCTTACACTTGTAGCAGTCCTCTCACCTCAGGCCCCTGTGTGCTGAGAACGCAGGGTTTGAATCACCAATCTCACTATACAGTTTCTACAATGTATTTTGTTTTCTTTTTAATGATGCATTACTTCAACTGAATGATACTTTAAAGTTAATACAATACAAATGAGTTTGACCTAAAAAAAAAAAATGGTCTTCTCTAAGACTTAATTTCATGGTTACATGAAGCGGTAGCTTACAAAATCAGATCCTAGGACTATGATGTAGAATTTTGCTTGGTGTACACAAGGCACTGGGTCTGACCCCTAGAACTCCCTCCCCACCCCCTTCCCAGATTCTATAGATTCAAATCTCACAGCAAAGACTTCCTGAGTTTATTAACTTTGTTTTGACTATGTTCTTGGTGTGTTTGTGTGCCAGGTTCTTAGATGAAGGCTGCCAGTTAATGTTTATGGTTTATATGAATTATAATGTTTATGGTTTATATGAATTATACTTGACTTTTGACAGTTTGAAGTAAACTTTTCAGAATTAAATGAAGGGCTGGAGAGATGGCTCAGTGGTTAAGAGCACTGACTATTGTTCTGAAGGTCCTGAGTTCAAATCCAAGCAACCACATGGTGGCTCACAACCATCTGTAATGAGATCAGATGCCATCTTCTGGTGTGTCTGAAAACAGCTACAATGTACTTAAATACAATAAATAAATCTTTAAAAAAAAAGAATTAAATGCAATTTTTATTCTACATTGATAGATTTCTGAGGATAGTATATTAGAAGCTAATGAAGGGTATTCACATTAAAATTGGCAGAGAGAAGACAATCATTCAGATTTAAACGTTAGATTTGAGTCAGGTGTGGTTGTACACACCTGTAACCCTGGCTACTCAGGGGGTCAAGATAGATTATAAATTTGAGGCCAGCTTGTGCTGTGCAATATAGTTATACCCTATCTATCTTAAACACAGAAATGAAAGAGGACCGTGAATGCAGCTTAGTAGTGTGGTATTAGCCTAGCAGATAGGCCCTGAGACTCTACAAACACGAACACACACACACACTCACTCACACACCACACACGAGCACGAGCATTATGGCCTAGAAACATAACAAGCAGCACATACATGCAGGTGAAGTCCAAGGCCAGCACAGGAGCACTGAAGCAAAACTTGATGACAGAACTTGGGAAAAACAACAATCAGGGAGACTAAACAGAAACCAGAGGACTGGAGAAATGGCTCAGTGGTTAAGAGCACTGAATGCTCTTCTGAAGGTACTGAGTTCAAATCCCAGCAGCCACTCTCAACCATCTGTAATGACATCTGATGCCCTCTTCTGGTGTGTCTGAAGACAGTTACACTGTACTTACATATAATAGATAAATAGATAGATAGAAAGAGAAAAGAAAAGAAACCCAAGATGGCAGAACTAGGAGAAAGAGCATTATGGGAGCCAAAGGACAAATACTACCTAACTAAAATACTCCCTGGACATGGCAAGTCAGTTTTGCCCCAGATAGTTCTTAAGTGTTGTAACTTGGTTAGGACACAGGAAGAACTGAAAACTTGCATGAGGACATCTGACTGCACAGTGAAAAATGAAAAAACAACTCAAGTAATGTAAAATCTGTGCACATATTTGCTTGTCTTAGGAGCACACAGATCTGACCACAGTTCTGTGCTAGAAGGAAAGGGCCATTCCTGAAGACGTTCCCATAACTAACAGGCAGTCAAGGCCGGCCATGCCAGCAAAGCCTTTGCTGTTAATGGTGGTAGAGTGTGGCTGCAATTCTCCCTCACTCTCCATATTTTCATCTAAGAAACATTTATACCCTTTTATAAGGTATTTAGCACCTTTGAAAAGAAGATCTCATTTTTTATTTGGTGGGGGAGGATGCCCAAGGAGACCAGAAAAGGGGTGTCAGGTACCCTGGAGCTGGAGTTACAGACAGTTCTGAGCCACCCAATGTAGGTGCCAGGAACTGAACTCCCGCTCTCTGCAACACCAGCAAGCACTCTTGAAGCTGAGCCATCTCTTAAACTTCCTTTAAATAATTTGACTGATATATCCTTGACTAAAATATTAGGAGTCCATTGTCACTAAGTGAGTATGATGCACATTAAGAACATACTGGAAGAACTCAAGACAGAGGCTGCTTTTCTCAAAAGCACCAGGACTGGAGTTAGACCCCAGCAGTTGTGAGAAGAAAGCTGGGCACAGTGGCCTGTGCTGACAGCCCCAGTGTTTGGGAGGTGAAGCAGTGGTCCTTAGACTCGCTGGCCAGTCAACCTAGCCTACTTGGTATATTCCAGGCCAGTGAGAGACTGTCTCAAACAAAAAGGTGGACAGCACCTAATGGACAACAACTGAAGTTGTGTCCTACCTACACACGCGTGGGCACACACACACACACACACACACACACACACACACACAGAAGTTTTGAAGGACTGATGAAAAAAATTCCTACTTTCTTTAGAAAGATAATAAAATATTTACTTATTTCATGATGAAAACAATAAAAACACTGAATTCAAGATTACCTGAAAATGTAGAGCAACTGCAGGTCTGGCCATCAACTTGCTGAAGTGGTCATTAAACTCTGGTGCAAGAATGTCCTGTGATAATGTTTCATAGGGATCAAACGCTTGCTCCTATTTTTNATAAAGGTTTTTGTTCTGCTTTATGGAGGGAAAAATAAACATGTACCAACATGTTTTAGCAGATGCTGAGAAAGGAGAAGCCCTGTTCACTGCTAGGAATGTTAAAATAGTACAGCCCATGAAAAGCAACTTGTCAGATCTTCAAAAAATAAAAGTACCACATGAGCCAGTATTCTCATACTTAAATATATCCCCAGTACCTGAAAAGCCCAAGCATGAAGCAGTGTTCTTAAAAGTGAGAATAACAAACGAGATGCATGCTGGGTATTCCCTCTGAGAAATGCTTCAAGAACAGAAGTTTCAGGTTTTAGAGTTTTTGGGGTTTGGAATATTTATATAAGCCTTACTGGCTGAGCCTTTCTAGTCTAACAATCCAGAATGTCCTGAAAACCCACATTACTTAGGGCAGGTCCTGAGTGCTGGACTTGAGAACAGCTGCAGCTTAGGGATGTTCTAACTAGGCAGAGCATGTGTCAGAGCATCACTCACTCAAAGGAAGGAAAGATGTTCTGACAAGCACGAACATCAGGAGAGGGGCTATTATTGTTCATTGGCAAGTTTTTGTTTTTATTTGAGATGATGAATTATTTTTGGAAATAAACAGTGGTTATGACCATGTAATATTAAGAATTTAGGTATTACTGAACTACACATTTACAAATCATTAAAATGGGGTTGGTGGGATGATTCAGCAGACAAAGGAGTTTGCCACCAAGCCTAACGACTTAACTGGTTCCTGTAGGGTAGAAAAGAGAACCAACTCTTGCAAATTGTTCTCTGGTGTCCACATACACACACATATACATGCATGCATGCACAAACACACATGCACACAAATAAATAAATCTAATAAAATGTGGTCAACATTTAAATGTCATTTTCTTATATATTCAAAATTCAAAATAAAAATAATACAACATTTTTAGAAGCAAAGTACCTTTTAGGGCATAGCAAATTAATGAGACAGACCATAAGTTACTATCAAAATATAAAATAGGTTATTATGAACAAAGGCTGAGCCAGGCACTGGGACTCAGGCCTGTAATACCATGCTCAGGAGGCCGACACAGGAAGACTAAATGTTCAAGGTCAGACTGGGATACACAGCAGGACTCTGTGTTTCAAAAATCAGAAACAAAAGCAAACTAATACTCAGTAACAAAATGGACATAATAAAAATGGTCTCTATTTCCAGAAGATATAGGCAGAAATTATGGAAGTCAGTGGTTTTTGTATAAGAGATCTAAAAACAACACTTTTAAAGAGCCATTTTCCATAGGTAGAAAATGACCAGTGAGTATGGGAAGATGTCCAAAGAGGACATATAAGAGGAAATATAAGAACAATATATATTCTCGTACATAATGATATATAAATAATATATATTTACTAACATAGAAAATATAATAAAATGATAAACATAAAGCAAGAGAACATTATTCTTGTAAATATGCACATAGCTCTATAAAAATGCACAGGGAATATTTATATAAGGATAAATGTAGGAGCCTGGAGGATAGCTTAGTGGTCAGGAGGATTAGCTGCTATTCCAGAAGACTGGGGTTCAAGTCTCATTACCCACATTGCAGCTCACAATTATCTGTACCGCCAGTCTCAGGGGATCCAACGCCCTCTTCTGTCCTCCATGGGTACAGCCATACATGCAGGCAAAATACCCATACATATAAAATAAACAATATTAATACAAGGACAAATTTTATGTTATAGGGGTCATCTTTATATTTAATTTTGAACATTTTTAAAATATATATCACTTTTATAATTTAAAAGAACAAAATGAGATTTTACTTTGAAAGGAACCTTTTAACTTTTAAAAATGAAGTCTAAATTCCCCAAAAGATAGAGAATAATATGAACAAATTATTTCCTTTACCTTAAATGTACTTAGTATTAAATAATTCCTACATATTATTACTTTAGTATATGAGTTTTTACACTAAATGCTAGCCTAAGGACACTACAAAGAAACTCTCAGTAGCTGGGCATCAGAACACTCCTGTATCTTAGCTACCCAAGAGGCTGGAGCATCAGTAGTGAGTTCAAAGCTGCAGACACAAGGTACTACTAAAGCTATAGGCAGCACAACTGAACCTGGAGTATTTTTTTTTTATAGTAGTCAGTAGTGCCTTTAAATTTCACACACAAAAAAGTTATGAAATTTCTTGATACAAATTTTAGGACTTTAATGACAGTTTAAAGTGGCTTTATATACTTACCTCTGCTAAATCTTCAAAACAGCTACCAGCTAATGGATGAGGACTACTTTCATCTGTCATTTCTACTGTGTCTTCAATTAAACCTAAAAGTTTCACAGTCAATTCATGTATATCTGAAATGTTACTGAAAATCTTTTCAATTTCCTAAAAAAAAAAAAAAACAAAAACAGTTAAGGTATATAAGGTTGAGAATCATGTTGACACGTTCCTACATGATATGGAAGCAGGCTGAGGCATCTGAGCCAGTGACTATTTACTGCAGAAGATGACCTGAGTTCAGAGTCCAGCATTCAGTGAAAGCCCGATGGGCTGGTGTGCGTCTGTGACCCTGGGGTGGAGGGACAGAGTCAGGTGATCCCTGCTGCTCAGGAGCCAGCCAGCCTTGCAGAATAAATGAGCTCCAGGTTCACAGACAGAACTTGTCTCAAAAGGAAGGGGTTAGTTGGGGCTGGTGAGATGGCTCAGCGGGTAAGAGCACCCGACTGCTCAAATCCCAGCATCCACATGGTGGCTCACAACCATCCATAACGAGATCTGGCGCCCTCTTCTGAAGCATCTGAAGACAGCTACAGTGTACTTACATATAATAAATAAAACAAATCTTTAAAAAAAAAAAAGGAAGGGGTTAGTCAGACGGCTTAGCAGGCAGTGGCCACTGAGCACAGTCATCTGAGTCCCATCCCTGGACACAGACAGTGAAGGAGGTCTCACAAGCTGACCTCTGACCTCCGTGTGTGTGTGTGTGTGTGTGTGTGTGTGTGTGTGTACAGTAAAAGTCAATCATGAATACAAAGGCAATTTTTAAGAATATCTTAGATCTGAGATAGTAAATAAACTAGAAAATATAAATTCTAGATACCCTGAATTCACAATCCTCAAATCTTATACTATAAACATCAGAAACGGGGCTGGTGAGATGGCTCAGCGGGTTAGAGCACCCGACTGCTCTTCCAAAGGTGATGAGTTCAAATCCCAGCAACCACATGGTGGCTTACAACCACCCGTAACAAGATCTGACGCCCTCCTCTGGTGCGTCTGAAGTCAGCTACAGCGTACTTATGAAGAATAATAAGAAATGAATCCTTGGACTGGAGAGACCAACCGGAGCAAGCCAGGCTGTCCGGAGCGAGCGGAGCCGAACGGGGACGGCTGGAGCAAGTGGGGACGCCGGAGCTAGCAGGGCCAGAGCGAGTGGGGCCGAACGGGACGGCCGGAACGAGCGGAGCCAAACCGGAGCAAGCGGAGCCAATCGGAGCGAGCGGGGCTGGCTGGAACAAGCGGGGGCCGTACGGGGGCAGCCGGGAGCAAGTGGGGCTGGCCGGAGTGAGCGGGGTCGAGCAGAGCGAGCGAGGTTGACCGGAACAAGGGAAAAAAAAAAAACATCATAAACACTATAAACATCATAAACATTTCTCTCTATAAAATAATCCTAGCATTTGTGTGTTTTGAAATTGGCTAAGATGTTGAAAGAATGAAGGTCTTAAAGCATAAGCTAATGACTATAGCTAGGATCAGAATGAAAATAACTCCTAGATATAATTTGGTTGTTCAATTTATTGCTCACATTCTAGATTTTGAAGGGAACTAAAGATGTCATAAAATTGAAATGCTTGAATTATTGTTATGTTTAAGTCATTAGCACGGTAGACACAGACAGATCATATTATTTACTATCCAGGCTATCGGTAACTACAATCCTTAGTACCTTGTAATGAGAATATAATAGGCTATGAAACATGACCAACCTACACATTGAATCTTGGCTCTAATTATGTAACATGAGTATGTTTGGCCTTTGTCCTGGGGTTCTTTTGATGGAGTTCTTAAAACACTGGGGATTCCCCTCCTGAGTTTAGGCTAACAAAGTTACTAAGGGTGAGGATGGAATGGGCTCTCTGCTCACTGACTTCTGGAGTAGGGTAGAAGAATGTAGTCCAAGTTCTCCAGACTCCTGAGCAAGGTTGATGAGCTTATGAGTTGTGCATACATGGAGTTGCCAGGCACGCAGGGCTTCTCTGGACAAACATGGAAGCTCTAACTCTCACACCTCCCCATCCTTCCCTTCACTGCTGCTGACCTGTATTCCATAATTCCTTAACAAACAAGACAACTTAAGTATGTCCCTGAGTTCTGTGAACCACCTCAGCAAATCAACTGAACTCAAGGAGGAGGTCAGAGGAACTAGCTAGGAATTCTAGCCTACTGGGCCCGAGCCCTTCAGCTACAGGACGGGACACAATGTCTAGATGGGTAAAATCAGGATTAAATTAATTGAGAGGATACGCTGAGGTTACTCCCTGAAGAACGACTCAGTGTGTAGGAGTCAGGGGAGACACATATATCATAGCAGTTTACTGAGTTTGACAAGAAAGAGCAGTTTTTTTCCTTTTACAACATGCTAGATGAATGATCATAGATGAGGATTAAGATGCTCATGGCAAGTAACCTCTGACAATGTTTCCTACATCAATATAAGCCCTTGACATAGATTTCTTTTTAAATTCTATTGATTTGCTTATTTGGTGATGCCAGGGATGGCAAGGCAAATGTTCCTAGCATTTCTACAGCCCCGGCTTCATACTCACTTAATTGATTGCCCTCACAGCCCTGTGTCACAAATGAGAACAGAGGTACCAAGGAGCCAGAGAATTTGCCCATGGCTACATTTCTTGTAACTGAGATAAATTTTAGCTCATTTATTCATTTTCCAACATTTGAAAAGAACTATTCTCTGACCTTAGATGGTCTTTAACAGTAGTTTACAGTATATTCTATGTGGGGAAAAAGTTTATAGTAGATACAGAGATGGAAATAAAAGGTTCTTTCTTTGATCCTTCAGTATAATAGAAACTGTCTATCAAATCTGTGTTAATCCAATGAAAAGGAACTGGTGGGATACAGGAAAGGCAAAGATGACATTAACCAATTACATTTGCTCCTTTTATTCTTCATACTGTCACAGAAAACCAGTTTACAGTGTAATAGAATTCAAATTCAAGCTTAAGTGTGATAATGAATTTAACTAACTCATCACTTCTTTACACTGGAAAGGCAGAGACAACGTCTGTCCTAGCTGTGTCACGTTTATGTAAGTTAAGCAAAATTTAATGATACTTAAAAAAATCCTGACTACAGTTAGGCATATCTAGCAGGAGTTAGCAACATCATTAAACTAAAAATTCATGCAAAACAAGTCAAGGTCAATTAAAATATCTTAAATTATCATTTGAATCATTATTATGGGAAAGAATAAGAGCTATGAGTCCTGAAGCATTCAGACAGTTGTGCCTGGTTATTTGTGTAAGTTACTGTGGTAAAGAACCTAGGAGGCAGGCTGGAGAGATGATTCAGAGGTTAAGAGCACTGACTGCTCTTCCAGAGGTCCTGAGTTCAACTCCCAGCAACCACATGGTGGCTCACAACCATCGTAATGAGATCTGATGCCCTCTTCTGGTGTGTCTGAAGACAGCCATAATATAGTAACACACATAAAATATAAAAATAAATCTTAAAAGAAAAATATGAATTAGGAAAAGGTACAATACACAGAGGGTCTATATATTAACATGCACTCTTCTGGTGTGAGTCTGAAGACAGCTACAGTGTACTCATATACATAAAAATAGTCTTTTTTTTTTTTTTTTTTGAGACAGGGTTTCTCTGTGTAGCTCTGGCTGTCCTGGAACTCACTTTGTAGACCAGGCTGGCCTCGAACTCAGAAATCCGCCTGCCTCTTCCTCCTGAGTGCTGGGACTAAAGGCGTGCGCCACCACGCCCAGCTGAGAAAAATAAGACTTTATTTAAAAAAAAAACAAAGAACCTAGGAGACATAAAATAGTTAAACTCAAGACTAAATATTTTTAAAATATAGGTCAAACATACTTAGAGAAAACCAAACCATTGCTAAAGAAAAGAAAGAAAAACTCTGTGTTTCTATAGTGGATTTCATAGGGTTGACCTGGTTTTCCTTTGTTTACCTTGAGACAGTATTTCACTCTGTAGCCTAGGGAGGCCAGCAACTGCCAGTCCTCCTGCCTCTGAATCCTGGATTCTAGGTCTGTAGGCATGAGGATCCATAGCTCAGGGACTGGCTTTAGATGATGCTCAGGGGGAAAGAGGGCCAAGGTAGTCTGAATCTAGACCACTCAGCCCATTGCCACTCTGCAAACATAAGACCATTGCTTTTGATTCTTCTCTTGGGGTTCTTATAAAATGTTCTCATGTAAACTTGCTGCTGCTGGGCCTGGAGAAATGGCCCAGTGATGAAGAGAACCAGATGCTTTTCTGGAGGAACAGGTTCATTTCCCAGTACCTACATGGCTGCTCACAATCACTTATACCTCCAGTCCCAGGGCACTCAGTGTCCTCGTCTTTCCTCTGTAGTGACAAGGCACATGTGTGGGGTACAGACACACATGCAGCCAAAACACTCTCACTCATAAAATAAATAATTTTTTAAATTAAAACAAAATCTCGGGCTGGTGAGATGGCTCAGCGGGTAAGAGCACCCGACTGCTCTTCCGAAGGTGATAAGTTCAAATCCCAGCAACCACATGGTGGCTCACAACCATCCGTAATGAGATCTGGCTCCCTCTTCTGGAGTATCTGAGGACAGCTACAGTATACTTACATATAATAAAATAAAATAAATCTTTAAAAAAAATAAATAAAATCTCCAGCTATCCGAGCTTGGTGGCACACACCCTTAATCCCAGCACTAACAAGGCAGAAGCAGGTGGATCTCTGTGAGTTCAAACTCAGTATGGACTACATAGTAAGTTCCAGGTCAGTCAGGGCTACACAGTGAGGTCCTGTCTCAAAAACAAACAAAACACCACCACCATCACAACACCCCATAAAATTTTTAATTGTCCACTGTAAAAGCTTGTTGCCTTAAAGCACCCACCAGAAGACAGGGAGCACATGCCTTTCTAGACCATTTTCTTTGTCATTCCACATGAATGACTAAGTCTCCTTACATCTGACTAGACTGTTACTGTGAAATATGATTCCAATGAAAACCCCTCTTCTTGATTCTCCTGTCATTGAACTTTTATCTGTATAACAATTTGGATGGTTTTAAAGCTCAGAGATGTTTACTTTTATATAGTAGTGGGGTAAATAACACACTAATATGAATTTTACCCTGCTATTTGCTTGAGGGATATGCACAGAATTAAAGTACCCAAAGTACTTACAGAAGGCTTGAACAACTTTCTGTCCAAGAGAAAGGCTTCCCGGAACACTTTAATGATCATATTCAGCTCCCGTAGATACTGTCTTTCTTCTGCAATTTCAGTCCTGACGAGGTCATAATAGTTTAGCTCACCAGAAGAACAAGGTTCATCTTCACAGAGAGAAACCAAGCCTATATCATCATCCTGATCAAACATGTCCATTAAAACCTGGAAATTACAAATCACGAATAGTTACTTTCCTTCCTTTTGCAAAGCTGTCTCAAAGTACTTGCAACTAAAATATTATTAAGCAATAAGAAATGTACATTGCATACACAGATTTGGCTATAGTAAAGTCATTATTTCTGGAATATATATATATATATATATATATATATATATATATATATATATATATATATGTTTGTGTGCATATGTACATATAATATTTACATATCCCTATACATAGGTGCATCTAAAAGCAAAAGAAGCATACTTTTAGGGAAGAACAATATAAACCAAAGATTACAGTTCCACTACCTAGGCCTGTGATTACAGGCAAGTATTTGTTTTTATGAAAGTCATATTGTTTATATGTAAAACCCAACTAATACAAGGATTGATTATGTCTAGCAAATATTTGGTATCCAATTTCCTTGATGTGTTACAAAAAAAAAAAAAAGGCAGTATGCAGCTAGGTAGGAGTGAGGAAAAAGGAAGACTCATTATAAAGGCAGGTGGCCTATGACAGCGTGGAGCTTTCTAAGGTACAGCGCTCTCATGCAACACTATATCACAAAGACTTCCTATAAAAATCATATGTGTAATAAACAAACATTTTTTGGTCATTTTTACTTTGTGCACATGTATTTGTATGCACACGTGTCAGCCAATAAGCAAGACCATTCATAAACCAAAAGCAATGGCAACAAGGTGACTGTATACTTCAATACTTTTTTTTTAATTGGACCTAGTTAAATATATATTTAAAACTAACTGTAATATATTGCTGAAAGTTCAGGAAAGGGCTATAAAATGGCTTGGTAGGCCAGGCAGTGGTGGCGCACGCCTTTAATCCCAGCACTTGGGAGGCAGAGGCAGGCAGACTTCTGAGTTTGAGGCCAGCCTGGTCTACAGAGTGAATTCCAGGACAGCCAGGGCTATACAGAGAAACCCTGTCTCAACAAAACAAAAACAAAAACAAAAAAAAACAGAAACAAAAACAAAAAGGCTTGGTGGTTAGGAATGCTTACTGCTTTTGCCGAGGACCCAGGACCAATTCCCAGCGCCAACACCAAGTGGATCACAACCCCTCTAACACCAGCTCCAAAAGATGTGATGCCTTTAGACATTCTGGGTCCCTGTCTACACATGGTGCACAGAAACTGATGTAGGTATACACACACATATAAATAAAGTTATTTTTTAAAAGGGGTTCAGGAAAGATGTGAGTGGGGGAAGGGACACATTGGGGAAACCTGAAGGAATAGGAGGGAGGAGCTGGGGCTCCTGATAGAGTTGGAGGTGCAAATGATCAAGGTGCAGTTCCAGGGAATCTAAAGCCATCTTTTGAGCTTTGCAGGTACCAAGCACATACATACAAGCAGGTAAAATACTCACACACATAAAAATAAATATATTTTGTTTTTTAAAAAAGGGAAAAGAGCTGGCAAGATGGCTCAACAGGCTGCTGCTGGTGGCCAAGCCTGACAGTGAGTCTGGTCTCCAGAACTCACGTAGGGGAAGAAGAGAGCCAACCTCACAGGTTGTTCTCGGACCACGACATGAATTACATATAAAAACACTAAACAATTTTATTTTTTTAAGAGTTCAGGTAGAAAGAAGAAAAGTATATCCTTGAAAAGAAAGTCCTGTCAGATGAGAGAAAATTATGATAATAAAAGATAACATTCATTCATTCAGTAAAATGTCTGCCTGTCACCAGAAACTGCACCAACTCTTGGTGAATTACAGCAATAAATAAAGAACCCGCCTTCTTGCCCTTGATGGGTGTCACTCAGAAGCCTTTACAACTTCTCAGTTCTCCCCACTCACCTCCATTGCTTTAATGCTTTTTGTTTCGGCTTAGTTTTTCCATCTGATTTTGTTGTGTTTTGCTACTTGAGAGATCTGATACTCTCTGACTTCTGTGAGTACTACATGTACTTTACAAACAGGATAAACATTCATAACCCTTAAAAACAAAGGCGCGGCTCCCAAAGGCCATGTGTTATAGACCTGGTCCTAGCCATGAAACTGTTGGGAAGTATGGACTCTTTGAGAGGCAGGGTCCTGGGGGGATAAATCACTGGCATAGTATGGCAGACATGGTACTGGACCTCACACCCTCCACATCAGCCTTTCTTCTTTTTACATTCATCTTCTCAAGCAAGGTGTTTTGTAACATTAACAGAAAACTGAGATGGACTAATATAATATAGCACAATTCTTAACTCCTAAGTTTAAATGTTAAAGGGTCAGGCAGGTGCTGCGTAGTGTTTCTTATATAAGAAACAACAAAGATCAGGACAAACTGGAAGGCACATACACCAAAAATCAAAGTTTACTGTTCAATACCAAGTATTTTCTTTTTGAACAAAGTCTGAAATCTAGATTTTTTTTAATGTGAGATTTTTTTAGATCTGTAAAATTTGTTACTGCTTTCAACTTACCATCACCAACTTGCCAATACCCTTGGATCACTCCCCAGTCCTGCTGCTACTTAACTCCTACATCCTCCTCAGTCTGCCCACTTCCCTGTGTTCCTGTCTAAACTATCTTCGCCTTCCTCACAGTCAGTCCCCACTCCTCTCTGCGTCACTCAGTGCAAATGAAAACCTCACACAGATTTCAGAGTCTCCCTGCCTCCCACTGCTTACTAGCAATCTTCTATCTTCCAATACCTGCCTGACCCCCTTAACATTCATTGAAACCTAGGGGTTTGGTATTGTGTTATATTATTCCTTTTCTCAGTTTTCTGTTAATGTTACAAAATACTATCCTTGAAAAGAAGAAAGACTGATGCGGGCTCACCGTGAAGACTTGCTTGCACCACAGGACTGCCCAATTACACTGAGATTTCTGTTCATGTCTTCCCTGATTAGACAATAGCTGTCTAAAGATTAAAAACATACACAAAAAAGTGTTTGCTTAAAGGGTTTGTATATGTGTAAATGTTACAAGCTATTAAAATGGTAATAAATTCTAAAGGCCCGATGACTGCAGGAGCTAAAAACACAGCACAATAAGCAATTGAAGGCGCGCATGCTTTTGATCCCAGCGCTTGGGAGGCATGCAGGCAGATGTCTGAGTTCTAGGCCAACCAGATCTATGAAGTGAGTTCCAGGATAGCCAGGAAAGAAACCCTGTCTCAAAACAAAACAAAACAAATAAACAAGCAGTGCAGCACAACACAAGCATTTCTGAAGTCATGTTCATTTCTGAAGTCATGTTCATTTCTGAACAAATAAGCTAAGTCAAGCTGGGCACAACAACAATCCTACAACTCAGCGACTTCCAAGACAAACACGAAGCTATTTCGGGAATTTCAGTTAGATCTTCTATCAAAATAAAAGGAAAAGGGCGAGCGATGTGACTCTGCTGCAGAGCTCGCCTAGCGTGTGCCGGCTCAATGCCTAGCGTGTGCCAGCTCAATGCCTAGTACTGCAAACAAACAAATGATGGGTGGATGATAGATGGGGGGCAAGGGGGTGTGTGTGACACAGACACAATATTACCATGCAAGACCAAGACAGATAACCCAATTCCTACCATTAGGCTAACAAGTTAAACTTCTTCAGAGAAGCACCCTCCCTCTCTCCCATCTGAAGCAGCAATCTCCCTTAGCATATGTTCCACTCTCGCGTATAAACCCTTTCCTCAGTAGTGACAGTTATGATTAAAGTTGAGTTCAGCCTTCTTCCCTGGGATGTGATTGTTCTCAGTAATCTGATGTGCAGAACACTTTGTAACAGTCAAATACTGCTTTTATTATTATTATTATTATTATTTTCCCGAGACAGGGTTTCTCTGTGTAGCCCTGGCTGTCCTGGAACTTACTTTGTAGACCAGGCTGGCCTTGAAGTAAAAAATCTGCCTGCCTCTGCCTCCCGAGTGCTGGGATCAAAGGCTTGCACCACCACGTACAGCCTACTGCTTTTATTTTTAAATGTAAAAAATATGTTCTTTTTTTTTTGTCTAGAAAATTAAACATCTTTAGAAATCAACTGGTTTCTCAAATGGTTATTAAACATATGGTCTATGAGCTCTTGGAACCCGTTTAGATTTATAGATCATTCCATGTCAAACACTCTCAGTAACTCATTCCCATCACCAGAATCACAAATACAGCTATCTGCATGTTAGCTAAGCACATGACTGTCTCTTGTGACAAACAAGAGACTGTGAAAAGGAAGCCTGAGACCAGGATCAGCAAACTATGGTACATATGCCAAACCCTGCCCACTCTCTATTTTCATGAAGTTTACTGGCACACAGCCCATTCTCATTTGTTTATGGCTATTTTTTGCTACCAGGGTAAAAATGAGCAGTTGCGAGCGAGCCTGCCACAGTTACCACCTCGTTTTTGTGGGTTCTCGAGGTTGCTGCTGTTTTATCATTCTGAAACAGAGTACTAACACGCAGCCTGGAGCTAGCTGAGAGCTGGCTGTGGACACTTGCAGCAATCCTCCTGTCTATGGCCCCTGAGTGCTAATATTACAGGGGTGCACCATCTCATCATACCCAGTTTTTGGCTGGTTCTTCATGTACATCCTGATCTTGAAGTGGACACAAGGTAAAACAAAAAAAGTGGTATGTTTTAAACCTAGATGAAAGTCTTTTTTTTTTTTTTTTTTTTTTTCCGAGACAGGGTTTCTCTGTGTAGCCCTGGCTGTCCTGGAACTCACTCTGTAGACCAGGCTGGCCTTGAACTCAGAAATCCGCCTGCCTCTGCCTCCTGAGTGCTGGGATTAAAGGCGTGCGCCACCACGCCCGGCTCTTAGATGAAAGTCTTTAATTTGTTTAAAATCCTATTCCTTAGACAGGCAGTGGTGGCACATGCCTTTAATCTCAGCACTTGGGAGGCAGAGGCAGGCAGATTTCTGAGTTCAAGGCTAGCCTGGTCTACAGAGTGAGTTCCAGGACAGTCAGGGCTACATAGAGAAAACCTGTCTCTAAAAAAGCCAAAACAAACAAACAAACAAACAAACAAGCAAAATCTTAATCCTTATATTATATTACTCTTTTAAGATACTTTTATTGGGCAATTTAAGTTTCTTAAACTTATCTATACTTTCAAAAGCTGGTTAGGATAACTAAAAATGAATGCCAGAATTCGATTTTTTTAAAGTATCTTGATTGTGATAACTTTAAAAACAATATGAAATTTTCTGTGGTTAAATTTGAGTTATGCTGATAAATGTTAAAATCCATAGCATGAGTTGAAGAAATCAAAAACCAAAGAGTATCTCAATTAGAAAAGTCCTAAGGAATTCAGATGTCTGCAAACTGGAGTAAGCAGGGTGACAACAGACTGCAAAGGTCAGTACTAAAACTGTCACTGTCACTGAGGGCAGGTAAAGCCAAGGAGCGGCCATGTGCTAGTCAGTGCTGGGCTCCGATGGCCTCACTACCATCCCACAGGGACTGTTCCTGTCAGCAGAACATCCTATGCTGGTAGTATACTCTCAAAATCACTCGGAATGCAACGGGGTACTTCATACTGTTCTTCTACCTTTTTATCAGAGAAACCCTGTCTCAAAAAAAAAAAAAACCCAAAAAACCAAAAAACCAAGAAGTAGTAGACCTGCTATTATCCTCAGGAACTGGAATACCCTTCAATTGTGTAAAAAAAAAAAAAAATCACTTTCAAAGTAATAAAAAGTATATTAGCTCCGGGCGTGGTGGCGCACGCCTTTAATCCCAGCACTCGGGAGGCAGAGGCAGGCGGATTTCTGAGTTCGAGGCCAGCCTGGACTACAAAGTGAGTTCCAGGACAGCCGGGGCTATACAGAGAAACCCTGTCTCAAAAAAAAAAAAAAAACAAAAAACAAACCAAAAAGTATATTAGCTTGATTTTAGAAGTCAATATAAAAATGGCAAATTTCTACAATGAAATGAAAGCAAAAGAGCTCAGTTTTTAAATTAAAGTTCAGACTAATAGATCTCAACTACAGTTAAAAAATAGTTTTTCCAAATTGTAGCTGGGGAGTCTAACTCAGGCTATTTAGAGCTCTGCAAACACCAGTGATCTCTAAAACTTCCTAATGAGTCTCCTGTGCAGCCAAGGCTGACAGCCCAGCGTGTACTAGGCCAGGCGCAGATTACTTCCTCTGTACACGGGATCCACTGGTACACTGCTAAAGTCACACGGTCCCGAGTTACCTGTCTGTGACACTCCCGTCTCCCACCAGCACACACCCCTCTAACACGGGGGCTTCTGCTGTCTTTTCCAGTGCCGTGCTTCCCTTGTTCAGGGAACAAGCTCTTCCCACAGTGCTCAGTAGAAGGTGAGAAACAGGAGGAGGACAAAGAGCAAGGGAAGGAAGAGGAAAGAAGGAACGGGAGACTGACTGTTCCCCAAGCAGTCTTTAGGAACAGGAAGAAGGATGAATCTGTAATCAGAAGGATGGCCAGCAGGCAGGAGGTTTCTTATGAGCTGTCTCTGCCCAGGTCCTACCAAACTGTCTTAACATAGCAAAGCATGGTTTTCAAAGTTACTAATATTTAAAACACCAGAAACAACTCTGTCTGTTCCCTTTTTAAAAATAATAGACTCAGGCATGTGTGATGGCTTGTGTCTAGAAATCGCAGCACTCCAGAGGCAGGAGGATCTCATGACTGACACCAGCCTAGGCAGCCAGAGTTATATAGCGATTCCCTGTCATTAAAAAACAGGAAAGGGAAAAAACTGAATAAAGTAAATATTACTTAAAACTACCTTTCTCCTACTGATTAGATAGATCCCGCCACCTCAACCCTCCTGTATACAAAACCTCCTGATGGAAACGGCAAACTCTCCTCCCTGCCATGATGCTCAACTCTAGAAATACCATATTCTGCAAAAACAGTAATTTTCTGTCTTCCAGTATCAGGAATTACAAAATTATTCCCTAATATATAGCATGGCACGAATGCACACACACACCCCTTTAAGCCCAATACTTGGGAGGCAAAGGCAGGGGAACTTCTATGAATTCAAGATCAGCCCAGCCTACAAAGCAAGTTTCAGGCCTGCTGGGGATGCACTGTGAGACAATGGCTTTAAAACAAAAAGCAATAACCGGAGCTGGAGAGATGGCTCAGTGGTTAGGAACACTGACTGTTCTTCCAGAAGTCTTGAGTTCAATTCCCAGCACCCACATGGTGGCTCACAACCATCTGTAAAGTGATCAGGTGCCCTCTTCTGGTGTGTCTGAAGTCAGCTACAGTGTACTTATATACATAAAATAAATAAATAATCCTTAAAAACAAAAAGAAGAAAGGGAGTCCTCCATTTAAAAAAAAAAAAAAAGCAATAACCTAGTATCTTCAGGTACGAAAAACCTGAGACCTAGTATGATGGTACATGCTGATAACTGTAACATGTTAGAGTCTAAATCAGGAGGATTTTAAGGCTGGTATCAGCTATGCAGTGAGTTCAAGACCAACCTGTACTACTCAGTGTAATCTGCCTCAAGCCTGCAGAGCCAGGGCGAGTGCCTGAGCAAGGAACGGTGTGTGTTACCAAGCCTGGTCCCCTGATCCTGCTGGATGGAGACAGGATGCCTGAGAGGTGTCAGCAACCTCCACAGGTGCACTCTCTGTGTGTAAAAACAATTCCCAAATAAATAACATGGATAAATGTAAAGAAACTGAAGGCAGAGCTCAGCGGCAAAGCGCCTGTCAGGCACATGCAGAGCCCTGGTTCCAATCCCTATACCACACAAGAGACTATTTATATTGTATTTCTAGTACTAGCTTTTACTCTATGTGAGATGTGGGAATTTAAAACATAAAAGTCCTGATAACCTTAAAAACAGAAACTACCTTCATCACAGCTAATTTTAAAAGAGAAAAATTAATGGCGTATAGAGTCGCTACCTTTTAACACTTACCTTATCTGCACACATGGACACTTTGATGTCTTGCTGAGATATTTCATAATGCCGGATATTAAAAACATAATTACCAGCCAATTTCAAAATATCTGCTGAGATGTACTCCAATACAGCCACAATGTAGAGGGACACATGGTAGTCCACTTTATACCCCAAAACTTCCTGTTTAAAAAAAAGTAATAATTCAATTCCAAAACAAAAGCATTGTCAAGGACCAGTTAAATGCTTAAAACTCCTGCTTAAGAGCTCAGGTGGTGTCACTGTGAAGCCCTTGCCTGACAAAAGCAAGGCCCTGAGATTACACTTTAGCACTGAAAGAAAAAAAATTCTTCTTACATTTTTACTCATAAACAAAAATTTAAAAGCAGAATATCTCAATATATGGCTGTCATAGGACAGTGGTTCTTAACCTGTGCTGTGACCCCTTTGGGGGGGGGGGTGTTAAATGATCCTTTCATAGGATCTCCTAAGACCATCAGAGAGCAGATATTTACACTACAGTCCCTAACAATAGCAAAATTACAGTTATGAAGTAGCAACAACAATAGTTTTATGGTTGGGGGGGTCACCACAGCATGAGGAACTGTGTCACAGGGACACAGTGTTAGGAGGGTTGAGAACCACGACCATAGGAGATAAAAGTGACAGTTGATTCTAGTACTCTTTATCTTACCAAGAAGAAGAAGAAGAGGAAGTGGAGAGAGAAGAGGAAGGGGAAAAGGAAGAGATCTAATCTAATAGATGTAGCCTTTCATCAAACAGTAACAGGTGACCCTAACAGGAAAGCTTGAGCTCTAGTGTTTCCGTTACTCTCCCTCATCCTCCCACCCATCCCACCGAAGCCCTCCTTCTTTTGCTGTTTAGGAAACAATCACAATAAAAACAGAATTTTTACAAAGGCATCTCTCTCTCTCTCTTTCACACACACACACACACACCATAAAAAAGACAAAATCAGAAAACATACTTATCCAAACAAAGGACATTGCACATACGCATATCTTTTAATTCCTGTGGTCTCCTTTGCAAGAGAGTGTCTCTATGTGCGTGTCCGGTGTGGGCGGCAGGGGTGGAGTGGGGGGGGGCTGGGGGGTGTGTTTGTGCTGCTTTGTCTGTCAGCTCAATCTGAGGTAAAGGAAGAGGGAACTTCTAATAAGAAGAATGCCTCGACCAGATAGACTGTAGGCAACTATTTTCTTTATTAATGACTGACAAAGAGGAGCCTAGCCCAGCCATCCCTGGTTGTATTAAAGAACAGGGGCTAAGGAAGCCATGGAAGACAAGGCAGTGAGCAGCACACTCCTTGCTTGAGGCTCCTGCCTTGGCTTCCTTCTCTCAATAATGGACTATAACGCATAAGCTGACGTAAGTCCTTTTGTCCCCAAGTCATTTTCTGGTTGTGGTGCTTATCACAGGAACAGTAAACAAACTAGTATGAGGGAGGTTACTGAAATTTCTACCAAAAGCGTTTCAAAGCTATACACAGCAAGCATATTCTATAGATTATTTTCTAGTGTCTTTCTCCAATGTATACAGGTTAATTTTAAAACACTCAGTGCCTTCTGATATTACACTTTCTTAATAACAAAACTGAGAATCATGGTCTACTACATTGGAATTGGTAAGAGGTAGCTGTCATTGAAGATACCAAAATTCCACAAGGTATAATATTGCTGTTACTAACTCTGAGTGTGTGTGTGTGTGTGTGTGCACATGCGTGTGCGTGTGCATATATATGTGTGTGCATATACATGAGCAAGCAGAGAGACAGAGGGAGAGAGAGAGAGAGAGAAGGAGAGAGAAAGAGACGGAAAGGGGGGAGAGGAAATGAGTCATGGATTTCATTAGGGTATATTTATTTTTATTTGGTTCTTTTCTTTGGAGGTAGGTGAATAGCAAGCTAAGGTATCCCAGGGTATCACTCATGCAAAGCATATCACTGACATACACCCTTCTCCCAATTTTAATTCATATACATATTACAATGCACATAACACATATACAAACAGACCATTAATACTATATATATATTAATATTATAAAAATATTACTTATTATGAAGAATTCCACCAGTGTCTAATCTTTTATTACCTTCAAGGAAGGATGGATTTTGTCCACAGGTAGTAAAAGAGGATTTCTTCGTTTTCGTTTCTCTATGGCAGATTGTGCATCAGCAATTGCCCATTTATCAATAGGATGAGGAAAGGTCTTTTGAACTCGTTCCTGTTCAGATCAGGGCAGAGCCATTCAGAATCAGAAGTGTTTATAAATAGAAAAGTCATACAAAACTCAACCTGGTCAGTCTCTTTAATACAAGAAAATCATGGGCATACAATAAATTCTCATCCCAGGAATCAGAAAGCCTTTTAGTTTTTAAAAAAGTCACCCGTCATGGCAGACATCTATAATCCCAGCACTGAGACGGTAGAGGCAGAAGACTGAGTTCACAGCCAGTCTGGGCTACATGGAGAGCTGAGGTCAGTTCAAGCTTCATAGTGAGAGTCAATCTCAAAATAAAGAAAAACAAAGGCAAGCAAGACAATCAAGATCTTATCATTTAATTTTGTCACATAGATTTGTAAGTTTATCAGGCCACTATTGGGGTACTTCAGTAGACTGCCTGTGTGTGTGTGAGGATGAGGTCTGAGTCTTAGCACAGTTAAAAAAATATGAATTGGGGGGTGGGGCTGGAGAGATGGCTCAGTGGTTAAGAACTCTGACTGCTCTTCCAGAGGTCCTGAGTTCAATTCCCAGCAACCACATGGTGGCTCACAACCATCTATAAAGGGATCCGATGCTCTCTTCTGGTGTATCTGAAGAGTGCCACAGTGTAATAACATACCTATATATATATAAATAAATCTTTAAAAATATGAATTAGGAAAAGGTACAATACACAGAGGGTCTATATATTAACATGAAATAGTGCATTAGTGATTTTAAATTTTATTTTTAAGGTTAATATCATTTACCTAGAAATCAACTCATTATTAATATTGTCAGAAAGCCCCTCTCCCTCTGATAACCCTAGAGCAACACAGAGAAAAGTCTAAAAGACAGCTCTTATGTGACTCTTAGAATACTGTAGGGTGTTCATAATGGTAATGGAGATACACATCTCCATAGAAACAACCCAAATTCCTGCTCATGGAATCTTAAATTCAACCAGTGATTAACAAGAATAAGAACTATCAGCTGGGCGTGGTGGCGCACGTCTTTAATCTCAGCACTTGGGAGGCAGAGGCAGGCAGATTTCTGAGTTCGAGGCCAGCCTGGTCTACAAAGTGAGTTCCAGGACAGCCAGGGCTATACAGAGAAACCCTGTCTTGAAAAAACAAACAAACAAACAAACAAACAAACAAACAAACAAACGAATAAGAACTATCTAACAGAACTGAACTCCAATTATGTAGGGTTTCCTATATTTAAATTATATTATCAAGCTTAAGAAAATTTAGCTATTGAGAGGATTTTTTGTTATACTTATTTAATGCTGAAATGTTATAGCAAAAAAGGGAAATAAATGTTTTAATTTTAAGAGTGTCTCAAAGTGTTAATGCCTCAATCACCCTAAAGCACTTTTCCTTTATAGAGGAAGTTGTAACTTTATTACATAATCTTTAAAAATGTTCCAGTACAATGCAAAAGTAGTATCTAGAAGCTGCATTGACAGTTTTAACACTAATTCATGCAGACTTTAAGAGAGATTTACGTATATATGTAAACAATGAACAAATAGCCTTAAGATTTACATTAATCGTTTATCAAGGTAATGTTGATATGTACTAAAATGAGCAGATTTTTTTTCTTCTTGAGATGTACCCAGGATGACCTTGAACTTACGGTCTTCCTGCCTTAGCTTCCTGTGTGCTGACATTATTAGCATGTACCACTATGCCAGGCTGAAAACACTGTTTACTATATATAGTTCATTGAATTTTGAAATGTTTACACCTATGTGACCATCATCTAGATCAATATATAGAACATTTCTGTAGTCTTGATCTTCCTTATTAGTGTGTGTGTGCACGCACATGTATCTGTCACAGCATGTCTGTGTGAAGGTGGGACAGCTTTGGGGTTTCTCTGCATCCAACTTCCTGCGGGTTGCAGGGATCAAACCCATGCCACCGCCCCGCATCATCAAGTGGTGAGCACCTGTACATGTTGAGCCACCTTGGTCCTGACTTCTGTTATCTTTGGTATTAGCAGTTTCTAAAGTTTATAAAATGAAACGTTACATGTATTCTTTTGGGCATAGCTTTTTTTTTTACCCTATACATCTGTAAAATGTAGCTTTTACCAAACATACTATCTCATCTTCTTATTTCTAATATTTTATTAATCTATTGATATTTGTTTATCCACTATGAATGTCAATCTTGGTTATTTAATTAGATGTGGAATCAGCTGTGAAGCAGACTCTGAGTGGAACTAGAAGGTGTTTCCTAGAAGGCTTAACTCATACTGCCAGATCCTCTTCCTTGAGTGGGTGCCTTTGGTGCTGCCTAGACATAGCTCTAAGGGAAAACTTGCCTTTTTGCCGTCCTGGCTTTGCCCCTTGCTCATGGGTGCGTCTACCGTGTTGTTCCTGTTTTCACTCTTTTCTAACATGGGAATCCAGCTTCTTTGGCCTTCCAATGTGCCTCAAGTGTCACCCCAGAAATCCTATAAGTATCCAGGGGCAGACTGGGGGCTCCAGCCTCATGAACTGAGAAGTGAGTAGGTTGTTATGCCTCCAGTGTAAAGACAGCCACTGAGTCCAACCTAACCCATATCATGTAAGCCAATTGAATAATTCGTCTTGTACTATATATTTACTTTATAGGTTCTGTTCCTCTAGAGAGCCTGACTTATGACTGGAATATAGTAGCTTACACATAGTCTCATGCATTAGAGGTTTGTTTGCCATTTGATGGGCTCTGGGGAAAGTGACTGGATCCTGAGGACTTTGACCAAAGAATCATTTATAATGGAATTATTTGCAGGTTGTAAAATGGAAGCAGTAAGTCACTTGGGATTGTGTCCTCCAGGCTATTCTTACTGTGGTCTGTTTCTGTATTTCTCTCTCCTTTCATTTCCTGTCTTGCCCCCCCCCACCCCCCATTTCATCATGAAATAAATGGCCTTGGCAAATGTTCCTGCCACTAAGATGCTCTGCCTCATTCCAGACATAGAAACATGGGCTGAATGACCAGGCTGACCACCTGAGCCAGAATAAGCCCCTTACCCTTATAAGTTGTTCATGTCGGGTGTTTCACCACAGTGACACAGATGTGACTACTATAGGAAATCGGTACCACATAACCAGGGCCATTACATCGATGACACTACAAGGTGGTTCTTAAGCCTCTGGAAGGGATTGGCATAAGGCAGTCTGGAGAAGCAAACCAGCAAAAGCCTTTGGTGCTTCCATTAGAACTCAGTTCCCGTGAACAGTCAGAAGACAGGAGGCTACTAAAGTGTGAGCAGTAAGCATACCGACAAGTGTCAGATGGAAAGGATACTGTTAGAAATGAGACCAGAGGGGGCTGGAGAGATGGCTCAGTGGTTAGGAGCACCGACTGCTCTTCTAGAGGTCCTGAGTTCAGTTCTCAGCAACCACATGGTAGCTCACAACCACCTGTTATGGGATCCAATGCCCTCTTCTGGTGTCTGAAGAGGCAAAAATAAATAAGGCCAGAGTGAGTGGGGCTGGAGCGAGCAGGGCCAGAAAAAAAAATGAAATAAAATAAATAAAAATTTAAAAAACAAAGAAAAGGAAAGGAAAGAAATGGGACCAGAGGTCGTGTATGTTATACTATGAAAGAATCTGTGAATGTGTTCTGAGACTGTAAATGAGGCTGAATTTTAAAATAACTTAGTAGAGGACATTTCAAAATAGCATAGCATTCCTATTGTGCCACTGTTGTTACTTGCATGTTTTAGTCTGGTTTACAAAGAAGATCCAGAGCAAAATGGGAGTAGAAAGACTGGGAAAATGTGCGGTTTGATCAAAAAGGAATGCTTTAAAATTTCCAACATGCAAGATTCGGTTGTTTAAAGATTAGTGACGTGAGGAGATGGCTCAGTGGTTAAGAGCACTAGCAGCTCTAGCAGTGGATCAGGGTTCAAATCCCAGAGCAAACAGAGCAGCAAACTACCATCAGTGACTCTAGTGCCAGGGGATCCAATGCCTCCCGCTGGCGCTCATGGCCACCAAGCATCCATGTAGTACACAGACATACATCCATGTAGTACACAGACATACATGCAAGCCAAACATCCATACACATAAAGTAAAAATAAATAAATCTTTTTTGAAAAAGTAGTAGCTGGGCGTGGTGGTGCACGCCTTTAATCCCAGCACTCAAAGAGGCAGAGGCAGGCAGATTTCTGAGTTCGAGGCCAGCCTGGTCTACAGAGTGAGTTCCAGGACAGCCAGGGCTATACAGAGAACCCTGTCTCGAAAAACCAAAAAAAAAAAAAAAAAAAAAAAAAAAAAAAAAAAAAAAAAAAAAAAAAAAAAAAAAAAAAAAAAAAAAAAAAAAAAAAAAAAAAAAAAAAAAAGGAAGGAAGGGAGGGAGGGAGGGAGGGAGGGAGGGAGGAAGAAAGAAAGAAAGAAAGAAAGAAAGAAAGAAAGAAAGAAAGAAAGAAAGAAAGAAAAGTAGTGACATTAAAAACACAAACTAGTAAATATTTCAAGCCCAGTATGCCTGTTCAGGCCTATAATTCTAGCAATTGAGAGGAGGAGGCAGGAGGATCAGGATTGAGGCTACGTAGTAAGTTCAAGGCCAGCCTTTTGAAACAGCTGCCTTACTGCTGCCTTACTACTCCACATCACAAAGGGAAAGAAATCAAGTCCTTTATACCTTAGCAACAGGATAGACGACCTAAGGAATCTAGGAATTGGCCAGAACCTACCCGCTGCAGGATCAGGGTACAGAGGGTTTACTTTATTAAAAGACAGGTGCCCCGCCCAGCCACCTGGGAAAGTGCTTTTTAGCTTCAATTGGTTGGGTACCCAGAGCTGCTGCTGCTGTGGTCTTAGCCTAGCCACAGCTCAAGTTTGTGGCAGTTCAGTCTTGTCCATATGGTACTGGGTTTGTGGGCATGCAAATGTAAGAGTAATGAGGATCATGTAGGCTTACAAGGAGATTTCAAAGAAGGCGACAGACACATGGCAGGGTCAGGATCTCTGCAGGATGCCCCCCGAGGAGGCAAAGGGCTAGGGGGCTGCAATGCAGATATCAGGATGCTGAAAACAACAGGTATATGGACTATATCCTACATTAAGCTTCAGAAAGAGAAGTCATGTCAGTTCTAGTTGGCAAGGCATCTGGAGTGTACAGTCATAGTGAACGGGACCTACGACCTTGGTCTCGATGTTAGGAGTGACAGAAGGGACGACCCGAAGTCAGAATGACGCCAAGACAGTACGAAAAGATGTTGGCGTGAAAGGGGAAAACGTTACCTTGACAAGTGGGACGTAGTGACGTATAACCTTCATTAAAAGAAAAAATAAAAAGTCTCCCACACAGCTAAGAGACTGCTCTGATCTTATTGAAAACTTTGGCCTTACACTTATGAACAATGTTAGAACTGTTCAGAATTCTGGGAACTCTGGAGATAGACAAGATGCATTTTGTATTATGAGATGGCAATGAGTCTTTGGGCAAGGGGAAAGAGATACGGTTCGATCATGAAATATCTTTCACAGGTATTTAAAAGTGCTTGTTAATACACGGTGTTACTGTGGGAGATTCTGTATACTTTAGGGAACAGAGGCAAGTTGAAGAATGTGGGTCAAAACTGGACATGTGCTTTTAACACTTATCCATGGTCCCCAGCCATGCCCACACATGCCTGTCTACTGTGAACCCAACAGCTAGACATAGAAGTAACTTTGGTAGGAACTGTCAACAATTTTGCATAGCTGTTATGGGATTGACACTCCCACTTGTAATGTCCTATGCAGTCTACATTCTTGCCTGTGAGCAGTTTAACCACCACTACCTCCCCTTACACAATCTACACTCTTGCTTGTGAGTAGTATAAATACCACCACTTTTTTTTTTTCACCTTTTCACTTTTTGTGGTTAGGTAAGAAGTTCTCTATGACTTGAATTTTCATTTTTCAGGTAGCTTCTGAGCTTCAGAAACTTTTCATGTGCTTATAGACAATTAGCATGTCTTTTTTGTTTGTTTGTTTGTTTTTTTGTTTTTTCAAGACAGGGTTTCTCTGTATAGCCCTGGCTGTCCTGGAACTCACTCTGTAGACCAGGCTGGCCTCGAACTCAGAAATCCCCACCCCACCCCCAACCCCGTGCTCGGATTAAAGGTGTGCACCACCACACCCGGCTCAGCATGTCTTCTTTTTAAAGTTTCTAATCAATAATTTTGCAAATCTAGGAAAGAAAGAAACATGCACTGTATTTAAAGTTCAGACTAACCCCAAATTAGAGCTCCTCCTCTCCAGCCTGTGAGTGCTGAGATTATAGGCATGATTAATACCTTTTTATTTTCTTCATTTTAACCTTTGATAGTCACTGTGTTTTCAATCTTCTCTAAAAATGTATTTGCTTAATTCCAAATTATGATCCTATTCACCAGCATTTTCTCCTTTATACCTACAGTTTTTATATGCGAGATTATGAACTCTTGAGTTAACTTTTATCATAGGAGAAAAAGTTTAAAGGTTTTTCATTCCATTTATCCACACACTTTTTTTTTCTAAACACTTTCATTTTCTTAATGAACTGGGTTGATATATTCCTTGAAAATAAACTGAACATATATATCACACATAATTTCAGTGGTTTTAGTTTCCATAGAAATTTAGAATGACAAAAATACAGATATAAAAATTAATCTCATGGGTACTGAAATGACATAATAATATTTACCTCAACATCTTGAACAGTCCTTGGCTGAGCCATGCATAGCTTATTAAGCAGCTGAAAAATCAGTTCTTCAATATAATAGAGAGACTCTTCGTTAGCTGAGAGGGTGGGATGTACTTGCTCCTGAACCTTGAAAAGAAAAACTTTCAGTTAAGGCACTGGCAAAAAACATGAAATGAACAAAATCAATGAGAATTCTACATGTAGTTAATATTTTACTAAAATCATTATATACCACCAAAAATATTTTTAAAGCAAAAAATGTACAAGTAGCTAGAGCGGTAGTTAAGTAATGAAGAACACTTGTTGCTCTTGCAGAAGACAAAAGTTAGGTTCCCAGCACCAACATGGCCACTCAAAACTGTCTGTGACTCCAGATCCAGGGTGTCCAACATCCTGCTCTAGCCTATTTGGGCATTTCATGCATGTGGTACACAGACATACATGCAGGCAAAACACACATACACATAAAATGAAGATATAATTCAAAAAAGTTTTTTGTTTTTTTTTTTTTTTTTGGTTTTTCGAGACAGGGTTTCTCTGTATAGCCCCAGCTGTCCTAGAACTCACTCTGTAGACCAGGCTGGCCTCGAACTCAGAAATACACCTGCCTCTGCCTCCCGAGTGCTGGGATAAAAGGCGTGCGCCACCACGCCCGGCCCCAAAAAAGTTTTAAGTAAAAAGAAAAACAATTTGTTGGTCTGTGTTCATTTTTCTTCTTAACCCTTCTTTAAACTTTTTTAAATTCTGAGAATCTGTAGAAAGTTCACTACTAGTAAAAAGTACATATTTAAGGCTGAGGAGACAGTTTTAAATAAAGTGCTTGTCTTGAATACATGAAAACCTAAACTCCATCCCCACAGCCCATGTAAAAGCTGGGCAGGATGGCACATGCCCGCAATCATAGCACTGAAACTGACCAGTCACTTGGGTTCCCAGGCCAATCAGTCTAGACTATTTGGTGAGCTTTAGGCCACAGAGAGACCCTGCCTCAGAGAGCAACATGGGGATGGGGAGTGATAACTAAGATTGACCTCTGGCCTCCACATACACATGAACACACATGCACCCACACAAATAAATACACACACACACACACACACACACACACGCATGCACACATACCCATACCCACCTACACACCCACCCATGCACAAACACATAATGACAAAGCATATTTCCATAAACTATTAGATACAATTTTAGAGGAATCATAGATATCTTTAGTCTACCTAAAGTATCCACTAGAAGACAGAAAACTAGCTCCGAGTTCCAGCAATAGACAGACACTTTGGAAAGCACACATTAGAAACAGTCAGAAGGGGGCTAGTGAGATGGCACCGGACTGCTTCCGAAGGTGATGAATTCAAAACCCAGCAACCACATGGTGGCTTACAACCACCCGTAACAAGATCTGATGCCCTCCTCTGGTGCGTCTGAAGTCAGCTACAGCGTACTTATGAAGAATAATAAGAAATGAATCCTTGGACCGGAGAGACCAACCGGAGTGAGCGAGGCTGTCCGGAGCGAGCGGAGCCAAATGGGGACAGCTGGAGCTAGCGGGGCGGGAGTGAGTGGGGCCGAACGAGGACGGCCAGAACGAGCACGAGCACCGGAGCAAGCGGAGCAGATAGGAGCGAGCAGGGCCGACTGGAGCAAGTGGGGGGGGGGGCGTACGGGGGATGGACGGGAGCGCTAGGAGCGAGTGGGGCTGGCCGGAGCTGGCAGGAGCAAGCTGGGTCAAGCGGAGCGAGCGGGTTGACCGAAACAAGGGAAAAAAAATTCAAATCCAAACACAGGAATTCTCAAACTACACTAAAAACAACCAAAATGGGTACAAGATCTGAACAAACACTTGAGCAAAACTATATAGCTAGCAAATCATGTGAGAGCCTCTCAGCATCACTAATCATCGGGGACACAAACCAGAGCTACACAGCACCATGATCATGATGATGATGATGATGATGATGATGATGATGATGATGATGATGTTTTGAGAAAGTTTCTCTGTGTAGCCCTAGCTGTCCTAGAGCTCACTCTGTAGACCAGGCTGGCCTTGAAGGCAGAGGCATGTGTCACCACTGTCTGCTAACAGGATGGTAAAACTCTGGAAAACAGTCATAAATTTTTCTTTTTTTGTTTTTTGGGTTTTTTTTTGTTTGTTTGCTGTTTTCTGGAGGGGATGGGAAAGGCAGCCTTGTGGTGAATAGTATCAGGGGTTGAACGCCGGCTCCAGGCTTCCTGCATGCCCAGTGAGAGATCCCACTGAGCTGCATCCTGAAGCCCTGTTTCTTTCTTTCTTTTTTTTTTTTTTTTTTAAGATTTATTTATTTCATTTATGAGTACACTGTTGCTGTCTTCAGACACACTAGAAGAGGGTGTCAGATCTCATTACAGATGGTTGTTAGCCACCATGTCGGTGCTAGGAATTGAACTGAGGACCTCTGGAGGAACAGTCAAGTGCTCTTAACCTCTGAGCCATCTCTCTAGTCCCACATTTTGTATTTTCTTTCTTTTGAGACACTGTCTCATTAAGCTACCGCGACTGGCTTGGACCCCAAACCGACCTCAAACCTATATGGTCTTTCTAGCTTAGCATCCTGAGCGGCCAGGATTACAGGCCACTCCATGTGAGTTGTCAGCTTCTTGGAAGCTAACTGATCCAATTACTCTTTAGTAATTATCCACAACCTGTACACAAAGTACTTATAGACCTTAAAATCTAAAAGTACTATAGTACATCTGCACACTGGAATGCTACTGCACAATGACATGTAAGAAACTATTGATATTTCAACAACATGAATAACTCTTAAAAGTGAATAAAGTCAACTTACTCCTCCAAAAGAATTATCTATTGCAAGATTCCATTAGCATAAAACTCTAGAAATGAAGTCTACAGGGAGGGCAGATTAGGCCCTGCTGGGGGATGGGCAGTGGGGAGGGGAGGGGAGGGGAGGGGAGGGGAGTAGTACAGCCAGAAGGAAATTTTGGATCTGAAAGACACAGTACACTGTTTTATTTTTTTCTTCCATAAGGACTCCCTTCTAGCCCAGGCTAGTCTAGAACTAGTTTTGCAGCCCAGGCTAGTCTTGAAGTATAATTCTCCTGCTTTTGAAGCCTAAATGCTGGACTATAAGTCTGTGCCATCATTCTCAACTCTTGTTCACCAAGTTGTGGTTTCACTGACATATGCATATTAGAAGAACTTACCAAACTATATACTTTAAATAATTCGTCCGTCTCTGCCTCCCAAGTGCTGGGATTAAAGGCGTGCGCCACCAAGCCCGGCTATATCTGCAGCTTTTTATACATTTATGCAATCAACAAAGCTGTTGAAGAATGTAATATTTAGGGGAACATTCTCCTGTTCAGGGTAGACAGTCAAGAACCGCTTTTATTTCTAACATCCATGTAACTCATACCATGCTATACCATGCTATTAAACTATTAAAGCCATAGTTCTTTCCATACAGAACTCTAAACACTTGCTAAATTGATTCAGAGCATTGATGGCCCCACTGAAATTATTTGGAGATGGGGGGGTGGATTAAGAACTTTATAAAATTTTGGTTTCATTGCATTATCTGTAATGTAATGTGGGGGAAAGAGAGATGGGGACAGAGAAGAGGAAGGGAGAACTGCTCCCCTATAACAGCATCCACAGAAGAATTTCTACTCTCGTCCTATTTCCACTGTCTATTAACAGCCTCTTCTATCTCTAAGTCTATCTCTTAATCAGGTACCTTCTTGACTCTAAATGTACTGGTTTATTTAAAATGAAGATAAGTAGAGGCTAGCAATCTGATTCTATTTCATTTTATAATAGCAGAGGGCTTACCATAAAGTAATCAAATATGTGAGAAAGACTATTAATTGAATCTAAAATTTTTGTTATTAAAAATTTTCTGAACAGAACTTCATATAAACTGTAAACAGTTTTCCATAAAGGTAGTCTATAAATCAACAAAGCACAAGGTAGCAGAATGTGTGAATTCAGTATTCTTCTGCAGAACATAAAATACTTAAATACTTATGTCATTACTGTTGGCAGGGTAAGGAAAAACTAGCATAAAACTTAAATCAAAGCTAGGCAGTGGTGGCGCACACCTTTAATCCCAGCACTTGGGAGACAGAGGCGGGTGGATTTCTGAGTTCAAGGCCAGCCTGGTCTACAGAGTGAGTTCCAGGACAGGAATACACAGAGAAACCCAGTCTCAAAAAGCCAAAACAATAACAACAACAACAACAAGAAAATAAAAAAACTTAAAACTACAGGTATTTTAGAAAAAGACATAAAGTAAAAGGTCTTTTCCTCTTTAAAAATTCTACATATTTTTGTATTAATTTCACAATCTCACTAGTAAATAAACTACAATGAACACCAAAGAGCTAATAAAAATATAAGAGAAGAAAATGTTTAAAGTATTAGGTTGGGACCATGGCTCAGTGGGTAAGAAGACTTGCTGTTCAATAATGAATACCTGAGTTCTAATCCCTAGAACTCAGGTATTTTCTTGTTGTTTTTCTTGTTGTTGTTGTTGTTATTGTTTTGGCTTTTTGAGACTGGGTTTCTCTGTGTATCCCTGACTGTCCTGGAACTCACTCTTTAGACCAGGCTGGCCTTGAACTCAGAAATCCACCCGCCACTGTCTCCCAAGTGCTGGAATTAAAGGTGTGCGCCACCCTAGTTCTAATCCCTAGAACTCAGGTAAAAAGCCAGGTGTGGCTAGATATACCTGTAACCCCAGAACTTTGTGGAAAGCCACAGGAGAATCCCAGGCAAGCTTGCCAACTGTCAGCCAAGCCCCACATTCAGTAGAGAGCCGTGTCTCAAGGGAAGGAGGTGGAGAGGGGTTGAGAATGATACTTAACAACCTTGCCTGTCTCTGCATGGATGCATGCACTTGCATTCACATGTCTGTACAACACACACATACCAAAAGACCACAATTATTAGATTTGTTTCATTTAATCAAAATTTAGGAATTTCTAGGCTAACACCTATCACTCATATCCATCATCATAGTACCTAAACTAAACTACTACATGGACTGCTTTTTGTCTATTTGTAGTTCTGGGCCTTGAAGCCAAGGCCATGTGCAAGTGAAACAAGCACTTCTCTTTGCAGCTAACCCTAGTCCTGTTGCTCCGTCTCATATTCTGACACTCACATTTTTTTCACCCGAGGAGGTTGAGCTCACCCAGGGTAATCTCCCTTTTGATTAATTAACTCAGGATCAGCTGATTAGTGATGTCACCTTTTTCCTGTTTGGTTTTTGTTTTGTTTTTGTATGTCACATGAAGGCAGGAGGAAACTACGAAGGGTAAAAGAGGGCACTGGGTTCCTGGAGCTGGAGTTAGATGGTTGAGAGCTGCCCCACGCGGGGTGCTGAGAACTGAGTCATCTCTCTAGCTGTGCGCCTTTGCCATATTTTGTACCCTGCTCAGAGAATTGCTATCTTGCTGTATTAACTCCATCTTGCCTGAAGGAGTCAAGATGGCTTCCTGCAATGGAAGAAGGAAAGGATCAGGAAAGAAATAAAACCAAAGGGAAGGTACCTGAGGGAAGGAACTGCAGGGCTCCACAGAGGCTCCAGCCCGTTCCATCCAGGGAAGCACTCTGTGAGAACAGACAGGAGCCTAAGCTGCTGCAGCCCAGGCCCCAGGAAGGCCCAGCTTGGTAGTTGTACAAATGAGAATGGAAGACCTAGACTATAAAAGTGTTTTTCTTAAGCTCACATGTGGTATCTTTCCCCATAAAGAAAATTTTAAAGTAAATTTTAATTGTCCCAGTTCATTTTGTCTTTCTTATTCAAATTTAGCATTTTCTTGCTAAAAGATGATGTTTAGTATGAAACAAATACGCTGTATTGATTAGAAAATTGCAAAATAAGCCAGTATAAAGTGTTTATACTGGTTTCATGATAGTCCCTCCTAAATCACCAAGGGGCAATAAAGGGAGAACCTGCGCGAGACCAGGCACAGCGGCAGGCACACCTCTAACCTTCAGCATTCAGCACGAGGTCAGGCACAGTGGCAGGCACACCTCTAACCTTCAGCATTCAGTGTGAGGTCAGGCACAGTGGCAGGCACACCTCTAACCCACAGCATTCAGTGTGAGGTCAGGCACAGTGGCAGGCACACCTCTAACCCACAGCATTCAGCATGAGATCAGGCACAGTGGCAGGCACACCTCTAACCCGCAGCATTCAGTGTGAGATCAGGCACAGTGGCAGGCACACCTCTAACCCGCAGCATTCAGGAGGCTGAGGCAAAGACCAGACTGGCTGAGGTCTGGCCACAACAAAACCCTGTCTCAAAGGGTCAGGAGGCAGGTGATGATCACTGTCTTACTGTTACACTCCAGAGGAGTTAACTATTCATAAATGTATCATGAATAGCTAGACTTTAAGGAACAAGACTTTGCCTCTGAAACCCTACTTCCTAGAAACAGATTATTTAAAGTACCTGTTGTTAGGTACTAGCTGTGAATTGATTTTACTATGGAATAGGACTCAAAAACAGAAATTTAAGTTTGATTTGAGTTTACTAAAACAAATACTATTTTAAAAAGAACATGGTAGGAAAAAAATACATTTTATCAATAAATATTACCTTGACTGAGGCACACTTAAAAGTTTTGATTGTCTTGTTCTTTCTTGAATATATTAAACAAAGAATTTATAAGTAGAAAAATTGAAAGGATTGTAATCATAGTCATGGACTGTTTAGTAAAGACTGGAAAAGCTAGAAAATGAAAAGGCAAATGACTCTTAAAATCCAGTAACATTATTTTCCAAGTAAAATAATCTTTGCTTTAAATAGAACCAAAGTCCTAAATGAGTAGCTAACGATTAAAAGCAACTCGAGGCCGGGCATGGTGGCACATGCCTTTAATCCCACCACTCAGGAGGCAGAGGCAGGTGGATTTCTGAGTCCCAGGCCAGCCTGGTCTACAGAGTTCCATGACAGCCAGGGCTATACAGAGAAACCCTGTCTCAAACAAACAAACAAACAAACAAACAAACAAACAAGCAACTTGATATTAGACTCACTGAATAGTTAGAAAAAAACTATAGAATTTTGCATATAATTTTTAAAAAGTTAAACTGTTGGGTTTAGGGGCTGGTGAGATGGCTCAGCGGGTAAGAGCACCCGACTGCTCTTCCGAAGGTGATAAGTTCAAATCCCAGCATCCACATGGTGGCTCACAACCATCTGTAACAAGATCTGGCGCCCTCTTCTGCAGTGTCTGAAGACAGCTACAGTGTACTTACATATAATAAATAAAATAAATCTTTAAAAAAAAAAAACTGTTGGGTTTAATTGCTTTTGTTCACTTATATTAACTTTTGGAAGTTAGCATCTATATAAAAAAGTGAATTTATTTTATTGGAGGCAGGGTCTTCATACGTAGCCCTTGCGGGCTTTTCTACTTACTATGTGCTAGCCTTGAATTTGTGACAATCTTCCGACCTTAGACTTTAAGCGCTGAAATTACAAATATGTCCCATCGTGGGACTGGAGAAATGACTCAGCAGTTAGGAGCACTGATGCTCTTCCAAAGGACCAGAGTTCAACTCCCAGCACCCACATGATAGTTCACTGTCTGTAGCATCAATCCTGGGAAATCTAATCCCTCTTTCCCCTCCATGGGCACCAGATAAAACACATAATAAATAAAAAATAGATAAACATATACACACCACCATATTGGCTCAAAATAAATGTTAGAGCTTTATGCTGATGGGTTAAAAAATTAATTCAATATATATAGTTTTTCTCTTATAAACAAGTATAAGAAGCAACCAAGGTCTTTCAAACATAAAAATATTACATGAGAAAGTAAATACAGAGCTCACAGAGAAAAGGCTGCCACAAAGTTTCCAACTGTTAAAGACTTACTTTGCCACCTTCATTTTAAAAGAATCACAGTGCATAGCAAATTATTTTGGCATTTACATTCCATTGGATACTTTAAAAGGCTTTAAAAAATACATTTATCTTATGTTTTGCCTATATATATGTATGTGTACCTCATGCATACCCATGGATGTCAGAAGAGGGCTTCAGATCTCTTGGAACTGGAGTTACTCATGGTTGTGAGCCACAATGTGAGTGCTAAGAAGTCAACTGGGGTCCTTTGCAAGAACAACCAGTGTTTTGTTTTTTGGGGGTTTTTTTTGTTTTTTTTTTTTTTGGTTTTTCGAGACAGGGTATCTCTGTGTAGCCCTGGCTGTCCTGGAACTCACTCTGTAGACCAGGCTGGCCTCGAACTCAGAACTCCGCCTGCCTCTNGAATGGATCAACTGCAAAAGAACTAAAAAGTGTTTTGTTAAGAGATGTGCTAGGATTTACAAAGTAACAAATTATCTAATAAAGAGAACTAAAGACTTCTATATGGGCCAGGGATACATAGCAGACTGTTGAGAAAGAAACAGGGGTAAGAGATAGTCAAGGGAAGGAGGGAGGGAAGGAGGGAAGGAGAGAGGAAGGGGGAGAGGGAGGGAGGGAGGGAGGGAGGGAGGATAAAGAAGGCTTGACCAGCTAGGACTGCCTACATGTTATTTTCACATGTTGCTCCACCTCTAAACATTCATTTGTGAATTTGGAATATGTAGCACATCATACATTTCAAAAAGCTTTCTACTAATTATCACATATTTTTATGAAAAAAAAAAGTTTTGTTTGTTAATTTTTTAACATGGCTATATGAAATAATTCTAAATCCATTAGTTCCATTAAAATTCCTCCCTTAGTCAAGTATGCAGCCTAACGTAGAATATAATCAAATTTCAAAACCCTTGAAAGAAAGGCCATGATTACTATAATAGACATATATTTGATTTACGTCAAGTGGTTACACAGGTAATGCTTTGAATACTCAGCATAAAACATTTTAATGGAATATTATTGCTCCAAATATACCATACTAAAATTAAACTGATAACAGAAAAAGGTTACTAAATCATGGCTGACAGGGAGCTAAATGCACCAAGTTAAAGTGCATTTCTAATGCTCAAGCAGTCTGGCTGAAGCCCTTGGGTCAGTTTGGGTCATTATTACTTTGGAATAATTCCAAACCATTCCCATGGCTTCTATTGTTCTAGTCAGCAGCTTTAGGAAGTCCAGAACAGGCTCCATGTTAAAAATTTAAAAACCATAGGCTCTCCATCGGTTTCTGAATTCATTCTATTTCTTTTTTAAGTATACTTGACAGTTTAATGAGGTCATGAAACATCCCCCAGGTTAATTTCTGTAGTAGGTTTACATTCTAGTCACTGGGCTGCTACAGCTTACAGTCAGCTTCAATAGTGCTGCTCAAAGGCAGAGAGATACAAGGTTACCCCTCAGAAAAAGAATTACACTGAGCAAGGTGGGGCTTGGTACAGCCTAGGGACAGAGAAGTTTGTCAGGACTGCACAAAGTCCAGATTCCCAAGCACCACAGAAAAAAAAAAGAGGGGGAGGGAGAGAGAGAAGAGAAAGTTTGTTACAGGGAAGGCTGTAACACTGTTGCAAATGTATGAATGGCCTGGATGAAAACCCATACACCCAATTACTTACTTTCCAGCCCGGAGTCTTTCAGTTTCTACATAGTATTGGATGTTACATGTTTGTTTTTTTTTTTGTTTTTTGTTTTTTTTTTGGTTTTTCGAGACAGGGTTTCTCTGTATAGCCCTGGCTGTCCTGGAACTCACTCTGTAGACCAAGGTTGGCCTCGAACTCTACAATGTATAAGAAAGATTTCTGAGTTCGAGGCCAGCCTGGTCTACAAAGTGAGTTCCAGAACAGCCAGGGCTACACAGAGAGACCCTCTCTCGAAGGAAAAAAAAAAAAAACAAAACAAAAAAAACCACCAGCAGTCTCTGCAGACTGTAGTCTCCTCAGATAGCAACACCCTTCACCACCTTCAGGGACCCACTGAACTGAAACAGTGCGCCCAACACAGTAGCAGTTCTTCCATATTCCTTCCTCAGTATCACTACTCTCCCTGAATGAATAAATATTCCCTGGACTATGCATCATACATCAGTGTGGAGGTCCACTCAGGCCATGGCTATAATTCTAATGTTTAACACTCCACCTCAAGTTCTGCCAACTACACACAGTGAATGGTTGTGATAGTTGGGGCACCAGAGTGACAGCACACTGTCTCTCAGGTGAAGAGGAGCTTATAGAGAATGTCTCCGAATTGAGGACAGGAGATGGGTAGGTTGGGTCAGGTAAAGGATTTTAGAATAATGCTGCTTAGGAGTGTGGACTGGAGTGTGGACTGGAGTGTGGACTGGAGTGTGGACTGGAGTGTGGACTGGGGTGTGGACTGGGGTGTGGACTGGGGTGTGGACTGGGGTGTGGACTGGAGTGTGGACTGGGGTGTGGACTGGGGTGTGGACTGGGGTGTGGACTGGGGTGTGGACTGGGGTGTGGACTGGAGCGTGGACTGGAGTGAGTGTGGACTGGAGCGTGGACTGGAGCATGGACTGGAGATTACTATACTTTGTTTATTTATTTTATTTATTTATTTTTTTTGGTTTTTCGAGACAGGGTTTCTCTGTGTAGCCCTGGCTGTCCTGGAACTCACTCTGTAGACCAGGCTGGCCTTGAACTCAGAAATCTGCCTGCCTCTTAATCCAAGTCTTGAGTGACTGCATGTTCATGCCAAATACACTTTACTTTAGAGGAGGGAGAGCAATCTGTTAGGATAGCATTTTCTTAAGGGAAGCTGATGGCATCTCTCTCAAAAGCAGTTTACTTTCTAAGTCGTTTTGGTGACATGGCTGTATTCTATTCCTCACCTCCTTAACAATGGGATGGGTGCTGGTGAACTCATCCCTACAAGGAATGCCCTTGTAGGTTCCACAGGATCTCCAGATGCCCGTCAGTCCTTTAGAATATCAAAGTGGTGGTATTTGGTGGCCACCACCTTGACAATGTGCTTGGCTGCAGGTGTCCTCCTTGCTGTTCTCACCAACTTCATGAGAGAGGGGGGAACTCAGCTCCTCCTCTAGTTCCTGCAGCATTTTTAGGAGCCCATTCTCCAGTGTTTCATTAGCCTCTGGCCTTGAGGTCTTGATATAAGCAGAGAAATTGACAAGATGTTCCAGCCGTGTTCGACTCTGGGGGTTTTGGTGAAAGAATTAAGTACTTGGTGGGGTAAGCTGGATAAGACTTGTTCAAGAGATTCCTCAATCTTATTTACATCTGTTTTGACCTTGCTGTTGAAAGTTATAAACGGTGTGTGGATTCCTGGAGTCAAGTTCTGCAGGTTCACAGGCTTCCTTTTGAATTCAGTGGTTGTGACACTAAGCATGGCTCCTTTGAGCCTAAGAATCACGAAGCGCCTCTGTGAAAAGGGGTGGTTTCCTATGCTTTCTCCATCTGCCGGCCTTGATGAAGAGCTGGATGAGGGGCTCTTTGTCCTCCTCCTTCAGCCTTTTCAGGGCCATCGACAGTGCCATGGTTGGCAGGCCTAGAGGCCTCCAATGAGGCCGTGGTTCTGGAACTGCTGGGGCTACAGTCCAGCCCTCCCTCCATCCTTGGCATCACCTCACACCTGCATATCTCATTACTGGACTTCACCTACAAGTGTAATATTTGCAAAACCCAGGTATATCCAGGTTAATCTAATTGCTTTGCTACAAGAATGATGACCTTCCAGGACTTCTATTCTCTGGTGAAAACCTTAACTTGATATACATATCATCTGCATGTGATCTCCTTCTCCTGGCTCAGAAGACAAGCCACTGCCTACCTTTTCCTTGCTGCAAATCTTTTCTTCTGCTGTATTTTGTTAATTGGTATGATCTTTCAGAACTGCTTGCTAATTTGTCTGTCTCTCAGACCTCCCTACCACAGTTACTTAGAACGCAAGCTTTATGACAGCAGGACCCTTCCTAGAGCTTCAATATCCACACTAAAGCTGGCCCATAAGAGGCTCAGTAACACTGTTACCTAAAGCTGGCCCATAAGAGGCACTCAGTAACACTGTTACCTAAAGCTGGCCCATAAGAGGCTCAGTAACACTGTTACCTAAAGCTGGCCCATAAGAGGCTCAGTAACACTGTTACCTAAAGCTGGCCCATAAGAGGCTCAGTAACACTGTTACCTACAATCTGCAGAACTTAGCTTCCACAAAGGTGCCTTCCTGACTTGATTATACATCAGTGACAACAACTTTCTTTTCTCAAATCACCCTACAAACCTTCTGGAGAGAAAAGATCCAGTGTATCTTCTAAAATGAACTCCAAGAAGCAGTGGTATGAAGCAACGCATCTGGAGCTCTCAGAATCTACAAATGCATTTCGTAACCTTCTTTTACCTTACCACACTCTATTAGTTAACCCAGACATTTTCTCACATCATTAAGATCAAACTGTCACAAAGTAGAAGATCAATATTTAACCCAAATCAAATTATACCTGGGAACTCTTGCTAGCTCTGTTATATTTAAAAATATTGATAAGACAATATTTTCTAAGTCTAGACTGATAAAACCATACCAAAAAAGGTATCAATAATAGTAATAATAACATGGGAGACTCAAAACCCTGATTAAATGATCTTAAAGCAAATTTTTATATGAAAAGTGTTGATTTATCTCAGGAAAATATCAAGCAACACATGCACAAAGTTCTCAAAGCATTTAAACACAAAGGCAGTGTGCTGCATTTCCAAGTGCATGCTCTTCTGCTGCTCCACGTAATACGAGAGCTGCGCTGTTCTTAGAGAGTAGTGGTAAAGGCATTTATAAAGTTGCTGGCTCTTTTAGGGATGATACATAATTTAGCAGTAATGTTAACAATCCATATATTATCCATTAGCAGTGTCACTCACCCTGCTTATAACTCTGTATGTTCTTAGATGCACTAGGCAAAGCTTTCTTTTTTAAGGTAAAGAAAAGGCTGGGCATGCTTATCAGTGGTAGGGTAAAGACTCAGCATGCACATGGTCCAATCTGCAGCACACACACACACACACACACACACACACACCCTTTTTCTTTTTTAACTAAAAAGCAAACAAAAAAATTCATTTCTACTTCCAAAATTACTTCTCAGAAATGCAGTTTTCAGACGGGCAGTGGTGGCACACTCCTTTAATCCCAGCACTTGGGAGGCAGAGGCAGATGGATTTCTCAGTTCAAGGCCAGCCTGGTCTACAGAGTAAGTTCCAGGACAGCCAGAGCTACAGAGAAACCCTGTCTCGAAAAACCAAAAACAAAACAGAAATGCATTTTTCAATCTCTGTGTTTTACGTAGTAAAATGAATACTTGATATTTTTATTAAAGAAAACTGGAAATTAAGACTATATTCTTAACTTTTAATTATTTGTGTGTGTGTGTGTGTGTGTGTGTGTGTGTGTGTATGTGTGTGTGTGTGCCTGCCATGTGCGTGTATGGAGGTCCCAGACACCTTGTAGAAGTTGGTTTTCTCCTTCCACCATAGAGGTTCCTCCTCCTCTTCCTCCTCTTCTTCCTCCTTCTCTTCTTCCTCCTCCTCCTCTTCCTCCCCTCCCTCTTTTACTGTTTATTTGTTTGTTTGTTTGTTTGTTTGTTTGTGACAGCCTCTCATTATGTAGCTGGCCTGGAACCTGCTTTGTAGATTAGGCTGGTCTCAAACCCACAGAGATTCACTCGACGCTGCCTCCCAGGGGCTGGGATTAAAGTGGGCCACCACACCCAGCATTTTGTTTTGTTTTAGTTTTTAAAACAACTTCCATTAAATCCAATTAAACTCACTCATTTTATGTATTGTTCCAATTTTAGTGTAACTGCTGCAGAAATGAACAAGCCTTTCATTTTCAAGTTGACACTAGTAATTTTGCTAAACTCACACAAACACATGCACACTCTGTTCATTTTTAAGAAAATTACCCAACACTTGAAAATAAGCAAAAAAAAAAAAAAATGGTAGGCACTTTTTAGTGTGGTACTTAGTTTAAACTTTTGATTACGTTCTATTAACTAATTTATTTACCAAGTCTGTAAGACGAATTTATAGAATTCTGGCTGGTCAAAATGCAAATAATTTTTATCTAGTGGAAAGGATAGCCAAAGTTTACTCTTATGTTCTTATTTAGAATTCTATACCTAACCCAATAGCTTTACCGTTTCTTCGTTAAGTATCCTATAAATACCTAAATGGTCGTATGAATGAATTTGACACCTTCTAGATCTTTCATTAAATAAAAACCTGAAGGCTGGAGATATATAACTCAATGGGTAGAGTGCAGGAAGCCCTGGACTCTATCTTGGGTGGTTTAGACAGAAGGATCAGAAGTTCAAGGTCACCCTCTACTATATGACACGTTTGAGGCCAGCCTGGGCTATATGTGCCCCTCTCTCAAAAATAAATAAAATTTAAATCACTGACATGTGTTCATTTACATTTTGAATGAAGTCATGGCTTTACCTTTCTGAAATGTTTTGGTGACCTCACCAAAATGTATAAGTAGACTATCCTAACAGCCAACTACTCTGCCAGCCACCCCCTCACACACACTCACTCATACTTCTTACAGAAAAATAAAGTCAAAATTGCTCATTTACATAAGCCAAAACCAGCATAGTAGTAGTGATGAAGCCCTTTAGTCCCAGCACTCAGGAGGCTGAGGCAGGAGGATCTCTGTGAGTTCTAGACCAGCATGGTCTACAGAGTGAATTCCCAGACAGTCAGGGCTACACAGAGAAACCCTGTCTTGAAAAACCAAACCAGAAGCTGAGTTCTGGAACAGTCAGGGCTACATGGACCTGGAATGGTGTGGAGCACCTAAGCTGTCTGTGTTCAACAGATGTGAAAGGAATACACAAAGCTAAAATACATCATACCACATAAGATATGAATTATTATCAACTAAATTCTTCTAAAAACATAAATGTTGTCCATGGCATGAACTTCAGTTCCATAATGCTAAGTTAATAAATTAATTTTAACTGCTTTTAACATTCACCACAGAAAATGACATTCTTGTGGATGTGTTTTTTTAATATGCAAAACTTTCCATTAATATGAACTACAAACACAACATGTAAATGCACAGTTCCAGGTACAAACACAACATGTAAATGCACAGTGACAGGACCAAAGCAAGAGATAGGGAATGGATATTAGTTCTGGTTTTATTTCTGATCTACTCTGAAAAAGTAAATGTGTATTTATGCATCAGGAATTATGTAGCGTCTAAGCCGCCTTTTGCTATCAAAATTACAAATGTGTATGCATATGCTTGCATCACATGGCCAACAAGGGTCAAGCTGATAAATCCGAGGCCATTCTGGGAGGTAGAAAGGCTAATTACTATCCAGTTATTTCCCCTTTGCTTTCGATTCAAAACAGAATTATCACTATTCAACGTGCTTTCCATTTCCACCATGTCTTTCTTATAAAAGACATGATTTGGTGTGTGCCCCCAAGGAAACCAGTAATCACCTCCTTATGAGAACTATGATAATGGAAAATTTGAAAATTCTGAAGAATACAAGGAAATGTTTTTACCATTAAAGTGCACTTGTCTTTCCACTCCTAGACATGTATGATGAATTCTTTTTCAAGTGCAGTTGTTGTTGTTAGTGTGAGTATGTCTAAGTGTGTGTGTGGTGTGTGTAGGGAGTCAGTTCTCTTCTTCCCCCCTGGATTCTGCACATGAACTCAGGTTACCTGGCTTGCCCAAAGGTGCTTTTACTCCTCATATCTTACAGTCTCCCTCAATTGTAGCATTTTACCTAGTGGAGGGTTCTTATCAAAGCGTGTGTATATGATATATGTGTTACTGGTGTGTATGTGTGTGTGTGTGTGTGTGTGTGTGTGTGTGTGGTGAGGGTCCTGCATGAAGGCCAGGACAGCTTTGTGGAGTCAGCTCTCCCTATCACCTTTATGTGGATTCCAGGAATGAAATTCAAGCCATCAAGCTTGTGTTGTTGGACCGTAAATCACCTTCCCTAATAAGTCTCTGACTGGCCCAGAATTAAAAGATAATAAATAAATAAATAAATTCTTGTTTATTTTACAGAAAAGGAAAAAAGTTACATGGAGAAGCTATGTTTAAGAGGCATGACCGCTATAACCCTGAGTCCATGTAGTCCTCAAGTCTACAAGTCTACAAGTCTATCTTACAAAAAGAATTTAACAGCAACGAAGAGAATCGCATAATTACCTAACTTCATATAAGACTTGCACCAACCAATCGGAGACACGCATCCTAGCAATGTATCTAATCTTCAAAGATTGATTTGCAATGAGCCACCTCACCCCCACCCCCACCCCGCCCGACTGTCCCTTAAAAGTGATTATTGCAAGTTCTCGTCGCTGTGAAGAAACTGACCACATTTTGTGAGGCAATCTTTGCATTCAGGTAAGACTTCTGCAGGAAGTGGAGAGGCGCTTTAGATTCACCTCAAGAGCTGGAGAACGAATTACTATGACTCACTGACACTTCACACATGGGAAACACACATCCATATTAGCGAAAACAGCACTGCCTGAACGAGCGAATGGGCGAGCATCCCCAGCCCTCAGAACTTAATTCAAAGTAGCCTCTCGGTCCGAAATTGTGCATTTGTTTTAGATACAAACAAACAAACAACACACACACACACACACACACACACACACACACACACACACACACAAAACCCAGTGACTGTGTGTGGCCAAAATCCAGCCTGAGGACAACGCATTGGTCAACGGCGGAAGTTGCCTGACGAAATGACTGTAAGATGAAATCCAGTTTTATGATCATAACAAAACCTTCCTTCCGGGACCAGGCCAAAAAAGAAAGTTGAGAAAATGTCCTTCGGGATGCAACAGGCAATTAGGAGCGCCCGGAGCCCGGCCAGAGAAGGCTCGGCCCCGGCACCCGGGACGGGCGCGAGCCGTGCTCCCCGCTCTCCCGGCTCTCCCCGTTACAAGTTGTGCGAGCTCCCGGCCCGGCCCCCCAGCCCGCCGCCCCGCGGTACCTCCCTCGGGCCCCAGCACTGACCTTCCGCAGGGCCGGGACCAACAGTCCCCGCCATTTCGGGCTGTTTTCTTCGCTGAAGAACTCGTAGGGCTGCGGCGCCTGCTGCATGGCCCCGGCCGCAAGCGCCTCCGCATCGGAGGCCGGGCCGGTGGCCTGACAGGCAGGGCGCGGGCCGCCTCGCCTCGCCTCGCCCCGGCCGCCGCCTCCCGCCCGGGCCGCAGCTCCGGCCGAGCGCTCGGGGGCGGCGCCGGCGGGCGGGCGGGCGGGCGTTCGCCGAGGCTTGGCGGCCCCGCAGCCCCGAGGAAGCGCGACGGCCCGAGGCGCCCTGCTGTCCCCGCGGCGCCGGCCCCGCTTGCCCGAGGCTCCTCCTCCTTTGTCTGGGTGCGCAGCGCGGGGCACCGCCGGCCTCGCCCCCGCCCCGACTCCCGCTACGGCCGCGGCGGGCAGACGGCGGCAGCCCGCAGCGTCCTCATCGCCTCCCCCGCCCTCCGCGCAGCCGCCGCCACCGCCGCCGGGCCCGCCCGAGTCACCTCCAGAGGGCCCTCGGGGCCAAGCGGGCGCGCGTGTCCGGCGTGCACGGCGCTAGCCGCCGCCGCCCCTCCAGCCCCGCGGGCCGCCGCCAAGCGCCGGGTCCCTGCAGCGGCGGCTCGGCTCGGCTCGGCTCGGCCCGGCGCTCGCTCTCCCGAGTCTCGGGAGAAGACCAACACGGAGCATGCGCGCCGCCGAGCGGGCCGAGGCGTCTGGTGCGGGGCCCCGGGGCCGGGAGGGTGATCGGTCTCTCCTGGGAACGTGCGCGGGGCGGGGTGGCTCTTCCAGACACACTTGGCAGCGTTCCGAGTCCTGGCAGACAATTCCTGATTCGGTGCAGCCCTAGGGGACCCCCGAGCCCGTGACTGCAGCTCTGGGAGGCAGAACACAGATGTGGGGAGAAAAGAACATTTGGGCTGATAGGATAGTTATTTAACGTGCGCTCTAGGTGGCTCCTTTGTATATTTAGGTGGTTGTGTCACGTTGTGGGGTCGTGGGAAGCTCTTAGCGCACGTTGAAGGGCCAAATAATCAGTTCGAGGTCTTTACCCTGTGTATCAAAAAAAAAAAAAAAAAAGGGGGTATCCACAAACTTTCAGATATTGTTCTTTAATTAATCTTGTTCAAATCCTTTCCACTTAAGGTTCTACAGAACCTGGATCCTGCTATACAGTCACACTAATTAGCATTAAAAAAATAAAAGAAAAAGAAAAAATCCTCTGTCCCTATGCTTTTTTTAAGTCGAAGGGGCATGAACTCTGGAAACTTTTTCCCCTAGGCCAAATTTCATCCCACTAAAATCGCTGAACACATTGCTCCCAACGGGTTGTGCTGCCAGCCACCAGCAGCGAGGAAGGGAATGGAAGAACAGACTGGAAAGATAACTTGTGTAGTAATTTCAGTTCCAGAATCAGTGGGTGGACATTGTTCTCCCCCAAACACAACACCATCAACTAAATACTTGAAGAGATCGGAGGTTTCTGTTCTGTTTTGGTTTGGTTTGGTTTTGGTTTCTTTTTTAATCTAAGTATCCACGGTGAAAAGAAAAAAAGTCCTCTGGGACTGTCGAGGAAAAGGTACCTGCTTCGCTTCACAAGGCTGACAACCTGCGTTCCACCCCTGGAACCCACGTGAAGAAAGAAAGAGCCAGCTCCACAAGGTTGTTCCCTGACCTGTCTATATCTGAAATGTGGCATGTGTGTGTCCTCGCACACGCGTGTGCGTACATAATAACACTAAAGTTGCTTCTAATAAAAGTTCTAAAGTTGTCTTCTTTTTTTTTAGATATATTTATTTATTATATGTAGGTACACTGTCTTCAGACACTCAGAAAAGGAAATTAGATCTTGTTACAGATGGTTGTGAGCCACAATACAGTTGCTAGATTTGAACTCATGACCTTCAAAAGAGCTGTCGGTGCTCTTACCCACTGAGCCATCTCACCAGCCCTAAAGTTGTCTTCTAATAAATGGTCATGTTCATAGTCCCATCTGGTTTATAGAGAAAGCTTATTTTCCCTAAAGTTACTAGACCCTAGCTATAAAACAAGAAGCTGTCAAATTATTAGACTGCAATTGTATTTTCTCCTAGGAAAGTCATTGGTGGGAAGTTTTATTCTTGGCAAAAGATATTGGAAGGTTCCCCTGAGCTTAATCTGGCCTGAAGATGTATTTGTCTCGCCAAGTCAGTATTAAGAATTTTTAATTGGTATTGCCGTTTTAAAGTCGATAGTTTTTTGGGTTTTTTTTTTTTTTTCTATTTCCAGCTTCTCTTGACAAAGATCTGGCAACAACGTGGCCTACTGCATCTATGAAAAGAAACGAGCAGGCAGTGCAGAGACGTCCTCTTTAGAGAAGTGTGCCACCCATTTCCAGTTGGCTGTCCTCTCGATCTGGCACCGTTCCCCCTTTTATGTAACCTGCCTAGTCTCTACAGGCATCTGCCCTGTGATCTCTGGGCTAGGCAAACAGAAACGAAATCCACATGGTGTGAAGGGTCCAAAAATGACACCAGGGAGTTTTCTCTGCCAGACAAGTGACCATCTAAAGACAAACAGAAACTGTTGAATCCATATCTCATACTCAAGCAGAAATGCCAATAGGTCAAAGGTTTACATGTATAAAAAGGGGATTCCGAACGACCTCAGAATAAAAAAAAAAAAAAAAAGATGACTTTTATATCCACAAAAATCTAGACTGGTATACTGACATTTTTTTAATGCCTGGGGGGAAAACCCACGAGCCAAGCTAAAAGGCAATGACAAGCTAGAAAACACACACACACACACACACACACACAACTACAGCAATTCATTTTTTTGAGCTAATTTCCCTGCAAATTAGTAGAATTAAGCCTCAAGGGGAAAAATGAGGGGAAAAAAAGAGATTGAAAAAGCTATCTCTCACACACATAAAGGGAATGTGTATCTCTTAAAAAATAAACACTAAATTTCATTCATATTAAGAGAAATGCAAACTTACGCTGGTACCATTTTACACCTATTAGATCAGAGAGCTTAATTATATACTATGAAAGTGAAGATATGAGAAAACAGGAACTCGCTGTTTAAATATCTAATAAAGGGCAAAGTACATGACATCTCTCAAAGTTTCAAAGGTACATAACTATGGACCTAGCAAATTCCAGAAATATGTCCTGGAGACATACTTGCTTGTGAATGAAATCACTAAGGGGCAGGGTTATCCACTCCCCCTCTCTCTCACATACATGCACGGACGCGTGTGCGCATACACACACCCCATTTTATTTAACAATTAAATAGATACAGTATTTAGGAATACAGTATTGTTTTAATAAATGATGGCAAGTCGATACAGTAATCCAGTTACCTATTTTAAAGATTTATTTTTATTTTATGTATGTGAGTGTCTTGCCTGCAAACATGCATGTGCACCATGCGCTAGCCTGATGTCCATGGGGTCTCAAGAGGACTTTGAATCCCCTGGAACTGGAGTTAAAGATGGTTGCGAACCACCGTGCTGGTGCTGGGAACCAAGCCTGGGCCTTCTGCCAGAGAAGTAAGCACTCTAACCTCCACCACTCAGCAGCTGCTCCAGCCTCCCAACGGAAGATTGGCTTTGCTTATTAAACTAAATGAAACAAACCAAAAAAGCAGGCTTCTAGCCGGGCTTGGTGACACAGGCCTTTAATCCCAGCACTCGGGAGGCAGAGGCAGGTGGATTTCTGAGTTCGAGGCCAGCCTGGTATACAGAGTGAGTTCCAGGACAGCCAGGGCTACACAGAGAAACCCTGTCTCGAAAACAAAAAACAAAAAAAAACAAAAAAAACAAAGATACATGCTATAAAATCAAAACAACCCTGAGATTCCACCTCACACCAGTTGGAATAGCTAAGATCAAAAATTCAGGTGACAGCAGATGCTGGCGAGGATGTGGAGAAAGAGGAACACTCCTTCCATGCTGGTGGGATTGCAAGCTTGTACAATCACTCTGGAAGTCATTCTGGTGGTTCCGCAGAAAATTGGACATAGTACTACCGGAAGATCCAGCAATACCTCTTCTGGGCATATACACAGAAGATGTTCCAACTGGTAATAAGAACACATGCTCCACTATGTTCATAGCAGCCTTATTTATAATAGAAGCTGGAAAGAACCCAGATGTCCCTCAACAGAGGAAAGGATACAGAAAATGTGGTACATTTACACAATGGAGTATTACTCAGCTATTAAAAACAATGAATTTGTGGTGGCGCACGCCTCTAATCCCAGCACTTGGGAGGCAGAGGCAGGCGGATTTCAGAGTTCGAGGCCAGCCTGGTCTACAAAGTGAGTTCCAGGACAGCCAGGGCTATACAGAGAAACCCTGTCTCGAAAAACCAAAAACCAAAAACCAAACCAAACCAAAACAACAACAACAAAAAACCAATGAATTTATGAAATTCTTGGGCAAATGAATGTATCTGGAGGATATCATCCTTAGTGAGGTAACCCAATCACAAAAGAAGTCACTTGATATGCACTCAATGATAAGTGGATATTAGCCCAGAAATGTAGTATAACCAAGATACAATTTGCAAAACACAAGAAAATCAAGAAGAAGGAAGACCAACTTGTGGATACTTCATTCCTCCTTAGAATAGGGAAAAAATACCCATGAAAGGAGTTACAGAGACAAAGTTTGGAGCTAAGATGAAAGGATGGACCATCCAGAGACTGCCCCACCTGGGGATCCATCCCATAATCAGCCACCAAACCCAGACACTATTGCATATGCCAGAAAGAGTTTGCTAAACGGACCCTGATATAGCTGACTCACATGAGGCTATGCCAGTGTTTGGCAAATACAGAAGTGGATGTTCACAGTCATCTATAGGATGGAACACAGGGCCCCCAATGGAGAAGCTAGAGAAAGCACCCACGGAGCTGAAGGGGTCTGCAGCCCTATAGGTGGAACAACAATATGAACTAACCAGTACCCCCAGAGCTCATGTCTCTAGATGCATATGTAGCAGAAGATGGCCTAGTCGGCCATCATTGGGAAAAGAGGCCCCTTGGTCTTGCAAACTTTATATGCCACAGTACAGGGGAATGCCAGGGCCAAGAAGTGGGAGTGGGTGGGTAAGGGAGCAGGGCAGGGGGGAGGGTAGAGGGAACTTTGGGGATAGCATTTGAAATGTAAATAAAGAAAATATCTAATAAAAATAAATAAAATAAAAGATACATGCTATAAAAGGGATATCTGTATATGTAACAAAAATCTCAAACATGTTCAAATTTGAAGGCACTAATTTCATATTAATGATTTTATCTGCCTTTTAAAAAGTGTAGAATGGCTTTTGGAAAATAACTTGGATGTCCCAAGTAAATTTTTTTTTCATTTTAAAAGACACTTAAATATTTTTACTAATATCCTCCCACTGGAAAAAAAAACATTTTCAAAGATTTATTTGACATTTTTCCCATTTACTAGTTCATACTTCCTTAATTTACTTAGTCGCAAGCGCTGTCAATCAGTAGCAGAACAAAACAGCACCACAGGAAATAATAACTGTTATTCTTGCTCAGTTTTATGGTTCTCTGCCGTAGCTTTAGTCTGCTTACAGCCAACTGCTCAAAGGAAGCTGGAGAAGGCACAGAGAGAAACCATTTTTGCCCCACAACCCTCAGTGGATGTCCAAGCTTGTCAAACTTACAAGAGACTGCATGTCAAAAATGTCTTCCCGACAGCAACTATACTTTTCTTTTTACTTAATTAAAATATATAAATTTTGCACTCTCTCCAATCCCTCCTGGGGCCCTCCCGGTTCTCTTTCAAATTCATGACCTCATGTTCTTCAATTATTTTTATGCATACTTGATTAGTCAATCATTTAGGGATGCAAGTATAATTTTAATTAAATTCTAAGGGATTGATAAATTGTGTGCCCTCTACCCCCACCTCCCCCCAAAAAACTTAGAAAAGCAAGCAATCTTCATGTCAGTATGTTACATACAGTCTGCTTTTAAAAAAAAGATTTATTTATTATTATTTAATAAGTACACTGTAGCTGTCTTTAGACACATCAGGAGAGGGCATCAGATGTCATTATGGATGGTTGTGAGCCACCATGTGGTTGCCAGGATTTGAACTCAGGACCTTAAGAAGAGCAGTCGGTGCTCTTAACCACTGAGCCATCTCTCCAGCCCAAGAAATCACTTTTAATAAGTTGTCCCAGACACCAACTCTAACACCAAGGGTGGAAAGGAAATATACCATTTCAGCTCTTTATTATTTAATACAATAAAAATCTCTCTAGGCCCTGTCAGTGATTAAGTTAAGCTATGAACAACAATGAGATCATCCCCTCCTCGGTATAGAGCCAAGCCAGGGAGCTGGTGACAATCATGTATGTGCATGGACCCAGATGAGGAGGAATTAAGTAAAGAAAACAAAGACATTTGTTTGCTTCCAAATATTAATAATTTGCATAATGTTTTCATTACTAGGTACAATAAATATACATATCAAAAAACAGCTCTTACATTCTCAGTAGACAAACAAGCAAAATTAATTAAAAAAAAAAAAAAAGGCATGGGAAAGGCTGGGCATGGCAGCCCATGCCTGGAGACAGAGTAAGACAGATCTCTGTGAGTTTGAGGCTAGCCTGGTCTACAGACCAAGTACTAGGACAGCCAGAGATATACAGAGAAACCCTGTCTCAAAAACAAAACAAAAACAAAAAAACAAAACCACTGTTCCAGAGCAAGATCTGATGCCCTCTTCTGGTGTGTCTGAAGACAGCAACAGTGTACTCATATACATAAAATAAATAATTGTTAAAAAAAAATAATAAACCTTGTCTGAAATTCAAGGTTTTCTACTCAAGAGGTCTGTTCTGTGGTTTTTTTTTTTTTTTTTTTTTTTTCATTTTGAGTCAGGGTCCCACTATACCACTGCTGCTGCCTGGACCTTTCAGAGCTCTATCCACCTCTGCCTCTGCTAGTAGAAGGGAGACATCTCTTACCCGCTGTCCTCCATCTTTTGCGGATTAAAGGGGATCTCCCTAAGCAACTCACAAATACTGTTATAGAGCTCTCAACACATGTAAACAGCAAAAATCCTCATCTTACCCAGAAACAAAAAGAATCTCAACCTAATTCTGATGTGAGAGCTTGCGTTTAGAAGGTAGCACAAGACCCTTCGCAGGATTTGAAGGATCGCAGAGGGTAAAGCTGGCTGGGATGGGCACTGTTCTTCCTCTTGGGCATTTGGGTCTGTTTCTATTTTTAAATATGTCAGTGGGCACAAACCATTTGAAAACATCTTTAGGCATTGTTTTTATTTCCCATGCACCTTATATATTAGACAGTCTAACTGGGTCTGGTGAGATGGCTCATTGGGTACAGGTACTTGCCAAGCCTGAGTTCAGTCCCTGGAAACTATGTAAAATTGGAAGGAGAGAGACCTGATGCCACAGAGGTCTCCAACCTCCATATGCATGACATGGTTTGAAGACTCACACATGTATACACAGTAATAAAATAAAAATTTAAAAATCCAGTAACTGATTTTACCATTGCTCCTCCAAAACAGTTACATTTAGATAATAAATATACACATTGGAAATATAAGAAAACATCTGACCAGAGAAGAGTCTCAGAGGTCACAGCCAGCCCTCAAAACAACGCAGACACCTCTGATTCGCTCATGCAGGAAGACCTCACAGTAGAAATCATTACAGTTGGCTAGCCTCCAATGCAGGCCCAACAGACTTCCATAAGCCAGGGTTCGGCAGAGTAAACTACTAACTTTTGTAGAAAGTTCTAGGAGTTGAGATTATCCCATAGGCTTGTCAGCAGATCTCCAAATAGGAACCATGGAATTCTGCCAATAGTAATGGCACTGCTCCAACAATGCACACCTCCTCTAAGAGGATCATGGGAAGGACTTTGATACACACTTTATGTGTAGATAAAAGGGTAAAGTTACATAACACGAAACACTAAAAGTTCCCCACAGACTAAGCACCCTGAAGGTAAAATATAAGATGCTTCACTATCAGACCAAAATATAAACATCCATACCTAAAGTTTGTATTCACAAATACAGAAGCAATTGTGCTATTATATTGAGGCAGGAATCCCACTACACAGCCTAGGTCAGCCTTGAATTTGCAATCCTCGTTCCTCGACCTCCTCCTGAGTGCTGTTATGGGCATGCACTATTATACCTAATTTTAGATGAGTTTTTAAAGACTTATATCTACAGTTATGATAGTTCACATAGTATAAGTTGTTGTATGAGAAATTTTCTCCCAGGGAGATAATGCACAGGTCTACCAAGCCCAGATAGGGAACCCACCACAGTCCAAAGTATGGATACTACATCAAGTCCAACTTGATGAGCCAATGAGTTTTACTGGGGTCATTTACAGAATATGAATGAAGGATTGCTTATAGGAGCAGAAATGACTCAAAGGCAGCTGCATCACCATGGAGACCTACAACAAATGCTGGGAACCCTGGAGTATACTGGACAGCCTGAGGGCTGCTCAGCAGACTCAAGTGTCCTTTCCAAGCAACTCAGCTGCTCTAAACCTCTTCCAGGCAGCTGCTCTGGGATTGCTTGAGAGTCTTCTTTGCAGCTCAGCTTCCTTCCCTGGCGGTTGAACTCTCAGTTTGTATTGCTTACCACCAAATCTACTACTCAGTTTCAGGAACTTCCTTAAGCTATTTTGAGTTGTTTACATTCCTGCATAAAGGATTTCCCTCCAGGATCAGCTGTTAGAATCTTAGAGAAAGTGTTGTTTAACAAGGGTATCCATTACAATAAACTTTTTGTTGTTTTGTTTTTTAAGACAGGGTTTCTCTGTGTAGCCCTGGCTGTCCTGGAATTTGCTCTGTAGGCCAGGCTTGCCTCAAACCTTCCTCTGCCTCCTGAATGCTAGGATTAAAGGTGTGTACCGCCACTGCTAGGCAAGTTTTTTTTTTTTTTTTTAAAGTATGTATTTTATGTGCATTGCTGTTTTGCCTGCATATGTCTGTAGACCACATGCATGAGTTACAGACAGTTGTGAGCTATAAAAGCAACTTTTATTTGCCTGGGTAAATATAGTCTCAGAGGCTTACTGCCTCAGTCTGCTAACCTATACCTAGTCCTAGAATGTCTTCAGCCTCTAAGACTCACCGCTGAATAAGCTCACCCTTTCTTGTTCTTTCTGATCTCTGCCTGGCTGGCTGGCTGGTCAACCTGGCTGTTCTGGTTTAAACTCTTCTCCGAGACGACCTTCCTCCCTCGTTTTCTTGTGCTTAGTTTCCCTTTCTCCTTATGAGAGTTGGGACTTCCCATTCTGTCAAATCTTTTTCTGATTTGTCACTTTGTCTGCCACTCAATTAGTCATCACTTTCAAACACAAAAGCTTCCTTCTACAAACTACATAAAGTTATGTTCACTGTTTGAGACTAAAGGTGTATGCTAAGGCTAAGCCATACCAAAAGTGTGTTTTTCTAGTGAACAACACAATCTCAGGGTTGAGTGTGATCAAATATCCTGCAACAGTGAGCTGCCATGTGGGTGCTGTGAATTGATTTTGGGTCCTTTGAAAGAGCAGTCAGTGCTCTCAGCCACTAAGCCATTTCTCCAGCTCCCCAGTAGAGGTTTTAATTGGAATAAAATATGATCATAACACCAAGAAACATGAAAATATTTTAATACTAATATACATTTTTATTTTCTCAGAAAGACACAAAAATTCTTATATATCAGTATTTAACAAAAAAATTCCTATTGACATAAATATCAAATATTTTACAAACAGATTAACAGATATATTTCAACAAATTTTCACTATTATTTTGGGATATACAATACAGACCCAAATGGAGTAAGGATTGCTTCTATCATGATAGTTATTTTGTTTTGTGTTTTGTAACTTTATTTTTTCACAGCTTAGTGTATGTGCACAGGTCTCCCAGCTGATGAGACAGAACGCGCACACTCCTCTCACCACATCTAAAAGGAAAAGACTCTCCTCTCATTCATCAAGTAACACAATCTTAATGTGATGCTTGTGCACTACCGTCTTAGAACAGAGCTCTTTCTTCTGGAATCAGCTGCTATAGAGGACCACTAGGGCATGTTTGTTCTGTAAATGATTTCTGAGTGCTTCAATATGCCTAGCCCAAGGATTGAGTAACTAACTGCCTCATCTATCCTTATAAATTAATGGATTAGATAACTTAATAAATGTAACCAGTAAGGGCTGAAGTGAAGAGAAACAAGTGACAGGGAAAGGTTTTCCTATCAACATGCACATCCCTCTTACACATCCATCACAGTGTTGGCAAGGAAAACCAAGATCAACCCTGAGAGAACACTAGGGAGAGGACAGACAAAGGGTCTTCCCTAAGTGCTGGCTGTTTCCATGGCCAGGTTGCCAGTTCTTCACTTACATTTTTATTTTCTAACTTTCTGAGTTGTAAGACACACACGCGAGTGCACACACACACATACATGTACACAGTAATACAATATGGTACTTCATACACACACACACACACAGTATACACAGTAACAATATGGCACTACCCACACATGCGCATGTGCACACACAGTATGGCATTTGGCACCGACTCACCATGTTAGTGAAGTAAATATGAAGGATATAAGGCACTTTCGCGGTTTACAAAAGTGAATGCCTCCAAGTTAGATATTAACCAAAAATGGAGAAATGTCCTCACAAAGCTTACAGGAATTCTGAAAACCCAAGTAGATAGGACTCACTAGTAAGCCCAGTCAACATCTTGGGAACCTTAGTGTGACCAAGGGACTGAGGTGTGAGACACATAAAATTACGCAGTGACACACCCGGGGTCAGGATTTCAAACTGCACTTATAAAAATCAGTCCTTTTTGGGACTTTCATTTCTCAGCTTAGAAAATTGTAGTGTAGGCAGCAAGCACATAGGAGCACTGCTAGTCACGTGGAGTGATGGTGCCACACTGCGGGGCGGCAGTAAAAGGCTGACTTTCTTCTATGCTACTTAGAAATGTGAATGTGAAATTTCATTTATTTTCTTGAAATCAAGCATTTTCACTTTCTAAATAAGCAGTTATTCAGAAAAAGAAAAATTATAAATCCAAACATTTATTTAGGGACAGTCCATCTTTTATGTTGTCTTCCCAAACACTTTGTAAGAGCCCTCCCCAAATTGAGATGGGTTGGGGTAAGTCTCTCTAATAAACTTCAAGTTTCAGAACAGGTACTGATACACTTCGTTTCTTTGTTCACAAGAATATGGACCTGAATCTTTAAAAAATTATTATATCTACTATTTCCTATTAATAAGTCAATGTTTATTTTAGCCTTAAAGGCATAGTTTTAAAATTGTTTCCTTAAATTAAGATAATTTAAAAACACAGCTGGTAGGCCCTTGTTGCTGACGTGGGGACTGTAACGCAGGCACAGCACCCTCCGCCACTCATAACTTAAACCTTTGCTGTGCTTCCTCTGCTATCATTCTAGAAATCGCCAGGGAGGAAGTGGCGGCAGGTGAAGGCGCATTTCTCACATGAAGAACGCGGTCTCCAATCTCACCAGTCCCTCCATCAAACACAAAATCCTCTATCAGATTCCCATCTCTGTCCAGGGCCTGGGCCCGTACTCCGGCAGGACCTCTGCAAAAGCAAAAACAACAGGCTAAGCACCCGAGCCACAGATCAAGGACAGCCTACAAGCTTTCAGAGCATTCTTAAGGCAACCAAGTCTTTATCCGAAATGCAGTTATATGGAAACACACTTAAGTCATGTTTAGCAGAGCAGAATGGCTATTAAGTAACAGTGTGTCTTAGTCAGGGTTTCTATTCCTGCACAAACACCATGACCAAGAAGCAAGTTGGGGAGGAAAGGGTTTATTTGGCTTACACTTCCATACTGCTGTTCACCACCAAAGGAAGTCAGGACTGGAACTCAAGCAGATCAGAAAGCAGGAGCTGATGCAGAAGCCACGGAGGGATGTTCTTTACTGGCTTGCTTCCCCTGGCTTGCTCAGCCTGCTCTCTTATAAAACCCAAGACTGCCAGCCCAGAGATGGTCCCACCCACAAGGGGCCCTTGATCACTAATTGAGAAAATGCCTCACAGCTAGATCTCATGGAGGCATTTCCCCAACTGAAACTCCTTTTTCTGTGATAATTCCAGCTGTGTCAAGTTGACACAAACCTAGCCAGTACACAGTGTAACAAATACTACCACATAAATATCCAAGCAATTCATTACTTGCAAATAGCTGTTCTTCCCAAAAGTAGCAGGCAAATTCACATATAATTGGAATAGATAGATGTCTTTATTTAAAAATCATAAGCTTATTCTAGAAGTCCATCAGTGGTAATCCTGTAAATCAGAGGCTGCAGCAGACTGTCACAAAGCAGTGGGTAGGAGCTGGTTCCAGCCGCACTCTCCATCTAGGGTATTGTTTTTTTTTAATTATGTTTTGATAAACTATTATTAAAATTTATGGGAAAAAACTAGTACACTCTTAGTTGGAATTTTTTTTTTTTTTTTTTTTTTTTGGTTTTTTTCGAGACAGGGTTTCTCTGTATAGCCCTGGCTGTCCTGGAACTCACTTTGTAGACCAGGCTGGCCTTGAACTCAGAAATCCGCCTGCCTCTGCCTCCCAAGTGCTGGGATTAAAGGCGTGCGCCACCACGCCCGGCTTTGGAATTTTTAATTTAATAGTTGAACCTCCAATATAAAGGAAAACCTCCAATTAATTAAAAAAAGATGGCAAGTATAAAAAATTAAATCAGCAACATGTTAATATTGTAGTAAGTCAACTCAAGTTCTGATTTTGTTTGTTTGGTTGTTTTTCTTTTTGGTTTGAGTCAGCGTCTAACTATGTAACCCTGGCTGTCACTTTGTAGACCTGGAACTCACTCTGTAGACTAGGCTGGCCTCAAACTCAGAGATCACCTGCCTCTGCCTCCTAAGTGCTTAAACTCCGTCACTCGGCCAGCTTTCTTTTTTTTTTTAAAGATAGGGTCTCATGCAACCCAGGCTGCTCTTGAAGTCCATGTGCAGCCAAGGATGACCTTGAGCTTTTTTAAAATTCATTTTTAAAATTTTCACTTATACTGGGGTAGGCTTAAGAACATTATAAGGGATGAGGTGAAGTGACAGGTAGCTGCTGGTTCTGGTCCCTGGCTGGGCAGAGGAGGAATCCTGACCACAGGCTCTTGATACTTCCCCCAGACTAGCTGCTCTGGCTACATGAACACTTGCTTGCAGACAGCAGCCCTGCACTTCATGGCCCAGGCTGCTCATTCCTCTTGATCCACTGGGTCCTTCTCACCCTGCTGCATGCCCTGGAGCTTATCCCCGCCCCAGCATACTATGGCCACACACACTGTCTGTCAGATCCTCCCCAAACTCCTTCCCAACTGGAAGTCCACGATATAGTTCCAAAAAGTGCTCGGCGTGTGGATGGTCATACCGTTGCCTCCTGCACCATCTCTTTGTCTGGCTTTGGCAAATCGGCCAAGATGACATGGAGGCCACACAGGTATTCCTCAGAATTCTCACAGATCAGCATCTTCTAGTACCTATCCAAGTTCACAGGCATTTGGGGGACTGACTGTGGCTGGTCCTGGTCAGCTACAGAGAGGGAGGGGGCACTCTCAACACTGAACTTTCTGATCCTACTCTACAAATAGTTAAAAATTACAGATGAAATTTGAATTAGATGTGTTTAGAATCCAAAATAATCTCCTTTAAAAGTGTTCACTTTCAAAGCATAGCATGAAAAAGAAAATTAGCTACTATTGACCAAGTACTTCATGTGCTGGGATCATCTCCTACTCCTTATAACTGCCGAGGGGCTGTTGTGGTGCATAAAGGAACACAAAGAGACTGAGTGCCGTCCGGAAGCACTCGGCACCTCTGCTTACTCACAGAGCTAAGTAATAACTACAAGTGTAAGAAAGTGCCCGTGAAGGTGAATGATCGGCTCTGGGGCCGGGAGGATTCCCAGTGAGCCTCGGAGACAGCAGCAGAGCACAGGAAAAATGGCACTGAAATGGACACTTGTGAGGACAAAGACACATGGTAATGTGGGGTCCTTCTTTGCAACCTATACAGCTTATGAACTCATCAGCGGCACTCTGATTCTCTTAGCAAAGAGCGTGGCTGCTGGTCAGAGTGCCAGTGGGCCTTGTTGTCCTGTCCTTGTGTCTTTCAGGGGACAGTCACTAGGGCTCAGTCCTCTGTGTAAAGTCACTTTCTCAGTACAGAGCTTCCAACTGTATATTCCTCATTACTGCTAAGCATGTTGGAGTTAATACTGATTAACCACAGCAAGGAATGTATCTACAGTTTTCTCCCATAAAAAGATAAATTATCTCTCAATACCTTGGGCCTAAGTTGTCCAAAATCTGTAACTCAAACTAAAAATAAACCACTATGCTTTTCTTAAGATCCTACTACAGTTCATACCAGCATGGAATATCCAAGCTACCACATGCCTCGTTTCTGCCTCAGCATCTTCGGAAGCCTCCTGTTCTCTCCTACACAGTACAGCTATGTGTAGCCTTTCCTTTCAGAAGACTTCAGCCTGAGGTAAGCACTGGAAAATGAAGCCTTAGAAAAGATAAACCAGGGGCAGACAATGTCTTGTACAACACCCACTTCTCCGCCATGTCCAGACTCGAGTGTTACAGTTATAGATAGTCAATAAGCTATGCGCTATATTTTTAACAATTGTTTGAGCAAAACTAAAAGAACGATTTCACAAACTAAGAACTGTGGACTCAATTATATAAAAGCTATGAAAACTTGTAACTGACATCTTTGGCTGGCCCTAAATAGGATAGCCAAGTGTGTACAAAGCTCATGTTGGGACTACTGCCAATCTAAATGTGTAATACCGAGTGAACACATGTAACTTGGAGTGTTGCTATGGAGAAGGGAAACAATTGCAGCCTAATTTCCAGACTTGAAGGAGCAGTTGTTTTCCTTCCAAATCTTTAACAAAAATGCATTATGAAAGAATCTCTTCTTATTTTCGGGTAGGTGCTGGGGATGGAATCCTGTACCTTGTATGCACTGAACAAGCACTCTATATGCCTAGGGTTAGGGAAAAGGACATTGTGAGACCCTATAAATGTCCTGTGAGAGACGACAGAATACCAGCAGTCTATACTGGGGTGGCAGTCTATACTGGGGGCAGAAGGGATATACTTATAACTTCGTTAAAGTTATGTCTATAAACTGTCTGCAGACTCTCATCTGATCAGAAGGGCTTTATCTGAGGAAACCTTGTGGATCTAAGTGTGTCTAGGTATGTCCCTCTGTATACTTCGGACTCTCATCTGACTCAGAAGGGCTTTATCTGAGGAGATCCCGGGGATCTAAGTGTGTCTAGGTACGTCCCCCCGTACAGGGTTTGCATTTGTTTTTATCAGGTGTTCTGAGAACTTTAAAAAAATGTATAAAAGCAAAAAGAACTTCTGTGTATGAATTACTATTATCATTTTGTATGACTTTTCAACAATTATACAAACATAACCATTCTTGTTTTATCTGAGGAAATCCTACTCAACACTCAAATTTTTCCAATGATTTAAGGCACACCCCTGAAGACACCATGTGTATGAAAACTATGATTATTAATAAAGTAGTACATACTTAGTATTGACAATATTCAGCCTGTATCAACCAAACTGGCTTTAACCTTTTACTCTCTAATTTACAGACAGGGGCAGTGGGGGAGAGAGTCATGAGGGGAGAAAGCCACCAGAATGTACTGTGTGCGTGTATGAAATTGTTGAAAATGAACTAAATAAAAAGACAAGGAAGCCTTTTAGTTATTAAAGTCTTCCTATTGTTCTAGGGCAGCAACAGTACCAGCTTCTCTTGGCAAACAGGTTTCCAATTTCTTCTGTTTGGGGTACATGGATACCTACTGCATTCCCTACACACACACACACACACACACACACACACATCAAGAATGTTTGTTATATTTTCTCTTTAATTTTGTAGTGTGACATTTACCTAATTCTCTAGTCTAGTGGTTCTCAACCTAAGAAAATCCCGCCCCCTAGAGGATAGCGGCAATGTCTGGAGACATTTTGAATTGTTACAAATGGGTGCATGGGTAAAGTCCAGGGGTGCTATTAAATAACCTGCAATAAGCTAGACAGGCCTCATAGCAAACAATTATCTAGTGCAAATGGCAACAGTACCAAGTTACAGAGGTATCTTGCTTTTGCATTATATAACATAGTATAGTTTCCATTCTTGGAAATCTTACTTTTGAATTCCTTAATAAGACATTTAACAAAACAATACATGAGGAATGGGGGATCATTGCCTATATGACTTCATCTTTTTACTTCCTTACAATGCTAACAAACTCAGCAGCAGTAACACGTGACTGGCGCCATATTAATCAGAAAAGAGTGTGAGGCGCTTAGAATTAGCATAAAGGCCTTAGTGACAACCAGGTAACTTGTACACCTAATGCATGTATCTGACAGATAACAACTTCACGTTCCAGTCTAATGCATCATACAAAACTGTCGTTCACAATGCTTTGCTGAGCAATAAGAATGGAGATGCATGACCTTCAGTAGCTCCTGATGCTCTCGGGCACAGTTTTAGAGTAATACCTCCCTCACGCGAGGTCAAGAGCACTGACTGCTCTTCCGAAGGTCCTGAGTTCAAATCCCAGCAACCACATGGTGGCTCACAACCATCTGTAATGAGATCTGACGCCCTCTTCTGGTGTGCCTGAAGTCAGCTACAACTTATTTACATACAGTTTACAGTTTATTTGCATATAATAAAAAAAATTAAAAAAAAAAAAAAGACTCAGTCAAAGCAGCACACACCTTTAATCCCAGCATGCAGGAGGCAGAGGAGGGAGAGCCCTGAGAGTTCCCAGACAGCCAGGGCTCTACAGAGAAACCCTGTCTCAAAACAAAACCGATGACAAGAATGGACAGATGAGTCTGAAGGACTAAGGGCTATGACACAGCAGTGCAAGAGGGACACAAGCCCCTTGGGAAAAAGAGAGCAAAGACTCTGAGGCTGCCATCTGAGTGAGGGCCATCACCAGCCAGGCCTCCCTCTCACGTTCCCTTCCTCTCCACATTTCCTTACCGAAGGACATTGCTGATGGCTTCCAACAGCTTGCAGCGCTGCAGATCTAACTCAGGACTGCTTGGATGTACAATCTGTTAGATTGCGCTATCTAACATTTATGCTTATGACACAATACTGACAGGACATTTGTGACCTGAATACACTGGGTTGCATGACAAATAAGACAGGCAGGACAGAGGCTTCAAGCTGTGAAAAGCTCTATTGATCTTATCATTAAATATTTCAGGCATATAATAAGATATCAATTAACAACAGATATACTCTAATGAAAACCGGAAATAGTAAAAATAAAATTAATTAATTAATTAATTAAAGGCAGAAAGAAATCTACGTGGTGTTTGCAGATCCTGATCTTCTGTTCCAGAGGCAGCCACTTTTCTGAGTCAGGTATTTATTAGTTTTATGACCGCTTTTTATTTTCACAGTGATCTACACGTAATGTGTGATATTTGGCTTGTTTTTCAACTCATACAGATGATATCAAATATATATTCCTTGTTTTTAGTAATTCCTGAATTTAACAGCTGGAGGAACCAGAAGAAATCAAGAGAAGGAACAAATAGGGTCACTAAACTAGCCATATCAGCATCTATGTCTCTAAAGGGGAACTCCTCTGTGATTGAGTTGACTGTCTCCACATGCACCTGCAAACAGGTTTGCCTCAGTCTTCTTTTTTAAAGATTTATTTATTACTATATGTAAGTACACTGTAGCTGTCTTCAGATGCACCAGAAGAGGGCATCAGATCTCATTATGAGTGGTTGTGAGCCACCATTTGGTTGCTGGGATTTGAACTCAGGACCTTCGGAAGAGCAGTCGGTGCTCTTACCCACTGAGCCACCTCTCCAACCCCACCTCAGTCTTCTATCAAAGTGCGGTAATGGAATATGGGTAGTGAACTCCCTGCCACAGTTTTGATACAAAATCCCACGTGCCCAGCCACCCAAAGAGTATTAGCAGAAGTAACGAAACCTAATTTAACCAGCCTGTTTTCAGATTTCAGACAAAGTCTACAACTGTAAACCAGAGAAAATAAAAGACTTTGTTTATAAGTAAGCACAAGAAAACAATGCCTCAATATTTTTACCCCTTCCATTTCAGAAGGAGAGTGGAAGAGATGAGAAAAGAAACGTGAACTGGGTGCTTAACAGTCCTTCCAAAGAGTCCATCAGAATTGCCTCAGAATGATACGAGAGACAGATTTAGAGCAGGAGATCTCCCCCTGCCAGCCCCTTAAGGGAGACAGCTGACATGACTGTCGCTCTCTGCTGATACAGAGTGAAGCTCACTGACATATTACACCAGGCTAGTTTCAACAGCTGCTCTACAGCACTGTGAGGGGATGCTATAATATAGTATGAGCACCTGGAACACACCGTGGATGGATTAGGCCTGACAACTGGCACGGGCACTAAAAATATCTCCAAACACATAGGGCAAACACACAGGCTTGATGAGTTCAGAAGAATCTACACAGCAAGTCCAGAAAGTCTCTAATTCCAAGAAGAAAACACCAACAAAGCTTTTCTGACACCCCTAAGCAAGGATTTAGAGTGACTACAGCCAGGCTACATCCTACTTCGGTCCTACAAGCGGAGTCCAAGTGGACAGAAGCACAACTAGAGGGGACTGGGCAGATCCCAGTGACTAAGAGCATGCCCCACCCGAATCTTCGTGAGTGAGTTTGATTTCCAGCACCACTATGGGCAGCTTACAACTCCTGTAGTTCCAGTTCCATGGGCTCCAACGCCTCCCGTCTCATGTGCACATACCCTCCTCTCCACAGACATACACAATTAAAAATAAAATGAAATTTTTTGTTTGTTTGTTTTTCGAGACAGGGTTTCTCTGTGTATCCCTAGCTGTCCTGGAACCCACTCTGTAGACCAGACTGGCCTCCAACTCAGAAATCCGCCTGCCTCTGCCTCCCAAGTGCTGGGATCAAAGGCGTGCGCCACCACCGCCTGGCAAAATAAAAAAAGGCAAGTATGTGGCTAAAGGGTTTTTAAGACTCAGTCAAGGGCTGGTGAGATGGCTCAGTGGTCAAGAGCACTGACTGCTCTTCCGAAGGTCCTGAGTTCAAATCCCAGCAACCACATGGTGGCTCACAACCATCCGTAATGAAATCTGATGCCCTCTTCTGGAGTTTCTGATGACAGCTACAGTTTATTTACATACAGTTTACAGTTTATTTACATATAATAAATAAAAAAATTTAAAAAAAAAAAAAAAAGATTCAGTCAAAGCGGCACACACCTTTAATCCCAGCATGCAGGAGGCAGAGGAGGCAGAGCCTGAGAGTTCCCAGACAGCCAGGGCTCTACAGAGAAACCCTGTCTCAAAACAAAACCGACAAGAACGGACAGATGAGTCTGAAGAACTAAGGGCTATGATACAGCAGTGCAAGAGGGACACAAGCCCCTTGGGAAAAAGAGAGCAAAGACTCCGAGGCTGTGCCATCTGAGAGTGAGGGCCATCACCAGCCAGGCCTCCCTCTCTCGTTCCCTTCCTCTCCACATTTCCTTACCGAAGGACGTCGCTGATGGTGATTTCAGGAATGAACTTTTGAAGATGCTTCACTGTTTCTCTGAGAAAACAGGCTTTATACATTTCATTAACTCCGTAAGAGAAATGCTGGAACATCAGTTTAATGAAACCGCTAAGAATGAAGGAAAGAAAAAAAAAAAAAAACACTCTTGAGATAGAGAATCTTTTATTACTATAAAATATCTTAGAAAAGGTCCAAAAAAGTTACATACTAAAGAAACTTTTGGCTAATATAAGGAGAGGAATTCACTCATACTCAAAATGTATAAGGAATGCAATTTCAGAATGGTAGTCTACGAAGCTTGCTAATGTTCAGGCTTTCTAGTGCTTTCAATACACTGAAGAGTCATCTTTAAAACAGTGTCACCTGTCCTAGTTTAGTCTGGCAGAGGTACAATATTCTAGTAGTAGTACACTGTAGTTGTCTTCAGACACCCCAGAAGAGGGCGCCAGATCTTGTTACGGATGGTTGTGAGCCACCATGTGGATGCTGGGATTTGAACTCATCACCTTCAGAAGAACAGTCGGGTGCTCTTACCCGCTGAGCCATCTCACCAGCCCCTCTAGTAGTAGTTCTTAAGTGAGATTCTGTACACATGCTAAAAAGTCCAACCTAATCCTCTGTTATAGAACCTGTGGAGGGTAAAACCCATACATAATTTAAAATGCTTTCCAGTGGTTGTATATAAAATCTTTTGAAGAGAAAGACTGCTAAACAGGCCAGCGGGCTGGGAGAAGGTGCATTTGGTAACTAATGTGTTTGCCAAGCATACACGAGGAGGTGGCGGAGGAGAGCCCTAGGGCTTGCTGGCCAGCTGGTCTAGATGAATCAGTGAGCTCGAGTTGAGTGTGTCTCCAAAACAAAATAAGGAGGATAATAACTGGGGAAGACACCTTGTTGGCAACTCCTCTAGGCTCTGCCCAACCTGCCAGGTACAAGCCAAACCCTGCTCTTCCTCTGTCTCTGTCTCCCCCCCCCCCCCCCCCCCCCCCCCCCCCCGAACCCCTGCCTGTACCAGGCCCCTTCCCTTCCCCCAATAACCTTCCCTTTGTACTAGCGCTATGGTATGGCAGAGCCTCCTCAGGGAAGCACCCTGGCCAGGCCCACTGAGATGATCCCTTCTGCTGCATTATACCGCCATTTATAAAGCACAACACACCTGACATCAAACTATGGCCTACACATACACATGCATGCGGCACACCCACACACATGTGCATGCACACAGGAACAAAACAAACAGAATACTTCATAAGGCTATTTCTTAGAACAGTGTTATAAGTCTATATGGTATCAACCTTAGATTTACACACACAAAAGCATGTGGGCCATCTCATTAGTAATTTTTATCTAATAACTTACAAAACAATGGTGACTAGCTTGAAATGGTCTTTTCAAAGTCGTTTTGGGTCTTTTAGCAACACTTAAGATATGGACTACCAGATTTTATTTTATTTTATTTTATTTTATTTTATTTTTTGGTTTTTCAAGGCAGGGTTTCTCTGTATAGCCCTGCTGTCCTGGAGCTCACTCTGTAGACCAGGCTGGCCTCAAACTCAGAGATCTGCCTGCCTCTGCCTCCCAAGTGCTGGGATTAAAGGCGTGTGCCACCACTGCCTGGCAAGAAACTAATTTTATTTATGAATGACTTTGGCCTTACTTTCTTTTTAGCTAAGACGTTATTACTCTGGTTCATCAAAATCTTTTGTGAGGTAGTAAAACATTACACTTGTTGTGAAACAATCCAGAGGAAAAAAACTCTAGCTAGTATGTACAAGGTTCTGCCTTCAATCCTTAGCATCAATACCAAATAATCAAATTGTGCTTATTACAGAAAGATCTTAATTGGGAATAATAAACAATTAACATAACAGCCACATAAATGAAGGTTTAGTCTATCAGAATATCAAAAACTTCTGGAGTTAAAAAAACAAAAAAACCAAGCACATAAAATCTTCTTAAAGGTGACATTATTACCTTTTGAGAACTACTTCCATAACATCTCTGGCATCGAAGTCAAAGGGTCTGTAACCTTCCCGTTTAAAGGCAAGCACTGCATTAGGCCCTAGCCAAATAGTGCCATCCAGCCTTGGTGTAAAGTGAACTCCGAGGAAAGGAAACCGGCTGTCTGGGACCTGCAGATCCAATACAGCAGTGAACGGTCAGCGCAGCTCACATTCCAGTGTACTGCACACACACACATCTAACTGGTGACGTAAGAGAGCTCCTTCTAGCCATCTGTATGCATCACCAGCTGTATTCATTTAGGATTTTCTATTCAATACACGTTCTGTTTTTAAATGCTAGTGACATTAATATATATATTGTTCCACTTATCCATCTTTCTGGGAAAGGGGAAAAGATGAACTGTCATTATTATTGGCTCTTTCTCCTATAAGAGAGGTCTATGACTGGCAGGCAATTCACGGCTGCCGGGGGGGAAAAAATGTACACAATTACAGCATAGGCCTCAGGGAAGTGAGAAGCAGCAGACAAGTCAGTCATCTGGTTGAGCCTAACATGCTCTCAGGGACTGGCTCATCAGCAGGGTAATCGCAGACAGGACTGGAAGCCCTTCATATACACAGCCCTGACTTGTACCTCCTGGAACTGGAGCAGCCATAGACCTCCTGTTCCCAGTACACTGGGAAGACATTCAGTGTTCCTGCTGCTCTCCCGCAGGGGAGGGAGGAGCTGGTTCTCTGTACTCCAGGGTGTTTCAGAGACATGTGGCCCACAGAGCAGAAGGTGGCTTTGGGGACAGACCCACAGCAGACAGATGATATTACCACACTCACAGCCCTGAAACCCTCTCTTCGAAAGCAGGTAAACGTTTTTCCTTTTCATTTCCTTGGTGAGAAGACAGAAGCATCATTACCTACCGGATAAATATTTCCTTTTACAAGGTAGCCCTTTTCTGGCTTTAAGACCAGGTAATCTCCCCGGAACGGGACAATCTGAGGGTCAGGATTGCAGCCACTCAACTCTGAAATACGGTCTGAGTAAAGGCCAGCACATGTGACAACATATCGACACCGAATCTCCTTTCCCTGGAACAAAATAAAGACGCATGGTTAGTTCCTAAACATGAGAAAGAAAATGTGGCAGCCCTTGTCTGTGGGTGAAACCTTAAAAACCCAAAACACTCCAACTGAATGAGGAATTAACAGAGGTTGCAATATAGAAGATGGGTAAAGGAAGGTTGGGTTTAATGAATAAATTATATGCATGTATGGAAATAACACACTGAATCCCATCATATAGTCCATATATGCTAAGATACTTTTCCAGGGCCTGGGGGGTTGGGGGTGGCAGGCATTCTTACTATATAGCCCTGGCTAACCTAGGCTACACACACACACACACACACACACACACACACACACACACAGACACAGACACAGACACGCACACAGAGACACGCACGCACATATGCTTGTATAAAGGAATAAATAGGTCAAAGGGGAAAAAACAGATGATAAAAATTAAGGATAAATACATATTTTTTTTCTAAAAGAACAAATTCAATGTAACTATCAGCAAAACTGGACCCTCTTTTGTAAAACGCACAAAAATGAATTTGAAGCTACATATAGTGGTAAATCCCTATAATACCAGAACTTGAGTGGCTGAAACAGGAGTGAGTTCAAGGCCAGATTGAACTACAATACACCCCAAACACCAGACCAGTTAGGGCGACTTAGCAAGCAAGATCTTATCTCAGACAAAGAAATTTTTTGAAATGGAGTTAAGATTTAAATGTAAAACCTATGACTACAGAATATGGAAGATGCTCCCTGACACTGGCACTGGTGACCGTTTTTTTTAGAAGGAGCACCACAGACACAAGTAAATGAAGCAAAAACCAACAAGTGGACTACACCAGACTCAAGGTTCCTGCACAGCAAAGGAAAAGGTAGAGCAAGTCAGACACCTGACAAGGGTCAATCCTTAATACATAAAAGGAACTCAAGAATTCAATGGCCAGAAAGTAAGGGATCCGATTTAAACTGGATAGTGGAGGCATGTACCTTCAATCCCAGCACTTGAGAAGCATAAGCAGGTGGATCTTTATGAGTTTAAGGCCAGCCTGGTCTACAGAGCTAGTTCCAGGGCAACACAAAGAAAACCTAAAACAAGACAAACAAAACTGGGGAAAGGATCTGAATAGACACTCCTTTCAAACACTCTTTTCAAACACACGCATAAATTACCAACAGGTAATGAGAAAGAAGCTTGACCCCAGAGTCATCAGAGAAGTGCAAGTTGAACCTCTCAGGACAGGGCATAGTACCGCATGCCTTTAATCCAGCATTTGAGAGGCAGAGGCAGAGGCAGAGGCAGCTTCTACATGGGAAGCTCCAGCCTAGCTAGTCCTACAAAGAGAGACCCCTGTTTCAAATCCCAAACCCAAACCAACAGAGCCTCAGGATATCCTCTCACATTTGTTGGGAATTAATCATTTATCTATGTACTACCCAATTATTTTTTATCGTTATTATTGTGGACTAATTATATTCTTCCAAAATTCTTATGTTGAAGTTCTGTCCCCATTAAAGAGGCAATTAAGGCTAGATGAGGTCACTACCAAAACTAGGTACACCACTACTCCAGCTCCCTAGGTTCAGCCTCCAGCACCTCAAAAGCAGTAACATTCGAAACTCGGAAGAAAGACCACACCAGAAACTAACCCTGACAGCACCTCACTATTGGCCTTCTAGATTCTAAAGTATGAGAAGGTAACTGTTGGTCGGTCAGATCACCCAGTTTGTGGGGTGTCTTCATGGTGACCTCTACTCTTCTCCCACTGTCTAACACAGGGTCTCTCAACACCACTGCCACTTGAAGCAGGATACTTCTTGGGATGCTGGAGGCTGTTTATCAGCATCCCTGAAGGCCACCCACCACGGCCAGTAGCCATGACCCCTTCATCCAGTTTTGACAAAGGTATCCAGGCACTGTTGGGGTCCCCTGAGAATCACACTAATCTCCAGTTGGGATTGTTAATCTAATGTAAGGTGTTTTCAAGTGATCACTCTTACATCTTAGCACTTAAGCGTCTAAGAGGAGAAGTATAACTCATAATGAACTTCTCACAAAGACAATACTTTTTTAAAAAACATGCTGGAGAGTAAGCATGTTTCATTCAAATAAGGAATAATTACACCTTATTAGATGAAAGCATAGTCGTCGTCCCCCCATTTTAATGTGTCAATCCTAAGCACAGTGTGACCGAGGCATGCCGTCCTACATCTGGCTAGGCATACAGAGTGATGTATGTACACAGCTGCAGGGCCCACTCAGTAACTGCCGTCTCAGACTGCCAGGAAGCCTGTGACCCACCAACTTCTGCTAACCTAGCTATCCCCTAACTGTTAAGGCTGAATGCTTTATAAACCCGTACCACTTAAGGGTGACTCTGCTCTCACTGACACCCGATGGTACAGGGAATCCAGTGTCCTATGGTTCTCACTTTAGACTATGGAGACTGGAGGGAAGCAATCTCCCTCTGCACACTCCTCCCCAAGTTAATAAGTCAATGTATAGCAGAGTGATCAAGTACCTATCAGCTGGCTGGAGCGGTAGCTCAGAGCTTAAGAGAACTGACTGTTCTTACAGAGGATCTAGGTTCCGTTTCCGCACCCACATGGTGACCCACAACCTCCCTTGCAACTCCATTTCCAGGGATCCAATGTCCTCTTACAGTCTCAGGGCACCAGGAACACACACCATGCACAGATATACATGCAGGCAAACACCCATACACATAAGATAAAATAAATATTATTTAAAAATCCTAAAAGACAAGCCGGACGTGGTGGCGCACACCTTTAATCCCAGCACTCGGGAAGCAGAGGCAGGTGGATTTCTGAGTTCGAGGCCAGCCTGATCTACAAAGTGAGTTCCAGGACAGCCAGGGCTATACAGAGAAACCCTGTCTCAAAAAAAAAAAAAAAAAAAAAAATCCCAAAAGACATGCAAGAGGGTCAATAGACTGGGAAGAGAAGTAGCAGGGAGTGAATGTGATCTAAACACAATAACGAAGCCCGCTACTACATAACTAATACATGCTAACAGAAGACATTAAAAAAACATGTGGTGGGTGGCTCCAAGGAACTATAATTGAGGCTGTGCTCTGATTCTCACACAGGTGCACATGCACACACATGTCTGTACACACGCACACACATGTCTGTACACACTTGCACATGTATAGCAATCATTCAATAATTGAACTTAACAAGTCAATAAAAGGGGAAAGAGCTTATGAATCTTTACCTGACTATTCTTGACAGCGATTGGATAGTTCATGCCTGGCAGAGAGAAAAAAAAAGAACTAGTGAAACTTTTATTTGAGCAAAAGAAAGCTGTCATTTAAAATATTATACCGGTGACAAATTTAAGTGATTGTCTTAATTGTAATTTTAATTTTCATTCTGAAACTTTGTACCAAGTGAAAAGACTAAAGCAATTCATGTTTGACAAAATATAAAATGCTGGAAAGTTTTAGGATGGATTTGTTTGTTTGTTTGTCTGTCTGTTTGAGACAGGGTTCCTCTCTATAGCCCTGACTGTCCTGAAACTCACTCTGTAGACCAGGCTGGCTTCAAACTCAGAAATCCACCTGCCTCTGCCTCCCGAGTGCTGGGATTAAAGGCGTGCGCCACCACGCCTGGCTAGGGTGGCTTTTTAAATTCTTTTAACTACCACACATTCTCTAGCTTACCTTAGCACAGAACCCCCTCCACTCCAACAATACCAGGCTCTGCATGTACAGAAATACCACCATAAATGAATTTATTCTGGCCCACAGATCTAAAGCATGGGTTGTTAAACACTAGGCAACCTTGAGTCCAAGTGTTGGTAACCGACTCTTTGCAGTCTGGGTTGTTCAGAGAGGCAAAAGTGTTCACAACACAAAAAATTCCAACAATGAACTGACCATTTATCAAGCATACCTACTAAAAAAAAAGATTATTATCTATATATATTGTGAATTTGACTTATTCTGCTCCCCATTTACAACAATGTAATAAATTTGTTTATCATCCTAGAGTGCAGGATGCTGGGCAAGTGGCTCACAAAATCCAGACTCCTTTAAAACCTGCCAAGGAAGAACTGAATTTTCCCTCAAATTCCCTCTCAGCAAACAGAAGGCTTGTAGGCTGCTCACCTGACTGAAAAAGAAGACTACGCAACCCAAAGCAGAATAAAGCAGCTTTAGCGACAGTCTAAATGGGGCACAGGAGGTCAGACGCAGAATGGCTGAGTCTTTCTATGATACTGGTCTGCCGTTTCAAATTTGAGTGTGGGGCTGGAGAGATGGCTCAGCGGGTAAGAGCACCCAACTGCTCTTCCAAAGGTCCTGAGTTTAAATCCCAGCAACCACATGGTGGCTCACAACCATCCGTAAGGAGATCTGACTCCCTCTTCTGGCGTGTCTGAAGACAGCTACAGTGTACATACATATAATAAATAAATAAATCTTAAAAAAAAAAAGGAAATTTGAGTGTGTTCAAAGATAGCCAACCACTTACTATTTCCTAAGCCATTCCCCTGCCACTCTGATTCAAGAAGTCTAGATGGCCCTAAAATTTATAGCAAGCATTGCTGAGGGAACTGTCTGGGGGCTAACTCTACACAACAGTTCAGATTTCAGTGCCAGTCAGACGTCTACTTGGTGCCCAGTTCTATCAGCACACAAAAATCTAGGAATTGTCCCCAGAGAAGGAAAATTCTATTTCATTTTTAATTAATACAAATATTTTGTAGAGAAGACAGAGATAGCTTACCATCCTTACTTTTTGAAGAGTTTTCTTTAGCCATTTCAATATCTTTTACCTCAAAATCTTTCAAGATAGAGCCACCTGCTTCTTGAAAATCCTGGGCAAATGACAAAGCTACCTGCTGGTAGTTCACAATGCCAGTGTATGGACAATCAATAGCCATTAGACCCTAGAATAAATGGAAAAAGGGCAAATGATGCAGTCAAGAATCAATATGGCTTGTTTGCATTTCTATATTTGTTTATTTTGATGGGTAACACACATTATCCTTGATTGACAAAAATCCTACAGTGTCTTTAAAAAGTAACAGAAAAGTTTGCTCTTATTACATGCCTAAATTTGGTCATGAACACACACATACACAAATATATACATTTATACATACATACATACATACATACATATATGTGTTCATGACCAAATTTATGTATATATGTTTATGTATGTGTGTGTGCGTGTCTACTAGAGGACAGAAACAATACTAGCTAAATAAGAGCATCTCATAACCAGGAAACATTTTTTCTTCATTTTTTTAAAAAAATGATGCTTGATTTTCAAAGTTGCCCCAGGCTGCCATTTTTGTTTTTAAGATTTATTATTATTCAGGACAGTTCATTTCTCTCTCTGAGGTGATTCACATCTGATTCTGAGTTGAAGTATATATTTATATAAACAATAGATATATCCAGACCATGTAACGAATTTCTATAATTATAAATTATAATTTTAAAAGAGGCAATAAGCCCAATAGAAAAATGGGCAAATCTCTTAAACAGGAACTTTGGGGGGGAAGTTTCCAAGTGTGAAATAAACATAGGAAAAGGTGTATAACACCGAGTCACTGGGAAATATGAATTAAAAGCATCATGTAATGCTACAGTTTGAGAATATCTAATCTAAAAATATATAAAGCTTTATAAATAGCAACAAGATGCTCAAAAATATTTGAATTTGGGAATATTTTGATTTTTCTAAAACTTTGGATTGGGTATTCCACTGGTAAAGCCTATACAAACACCCCCGAATCTGAAAGCTTTCTGGCCTGCTGTGTTTTCAATAAGACATATTCAGATTGTTCCACATACCCACAGAAGTGGCCTCTGAAAACAAAGACCACTGAGGGTATAAACCAAGGTCCTCTAGAAAACCTTTTTGGCAGTATCTGCCAAATCTGAACATAAATTCATAAACTATAACCTAACAATTCCTCTTTGATGTGTGTGTGTGTGTATATGTATGTGTATGTGTGTGTATGTATGTATATATATATATATATATATATATATATATATATATATATGGGGGGGAGGGGAGTGGGGGGGAGTGGGGGGGGAAGGAGGGGAGGGGGCGAGAAAAGAAAGCAATATGATCATGTATTTATCAAGCATGTCTTCTAGAATGTTCACTCACAGCAGCATTATTTGGAACAGCTTAGGGAAAGTCCTATGTGCACAGCCTAGCCAGTCACTCACCCTGCAATACGGTTCCTTCTTTTTTATATCCTCCTGCTGGATCAGCCTCAAGCCTTGGACTCCATTCTGCAGGCCTCTCTCATACAGAGCCTGAAGTCTGGGAATTTCTTCTTGTGCAACAGCTACTATTAGCTTCAGGAAATGACAAAATGATTGAATAAGGTTAAAAAATATCACCAGCTATAAAATTTATAAAGTCAACGTAAATATAAAAAATTATCAGATTTCTCAATCAAGGTTGATATAAATCATTTTTCTTTCATAAATCTACTTCTTCCTTTGTTCATTATTTTATTTCTCTCCTTCACCAAGAAAAAAAATAATCTTAAAGAAAAAAGTAGCATTAAAACTAACGTCCCCAAATGGGCCAAGCTGTCTAAATTTCCATTTCTGGCTGAGCATTGCAATATAACCCCAGACATAGCTCTTATCATGACCACTCCCTCCACCCCAGCAGCAAGAATAGTATGTTTAGAGCTTTCTTTTGTTGTTTTTAAGATTTGTTTTATGTATGTATGTGTTTTGCCTGTACGTTTGTCTTTGCACCATTTATATACAATGTTCTTGGAGGGCAGAAAGGATCCTGGAGCCCCTGGAACTGGAGTTACAGGTGGTTCTGAGCTACCACGTGGGTCCTGGGAATTGAACCTGGATTCTCTGCAAGAGCAGCCAGTGCTCCTAACTGCTGAGCTATCTCCAGCTCTTTTTACATCTTTCAAGTAAGCACCCTTCTTGTTGCCACAAGAAAATGTGAGATGCCAGTTCATAAAAAGACACCCAGTAACCAGTGTGATGGGCACCGCTCTTAGTAACCAGTGTGATGGGCACCGCTCTTAGTAACCAGTGTGATGGGCACCGCTCTTAGTAACCAGTGTGATGGGCACCGCTCTTAGTAACCAGTGTGATGGGCACCGCTCTTGGCAAGCTATTCTTTTGATGTCTTGGAATAAATTACGGTCTTTATTGATACAGAAACAGAAAGAAGAACTACATTTAATCAACTTTCTTCAGAACTCTTTTTCTATTTATTTCTGGGAAAGGTATCTTAAATTGAGCTTATTTCACAGCAAGGCAAAACAGATACATATTCATGGGTACATTAGCCTGCACAGATCACTACTTTATACCAAGAGTCAACAGAATTCCATGAAGTGATACTTTTGATCAAGGTACAAAGACTACCTATGTCAATAAACTATTAACTTTTAAACAAAAGATGAGTCAAAGGACACCATCAAGAAAGTAAAAAAGAGAAATCACAGAATGGGAGCATTTGCAAATCACAGTGCAGATCAAAGTCTGCCATCTTTTTTTTTTTTTTTTTTTGAGACAGGGTTTCTCTGTGTAGCCCTGGCTGTCCTGGAATTCACTTTGTAGACCAGGCTGGCCTCGAACTCAGAGATCCGCCTGCCTCTGCCTCCCAAGTGCTGGGATTAAAGGTGTGCTCATCTTGTCCTTGCTCAACCCACGAGCTGTCTGCTGCCTTTTCTCACTTAATAATTTACCAAGGTCATTTTCTCACATTACTAAAGAAAACTGCAATTCATCTTCTTTTGTTTTATTGTTTTAGTATAATAAATCTTTAATGAGAACATGGAGAAAGGATATTGCCACCAACCTTATAGAAATAAGGCTCATAGCCGGGTGTGGTGGCACACGCCTTTAGTCCCAGCACTTGGGAGGCAGAGGCAGGCAGATTTCTGAGTTCGAGGCCAGCCTGGTCTACAAAGTGAGTTCCAGGACAGCCAGGGCTATACAGAGAAACCCTGTCTCGAAAAAAAAAAAAAAAAAAGAAAGAAAGAAAGAAAGAAGGCTCATAAAGATGCAATGAACAATTTAACTGTATGCCATAGAAAGTAAATCATATAGATTCTCAAATTGTTAGAAAGATACTTCTGAAAATTACTCAAAAAAGAAAAACAAAAAACCAATAACAAGGGAATGAAAACTTCCAACAAAAGCCGGGCCTAGCACAGCACAACTTTAATCCCAGCACTGGGGAGGCCGAGCGGGGAGGCAGAAAACCAAAATTACAAGAAAGACCCTGTCTGGAAAAGCTAACAAAACAAACCAAACACAAACACACAAAAAAAAACTGAAAAACTAAGAATAAAAAACCAACTGCCTACAGCAGCATGCAGCAAAGCCTTTACTCATGGAAGTTATCACATGTTTAAGAAGGAATCAGACCTGACTTGCAAAAAATTAAAGATGAGGAAACATTTTTCAAATTACTTTGTTTGAGACAGAGTTTCTCTGTGTAACCCTGGTTGTCCTGGAACTCACTCTGTAGACCAGGCTGACCTCTCCTCAGAGTTCCACCTGCCTCCAGAAAGCTAGGATTAAAAGTGTGCGCATCGCCACAGGCTTTATGAAGTCAGCACACTCCCATGCTTTCCTGAGCTACACACCCTCAGCCCTCGTTTGTAAATACAGACTCAAGACTCTTTGGCAAAACGGTAAAATTAAATACATCACAGATAAAAAGGGTCTATGGCATAACCAAGAGGGATGGATCACAGGAAGACAAGATCGGCCTAACACCTAAAAGCTAGTTACAACCTGATACACTAGCGTAATGAAGCAGAAAGTTAAGAAAAGCTCAACAGAAGCAGAAAGACAATTCTAACATGCTGATGCGTAAAAAGCAAACACCCGGGGGCTGCTGAGATAGCTTAGCTGGAAAAGGCACTGGCCATGAAGCCTAAATACCAGAGCTTTGTCCCTGGAACCTCTATGGTGGAATGAAAGAATGCCTCTCACAGCTCTTCCTCTAACTCTTATACACACACCGCAGAGGGGTGTGTGTGTGTGTGGGAGAGAGAGAGAGAGAGAGAGAGAGAGAGAGAGAGAGAGAGAGAGAGAGAGAGAACAAGGGAGAGAAGAAGTGTGTGCACGTGCTGAGAAAGAAAAGTAATCTAGTTGTAGATAACAAGACAGGATCCTGCAGGTGGAAAACCTAAGAAATATGCACACATGAACAAAACCAAAACAAATGGCATTAAGAAAACAATTCTCCCATAAAAGCATCAATAAAAATAAATGATAGAGGAATAATTTTAACAAGAGGTGGCAAGACTTACACATTGAAAACTATAAAGCAAGCCTTAATCACAGTACTCTGGAGGCAGAGGCAGGTGGATCTCTGAATTCAAAGGCAGAAAGGCTACTTAAGTATCCAGCAACTGATGAATAAAGAAAATGTGGTGTAGAAGCTGTTGCATATACAATCGGAAAGAACTAAATTCATTGAAGTAGCTGGCTAAATGCTGGTTACCAGCGGCTGGGAATAAGTGGAGACTGGACAGAACACTTTAGAAGAGCCTTCGTAAACATGTGACTACAGGAAGTACAACGTGCTGTGTTCTTGGAGACTATTGAGAACAGATTTTAAAACAGCCAGTGTAAGCTGGGCAGGGGTAGTGGTGCATACCTTTAATCACAAAATTTGGGAGGCAGAGGATCTAGGCAGTTTAAGGCCTGCCTAGTCTACAAAGCGAGTTCCAGGATAGCCAAAACTACTCAGAGAAACCCTGTCTTGAAAAACCAAAACAACAACAACAATAACAACAAACTCATCAAGTGTATGAGGTAATGCACATCACTGTCAGTTAAGTATTGTCATTGCAAAATGACTGTCATGAGTATTCATGCTATCACATACACATTCACATCTAGATGTTAAATATAATATGTACATTTTTTTGTCAATGAAAAATAAATTTAAAAAATAAAAATAAAAATAAATAGAGATGGCTCTGTGGGGAGAGCACTTGTAGGGGAAGTGTGAGGATTTGCGGCTGGCTCTCTAGTGCCCTTGTAGAAACTGGCTTGCTGACAGGAGCCTGTAGTCGCCACACTGGTGAGGCAGAGACAGGACAGGAGAATGAGCTATCCCTGGGGCTTGCTGACCACATGACCTAACCAATCAGTGAGTCCCAGGATCAATAACAGGCCCTGTCTCAGGAAATAGGGTAGAATATGATCAAGAAACACACCCGATGTTAACCTCTGGCCTCCATATTCTTACCAACACGTATTATTTTGTTTTTACTTTAGCCAATCTGATAGCAATGAAGTAGTACCTCATACAAGTACGCACACACAAACACACACACACACACACACACACACACACACACACCCACACTTTTATACACGCAAAGCAAAAGTACTCGGTATCATTAGTCAACGCAATGAGGAAAGCCAGTTATACTGTTCAACTCAACTCAGAGGCTGAGGCAGGAGACTTTAAAGTTCAAGGCTAGCCTGAGCTATATTGGGAAACACCAGCTTAAAAAAAAAAAAAAAAAAAAAAAAGAAAACCCTAAGCAACAAATGAATAAACAAAAATTTCTCTGAGGTACTACATTGCTATCAGATTGGCTAAAGTGAAAACAAAATAATAAGAGAGCCAGGCAGTGGTGGCGCACGCCTTTAATCCCAGCACTGGGGAGGCAGAGGCAGGTGGATTTCTGAGTTCAGGACCAGCCTGGTCTACAGAGTGAGTTCCAGGACAGCCAGGGCTACACAGAGAAACCCTGTCTCAAAAAACCAAAAAAAAAAAAAAAAAAAGAGTGAGTAACATATAACATATAAGGATAGGGGACCCCCCACTAAACACTGTAACAATCTGGAAAAAATGTTTGGCAGTTTCTTCAAATATTAAAGATTGAGTTTCCACAGGATCCAGAAATTCCATTTCTAGAAATAGTCCACTGACAAATAAGAATGTTCCTCCATAGGAGTTATATATAAATACCTATTACTATGTTATTCATAACAAAAAAAGGCAGAAACAACTCAATGGCTATCAGCTGGTACGTAAGTGTCTCAGCACATCCTCAGAATGGGTCAGCCGTCAGAGAGCACAGGGTACTAATGCTCCAGTATGGACAAGCTCCGAAAACACGATGCTAAGTGTATATCTTTTTTAAATATCATAAAATACCACAGGAAAAGATGTTCAGACATAATCCTAATTATAAATCTGTATAAAAGCAGGTAGCTGTATAGAGACAGAAAACAAAGTAGTTGTTAGGGGCCCAGGAGTGGTAGGAATGGGAGCTGCTGGTATAGGGTTTATTTTGGGGGTGATGAAAATATTTTTAAATTAATGTTAATACTGGCACCACTTTGTAAATATGCTAATATCTAAACTGCATACTTATTATGTCAATAAAACTTACTTTTAATTACACGAAATCACAAATCATCTTTTGTTATTCCTTAGTACTATATTAAATTACATAGGCATAAAAGCAGGAAAAGTCACATCTTTTTAAAAGTTTCAACGTTAAACCTAAGAAATTGCTTGTTCTAAATAAGCCAAGACCACGTGAGAGGCTGTACCTTGCCGCATTGCTTGTAGGGAATTCCCTTGAGGTTGCAGTACTCATAGATGAGGGCTGCGCCTTCTACACACAGTTTAGCTTTCAGAGATTCTGGTTTGTAGTAAATCCCACTGTGTATGACACCACTGTTGTGTCCAGTCTGGTGAAGAGCTATAAAACAAGAGACAGGGTAAAAAAAAAAAAAAACAAAAACAAAAAACCATAAATGACTCACACAAAGCCTAGGAGGTGATACAGGAAGCTATCTGAGCCCACATCATTGAAAAATTCTGCCGAGAATTGTTTTATCGGCAACGTCCTATAGCAGCTATCTTGGCATCCATGCTAAACCATCCTTGCTTGATTTCACCTTAAGCTTCATCGAGCCACTTTAAAGGCCTGCTGAGGCTCTCTGCACGTGCTCCAAGGCCCTTTCTGTGGTTTTGGAGGAGGGTGGAGCTGTTAGCATCACTAGGGACAATCCTAGAAGCTGATTGGATGGATGAGCACAAACCTGGGGCGCACTGTGCTACTCCCTGGGGGCCCCAGGAGGAGGTGGACCCTCCTGTGGGTTTTCTCCCTGCCCCTTTCCTTCTTCCTACCACCTCATAAAATCCCTCAAATAAACCACCTCCTCTCAAGCCCTTGTCCCAGACTTTGCTTTCAAGAGAACACAAAATGAGACGCGAACATCCGCATTTTTCATAACTGATTCAGCCTGACAAAATAAGCAGGTTCCCGGCAAGCTGAGGGCATACATACCTAAATCTTTCTCCTTTTCCACCACACCAATCGAAAGTCCGGGATGTTTCAGGATGAGTGTTCTGGCAGAGGCAAGCCCCACAATTCCACCTCCAATGATGACTATATCAAAAGAGCTTTAAAAGAAAGCAAGCTTTAAGAATTTATGTTTAGGGGCTGGAGAGATGGCTCAGGGGTTAAGAGGACTGGCTGCTTTTCCAGAGATCCTAAGTTCGATTTCTGGCAACCACACAGTGACTCACAACCATCTGTAGTGGGGTCTGCTTCCCGCTTCTGATGTGCATGAAGACAGAGCATCCACATATTTATGTTTATAGACCTCACCAAAGTTCACTTGCATAATTTTCATTAGGGAGCAATTCAAGTACTAATTTATAACATGTTATTTATGTATTATATAACACACATCTCATTACATAGCACATATCATTTATACTACTTATATATCATTTGCCCTTTGCCCTCCCAGACAGAATTAGATACTGAAGTTCTGCTGGGACCATAGTCTCTGACTTTGAACCTTCTTCAGCTTCGCTCTGACCATGACAGAACATTTACCATAGGCTCCTGGGTGGCAGAGAAGGAGTTAGGGGAGCCGTGGGAAGTGAACCGTGGGATGGTGAGGGTGGAGGCCCCCTACATGAGACAGCCATCAGGTGCCTCCACCAGAGGATAGGCTATGGTCAAGGTTTTCTCTCCAGAGATGCTTTCAGAGGCCTTAGCACAACCAACCATGTTGTAGGCACCATTCTGACTTTAGAACCTAGCATGGGAGCCCCCAAACATGCCAAAATGGGAACACAGACTAAATCCAGCAAAGACCTAGTCCATAGTTACAGGATCCATGAAAAGCCCTAAACCTTACTTTTTGGCTGGTATCACTGCTGACTATTAGAAAAGCCAGCACTTGGCAAATACTGTTCATTCATGTTGCTACCAGGCAGCCGCTATAGCCCAGCGTCTGGCAGAGCTGTGGGCAGCTGTCAGGGCTCGTCTTTGGTGAGCCTTAAGAGCTGACTAATAGCTGGGCCCTGACACCTTAGTGGGCGCCTGTGTCCAGGTCCACGATGGAACATTTCTATGCCCAAACTGAGATCGCACAAAATATGATTAAACTGTAATAGAGCTATACACAGAACACACGTAAAGTTGGTAAAACCTGAACGTGTGTGCATTCTATCAATATTAACACTAGGGCAATTGGTGGGACAGGAGGAAGGTGACATAAAACCATTCTATAATTTTTGCAATGTTCTATGGGTCTACAATTGTCTCAAAATAATCAGTATTTTAAAAAATTGGGATAGGAAAATGGTTAATTGGTGAAATGCTTGCCACACACATGAGGCCTTGAGTTTGTATCCAAAGCACCTTTATGTAAGGTGCTTGGTTCAACCCAAGTAACCTTGGGGTCGGGGCAGGGAGACAGGCAGATCCCTCGGGCTCACTGGGCAACCAATCACCTTAAGAGACCCCCACCCATCCCTCTCCAGCCCCGAGGCAGTGGAGGTACACACCTTTAATCCCAGCAAGAACGAGGTGGACAGGAAGATCTCTGGGTTCAAGGACAGCTTAGTCAACAAGATAGGATATAAAGAGAGACCCGCCGGGCGTGGTGGCGCACGCCTTTAATCCCAGCACTCGGGAGGCAGAGGCAGGCGGATTTCTGAGTTCGAGGCCAGCCTGGTCTACCAAGTGAGTTCCAGGACAGCCAGGGCTATACAGAGAAACCCTGTCTCGAAAAACCAAAAAAAAAAAAAAAAAGAGAGACCCCATGTGGTAAAAGCAAGGTGACAGAAAGAAACACACACACACACACACACACACACACACACACACACACGGAGGGGGAGGGAACAGAAGGGGGACAGGGAGAGAGAGAGAGAGAGAGAGAGAGAGAGAGAAATTGGGAGAGATCCAGTCTCAAAAGTTAAAGGTGGGTGGGGGCAGGTGGGGTGGTACGCGCCTTTAATTCCAGCACTTGGAAAGGAGGGGCAGGTTCATAGCTTGAGGCATTGGAGGCCAGCCTGATCTATGCAGGGGGAGTCATAGGACAGCCAAAGAAAAACAAACCACTACCATTTAACAAGACCCTTAGACAAGTCTTAAACAAAAACACTGCCCCTCTCCAATGTCTTGCCACACCTCTGTCTGCCACTAAATCCATTCGCATGGTCTACCTGGTCTCAAACAATCAAAAGCTCCCCTGCCCTTAAAGCTTTCACACCGAACACTGTATTTGCCAGCTTTCCTAGGCAGCTCACAGTAGGCAAACTGAGTTGCTGCTCATGAGGACAACTCTAGTTGTGTTCAAGGAACTGACCCACGGAAGCCAAGTTCTGGATTTTCCAACCAACACAGGGGATGCTAGTTAAGAAGCAGCATACTTATTGGCAGTGTGCTAAGGACTTTTAATCTTCAAAATGACCATCTAGGGGCCAGACTAGGATCCTAGTTACCAGTCACCCTTTAGAGAGGTTAAGAAATAGAGAGGAGGTGTGTATTCGGAGCCAGATTAGCTCCCGACCTCTACTCAACACAGCCTTTCCTATGGCCCACAAATGCTGTGGACGAACCCTGCGGGTCAGCAGCTCCTGGAATTCGAGGCTGGGATCACAGAATCAGGACTTCCTCGCTTGGGACAGAGACATCGAGTCGGGGGCATAGGTTCAGTTGGAGATCCCTGAACGGAGCAGCAAGTGCAGGCCGCCGCCTCTCACTTACCTTGTGCTGGAGCTGCTGCGGCCACCCTCGTACAGTAGCCCGGGCCCCCGGGACGCCGGTCCACTTGCGCGGAGGAAGCCCCCAGCCACGCTGTACCGGGCCAGTCCGCAGACACCGCCTACGTAGCGCAGGGTCCGCCACATGGCCTGCGCCACCTCCCCTCCCTCCACCCCAGCAGCCGCAACCAGAACGGACTCTAAGGGTGAAGCGCGCCGCTCTCCAGTCCCGCCTCCAAGCAAGGGCCAATGAAACACGCGCTTTTGCCTAACGTGGGCGTGGCCTCCTCTGGCCAATGGGCGAGTGCGGCGGAGGGAAAAGGTGGAAGGCGAAGGGCCGGCCAGACGCAGGGACGCAGTACGCCGTGAGTAAGAGGAGCTAGGGCGAAGGCGGGGACCGGGTGGTGGTTCCACTCTCCGGGACCTCCGCCCGCACTGGCTTGACTCGACGCCGGCGCTGTTCCGCCAGAGAAGGCGGGGCGTGCCGGGGCGACCTCTGGCTCCCGCGGCCTCTCCTTCGGCCACGCCTCCTGGTCGGTTATGTCCCGGGAGCCAGGGGGGTGGGGTGAGGGTGGGGGGCTAAGCCACCTCCTGCCGCTTCTGTCACTACTGGGCTGATTGCCCGCAGGTTTCTGGGCCCTTCGTGGGGCTCCTGGTTGGTGTCGTTCATTCTACAACTGACTCGGCTTGTAAATATCGGGCGCTGAGCTAGGCGCTGGATGAAAGTAGACAGTTCTGTCCCTGGCATCATTTAATGTTTTTTTTGGTTTCTGTTGTTGATTTGTGTATGTGCCTATGCGAGCTTATTGCAACAGGTGTGTGCAGGAGTTCGTAGATACCAGAAAGGGGAGTAAAGGATCCCCTGGAGCTGGAAGTTTTTGAGGAACTGTGAGCTGCCATGTGGGTGCTGGGAATTCAGGCCCTCAAGTAAGACCAGTTAGCAGTCTTAACCATAGAGCCATCTCTCTAGCCCCAAGCTTTTATTTTCTTTCTTTAAAAAAAATTATTAATTTACATCCCTACCCCTCTCTCAGTCCTTCCTGACCAAGCCAGCTCAGTCAGTCAACAGGTTCTCCAGGGAGGGATGGAGAATTGAAAAGAAAAAGACAATTAGACAATACTAATATTAACATACCCCAGCCATTTCTGAAGCTGAAGCAAGGTTATTTTTCCTGCAGTCTGCTTTTATACCATTCTAAGTACATGCAAAGAAAAAGGTCAGTCCTAAGCTATAAACAGAGTTAAGGAACAAAGTATAAACCAAGGTGCCATGATAGCTGTATTCAGAGTCTTAACAAGACCCATCAAAATACAAATAACTCTGTCCTCAGCTCTGTTTATCTTGAGCCTACTTCCCAGTCCTGGCCCAACCTTAAATTCTTGCCAGATTTCTAAAAGCAGGCCCGCAAAGCTCTCTATACCTTCCTCTCACTATCAACCCCACCCTCACCCATCCACTTAGGAAAAGGGCAGCCTCCCATGGATATCAACCAGCCATAGTATATGACGTTGCATAAGACTAGACACATTCTCTCCTATTGAAGCTAGACAGGGCAGCCCAGTAGGAGGAAAGGGTCCCAAAGGCGGGCTCCCGCTTGTCCCACTTGAAAATCAAGCTACACAAGTATATCATGTGCCCAGGTCAGTCCCATGCAGGCTTCCTGGCTCAGCCTGTCCTCAGGATAGCCACTCACAGGGCAGAGCACTGTGCTTCCAATGAGAGCTATGCAGTCACTTAAAAGACCTTATAACTGTAAAGCTCTGTGATTCCTTGTCACCATACCAATGTGATTCCCATTCGGTGCTTGATGGTAGTTCTTCATCTGTAGGGTTGGAACAGCTTAACAGGACAGACTGTTGCCTGAAGGACTCGCTGGTTTGAATGCTGGTTCCAGCCAGTGGTGGCTCAGGCTCATCCTATCATCTCCATCTCAGATGCTCTTCTGTCTGAAGTGCCCTTGAGCAGATGATAGTGTGTGTATGAGAAGATTTCATCAGATGTGGAGCTCTGCAAAGCATTATCTTTTGATTATGCTGTGGTTTTTTTTTGTTGTTGTTGTTGGCAGGGAAGAAACAATGTTTCCCTGTTTATTCATTCCATCACACACAAATAGCATGGATGGTTGTATCTTTTTTGTTGTTGTTGTTTTTGAGACAGGGTTTCTCTGTATAGGCTTGGCTGTCCTGGAACTCACTTTGTAGAACAGGCTGGCCTCGAACTTAGAAATCCGCCTGTCTCTGCCTCCCGAGTGCTGGGATTAAAGGCTTGTGCCACCATGCCCAGTGGATGGTTATATCTTAAATTCAGTGTGTTACAGTAATTGTGGGTTCTCATGCAGTTGTGAGAAATAATAAAGACCCCAGTGTCCTAGTTTGCTTTTGATGTGATAAATATCATGACCAAAAGCAACTAGGAAGGAAAGGATTTACTTCATCTTACATCTTATAGTTCATTATGAAGGGAAGTCCGAGCAGAAACTGAAGTAGAGGCCATGGAGGAGGGCTGCTTACTGCTGCCCCAGTTTGTTTTCTTGTGTACCTCAAGACCATTTGTCCAGGGACGGCATCACCCACAGTGAGCTTAGCCCTTCCACACTGAGTCATCAACCAAGAAAATGCCCACAATCTTTTTACTTGTCATACGGAAGAGTTTTCTCAATCAAAAGTCCTTCCCAGATGATTCTAGCTATTGTCAATTTGACCAAAATTAACACAATTGACCTCATGTCAACTCCACCAAAGCGCATCACTGTTAAACCATAACCTTCCCTTTCCTGTTTGTTCCCAACATGCCAGGTTACCATTAATATCACATTATAAAATATAGCATAACTTTTATGTATATAGGTGTTCTGCCTGCATACATGTGTGTATGCCATGTTGGTGCCAGGTGCCCATAGAGGCCAGTATAGGGCATTGGGTCCCTTGGAACTGGAGTTTCACATGCTTATAAACTGTAATGTTGGTGCTGGGGATTGAATCTGAATCCTCTAGAAGAGTAACCATTGCTTTTAAGTGCAGAGCCATCTTTCCAGCCCCCTAAATATAACCTTAAAAGTCACACTGTCAGCCAGGCGTGGTGGCGCATGCCTTTAATCCCAGCACTCGGGAGGCAGAAGCAGGTGGATATCTAAGTTCGAGGCCAGCCTGGTCTACAGAGTGAGTTCCAGGACAGCCAGGGCTAAAGAGAAACCCTGTCTCGAAAAAACCAAAAAAAAAAAAAAAAAAAAAGTCACACTGTCTTGGTATCAGCTATAGCAGTGCATCGTGGGTGTCTCTGGTGCTAGGATGGACCTTGTTAAGTGGAGCCCTAGCAAAGAGCTCAGCCAGATGTGGAAGGCCCTCACCTACTTCATAGAACTGCCCAGGACAGAAGTGAGGCTGTTTATCATTTTCCTGAAGTTGCAACATGAAGGGCAGTAGACAACCTCAGTTGTTCTTTTACCCCTCTTTGAATCAAGCAAGCCCTTTTCCTGGGGCACTAGCCACTCTTTTTTTCCATAAGTCATGTTATTTCATTTCTGATTGGCTATGAAGATGAGTAAACCGAATCTGGACCTTCACCAAAGCAACAAAGGACCATTTCTCTGTATATGGACCACAAAAGCATATGGGATGCTAAACTCAACCCTTCTATCAAATGGTGATCATTATACCAACTTTCTATCCCCTTGCTTTTGGGAGGAGATGGCTTAAATAAATAACTTAAATTTAGAAAAGAGTCCTGCAGTCTTTACAATTTTCAATACTTTAAAAAGTCCCAGTTTTGGGCCAGGGCCCTCCTTCCTCCACTCAAGGAGTTCTATATCTGTACACTGGATAGCCTGGAGACTAGCTGGTACCCAGACCCTATTGCTGTACTATATAGATTTGTTCCTTTCATTTGTTCTAGAGTGTTTTTGCTTAGGCAGGTCAAATGAAAACTTAAGGCTTCTTTTTCTGAAAACAAGGTGAAAGATGAGTGAGTCTCAGAGCTCCATACAGGCCAGTCATTACAAACATTGCTGTGCCTCTGTTGCTGGTCACAGTAACGACACTCAGTTTTTTTGGGTTTTTTTTTTTTTAAGATTTATTTATTTATTTATTTATTTTATGTAAGTACACTGTAGCTGTCTTCAGACACTCCAGAAGAGGGTGCCAGATCTCCTTATGGATGGTTGTGAACCACCATGTGGTTGCTAGAATTTGAACTCAGGACCTTCAGAAGAGTAGTCAGTGCTTCTTTCTTTCTTTCTTTTTAATTAGATTTATTTATTATTATACATAAGTACACTGTAGCTGACTTCTGACGCACCAGTAGAGGTCAGATCTCATTACGGGTGGTTGGGAGCCACCATGTAGTTGTTGGGATTTGAACTCAGGACCTTAGGAAGATCAGTCAGTGCTCTTACCCACTGAGCCATCTCTCCAGCCCCCAACTACACTCATTTTTACCTTTGATGATTTAATGCTGCCACCTGACTCCAGCTAGCCCAGGACTCAAAGCTATCACATTGACTTCAATTGGGCATCAGTGTCTCCAACTGTAAGGTCTGGCACAAGGGAAGAAGAAGCAACAGCAAAGCTCCTGATTGTGCCAGTGCCACTCCCACGGTTTTCAGTTCTCTAGGATTATTGAAAGGCATGTCTCTGGACCCTCCCAGTATGCAGAATTGGTTTTTACATGTACCCACTCCAGTGTTCCTGAGCCTTAAAACCCCTCCATCAGCACCAAGCCAAGGAATGTTAGACATTCCAGCTCCAGATGGTAAGCCACCTTTTGACATGCTCTCCTACCAACCAAACTTTTGACTTTTATTTTTTAGCTCTGTGAGCTTCCATAATAAATAAACCTAGAATCCCCACTCAGCGGCTCCATATCTACAAATTCAGCCTGCTCTAGATATATGTTCCTTCCACCATTATTCCGTATTTTAAAAACCCATTCCCACATATTTTCCCCAGATTCCTGCTTGAATGAATTAGCAAATTCAGTGAATGAAAATGAGGACATGACTGCTCCAAGGTATTATTGAGAAGGATTTTATTGTAGATATGAGGGACAGTTCAGCCAGAAGCATCTGGAAAGGTCCAGAATGAACCAAGCTGGGAGGGGAGAGCAAGAAAGAGAAGAAGACAGAGGGCAAGTAGACCAAGAGAGCCAAGAGCAGAGCCAAGAGAATGTGTGGCCAAAATGGCAGCGTTATATAGGAGTCAGGAGCTGGGGGAAGGGAAGGAAGGAAAAGCCCTGGGCTGGAGAGGTTTAGAGTAGGGTATGGGGTGAGAAGTACTGGGAGGAGCCATGGGTACTGGGTGAGCCCTGTCCTTGGTTTCTTTGGGACCTCCTATTCCAGCTTTTTTGTGGATGATAAGTGGTAATGTAATCTCTTCTGTGACTGCTTCTTAGCTGAATTTAGGGTATCTTCATTAGGCCCAGGAAGGCTGAAATGTCTGTCAAAGGTTGGGAAGGGAGAGGAGTGCAGCCTGGGTGACCTCTGTTTCCATCATTGCCCAGGTTCTGAGGGACCACCTGGGGCTAGTGACATCCCAAGCCACTTGAACTAGTCAGGGATACAGTTCTGGAAGAACACCTGGGGTTAGCCTGTTGCAGGCAGTCCTGGCACAGTTTGCAGTTGATTGGAATCCTGCTGTGACAGACAGACTAGGGATAGAAGGTACAGCTGAGGAGTTTAGGAGAAAATCTTTATCTTGGGTGTAGAATTAAAACTTACCAGCCCATGTCCTGGTAGTTGGGAGAGAGGAGGAGTCCCAAGATGAAGGGAATGGGGGGGGGTGTTTGGGGAGGGTGGGTAGAGAAGATAATGGAATAGGCAGCAGGTGGGGAAGCTTAGGCTGTTGATTGACTGGAGTACTTACCTTGAATCCATTTCACCTGTGTGACAAGTGGATCCAAGTCTAAAGACTCCTAAAGCTTACATACATTCTTTAAGTTTACAAAAAGAAATAAAAATTTTAGATATTTAGGCATTACCATTGTTTGTAATCTGTACTGAAATTTACATTGTAGGAAAGGCAGTGGACTTATAGCTTTGAGTCATAGTAAGAATTTGGGGACAAAAAACCCTGATTCTGGGTTAAAAGCCTCACTTCCTTTCCTATATATCAAGAGGGTTGGATATATGGATGGATTGGACAGAGAGGATTGTAGCATAAGGAGAAACACTTTTAAATCTGTACTTAGGAAACAATCAAAGGAAATTTAACTTTTGAGCTGGCGACTATGATAATATTAGACTCTGAACATTTGGCATCTGTTTGTTTGTTGTTTGTTTATTGTTTGTCCTCATGACATTTGACATCTTAATACAACAATAGCATATTGAGAAGAAAAAATGATGAAATCTTTCCAACTTGTATAAAATGCTTTCTTAGACCCTCATAACTTACATAAACTTCAGTCCTGCCGGGCGTGGTGGCGCACGCCTTTAATCCCAGCACTTGGGAGACAGAGGCAGGCGGATTTCTGAGTTCTGGTCTACCAAGTGAGTTCCAGGACACCCAGGGCTATAAGAAAAACCCTGTCTCGAAAAACCAAAAAAAAAAAAAAAAAAAAAAACAAAAAACTTCAGCCCTTTTTTGTCTAGTCATTTACCATGAGACACAAGTAGTTGATTGAGAGTAGTCATTGCAAAGCAAGTTAAAAAGTTGCTGAAACCTGTTTTGTAAGTTTATCTCTTTCAGGGTCAAGTGAGCCAGCCAAGTAACCGATGTCTGTGTCTACCTTTCTCAGCAGGAGACCCAGTAGCTGTAGAAAGGCAGGACCTGATGTTACATATGGAATGAAATGACTGAGCAGCTGCAGCCTTGCCAGGAGAGACTGGTTTGCTTGTAGTCAGCACCATTAGAGATCTGAAAGGATAAATTATAGCAGGAAGTATAAACCAAATGGTCTCTGTATCAGTTAAAATGACAGAGACTTACTGCGACCTAGACTGTTACCCTAATTCCTGGGCTCCATGTCTTCACTGAGGGGCAGGAGTTGGAGGTCTTTGGCTGTCACACAGGATAGCATTATATCTTCAGCTACAAAACAGGACAGTCTGGCCTTTGGCTGGTAGACCCAGGTCTGAGAGATATTTTTCCCCTGAATGAGGAACTTGAGAAAACTGGCCAACTTTGACAAGAGTGGAGCTCTCCATCCAACAGTGTCCAGTTTGTCCAGACCCTGGCTGCAAGTGAGGCACAGGCAGCTCTTGCCGGGGTTAGCATTGCCACAGTCCATGTAGAGTCACGTGTACTCCATTCTTTTCTTTGAGACCTTAGGGTTGCTATGAGGAGCTGGCATTTCTGTCTATCATGGGAAGGTTTTCCATTAACCATTCTAAATGCCATACTTAGTAGAGCTGAAGAGTTTGAGGACCATTATGTATTAAGTATCCATGATTTTATACAGAAGACTAAATAAAGCTTGTGAATGGATTACATTACTACTTAGCATGACTATGAGTATAGTTCTGAGCATATTAAAGATTTTGATTTTTTTAATAGTGTCTGAGTATTAACTTGCATGTCTTAATTATCTTTTTTTTTTTGGGTTTTTGAGACAGGGTTTCTCTGTGTAGCCCTGGCTGTCCTGGAACTCACTCTGTAGACCAGGCTGGCCTCGAACTCAGAAATCCGCCTGCCTCTGCCTCCCAAGTGCTGGGATTAAAGGCGTGCACCACCACACCCGGCCTTTTTTTTTTTTGAGATTTATTTTATATATGTGAGCATGTTGTTTCTGTCTTCAGACACACCAGAAGAGGGCATCAGATCCCATAACAGATGGTTGAGAGCCACCATGTGGTTGCTGGGAATTGAACTCGGGACCTCTGGAAGAACAGTCTGTGCTCTTAACCGCTGAGACATCTCTCCAGCCCGACTTAATTATCTTTAACAGTCTACAAGTTAATTTTATAAGATTAGGATTTTACAAATTTATCCCTGTTAAATTTGAGATTTAAAGTTTGAATTGGAGATTTTATTGAAGATCCTTTAGCATCAATATAAAACTTTAAACCATAAACAGCGAAGTTTAAACCATAAATATAGTCCATAGGGAGACTGGGAGCTTCCCTGATCCTTCAGAATATCCTACAGAATAGCAGGGTTTGTATGTTTGTTTGTTTGTTTTAATGACTTGTGTTTATCTAAGTAGCTAAAGCCTAGCAAAGTTATCAAAGACAAAAAGACTAGATAAATATCTTCAAATCAGTTACTGTTAAACTGAGTAGGCCTTAGGAATTTATAAACCTTATTTATCAAACACCTCCCTCATTCATCAAACATATGCCACTAATCTAAACACTTTTAGAAGCCTGCTGTTGAACAGTTAGTAAAGACATACGTGGTTAGACATAGGTCTTTAAGTCAGCTTTTGTTAATCTGAGTAGACCTTTATAACCTTAGGAATTTATAAGCCTTATTTATCAAATATACCTTATTCATTAGACATATGTTGTTCCTTATTTAAAAATTTCCAGAAGCCTGGTATTGAACACAGTTAGCAAAGATATAAGTAGTTAGACATATATCTCCACGTCAATTTCTGTTAACCTTAATATACCTGTATAAGACTAGAAATTTATCATAATACAAAAGTCTATCCTAATCCAAGATATTTTAGAGACCTGTTTTTGTCTCCGTAATCTAGAAAGGAGATGCAATGATAAACAGAGGCCCCAGTGAAACTAGGAAGGAGTGAGTGCTGCATTAGTTGACGTATACCATGTGATCATCTGAATCAAGATGGCTGTAAAGACACGTTGTATGTACCTCTCTTTTAACCTTAGTATAGATGGCTGTTGGAGTTTCTGTCTGTGACCCTGTAGCTTCTGTCTCTCAGACTTCTGGAAGTCCTGCTGGCTGCTTCCTTAGATCCTCCTGGGTCTTATACGGCACACCCTCTCTTCTCGGACTCATCTCATTAAAGCCTCATTTATCTTACTGCAAATGGCTGGCCCCAATATAGCTTAATGGCCCAAAAGTGGCACACTGGGTTTCCGAATTCTCTCATATGGTAACAACTTCTGCCACCGCACAAAATAAGATCCCCAAGGCTTTTATGTCTAAGTCTTCTGTGCTCTACACCCCAAAGCCTCTTACCCTTAAGCCTTTTCTACTCTCCACTTTTGAAAATCTCGTATCTCCATGTACCTGTAACACGGGCAGCCTTTACTTATTATTTTATGAGGAGGGGCACATTCTATTCTTTTTTTTTTTTTTTTTTTTTTTTTTGGTTTTTCGAGACAGGGTTTCTCTGTATAGCCCTGGCTGTCCTGGAACTCACTTTGTAGACCAGGCTGGCCTTGAACTCAGAAATCCGCCTGCCTCTGCCTCCCAAGTGCTGGGATTAAAGGCGTGCGCCACCACTGCCCGGCTTTGTAATTTTTTTTTTCATTCTATTCTTGATTCTACCTGCATTATATTTCTAGCAAAACAACTAAAAACCCTCTTGTTAAACTTTCTATCAACTATTCTTTTGTTGTTGTTGTTTGTTTTTTGTTTTTTCGAGACAGGGTTTCTCTGTATAGCCCTGGCTGTCCTGGAACTCACTTTGTAGACAAGGCTGGCCTCGAACTCAGAAATCTGCCTGTGTCTGCCTCCCAAGTGTTGGGATTAAAAGCGTACACCACCATGCCCGGCTTTCTATCAATTATTCTAACTTCCTAAAATTATTTGAATCAAATCAGGAATTGTATAAAATCATTAATTTTCTAAACAGCATTATTTCATGAAAGATCCATTTTCATGTTGATCTGCAGGAAATTTTGCCCATTATGGTAGGATAATCCCCAGGAGTCAATCATAACAGACCATAGGCAGAAAGAGTCTTTCTTTGCCCAGTCATACCAGATTAGGAAAACCGGGGAATACAGCAATGACAAACATGAGAGGGCACAGGGCAGCAAGAGGCAATGCTGGAACAAAGCTCCCGAGGCCACCCCGCTCCAGGATTCACCCAGCACAGCTGTGCAGAACAGTGGGCCTGCTCCAGGAAGCTCACTTGCCCACTTCAGCTCCTCCTGCATGGTGTCTGCCATAGGGGACATTTACCCAGTAGAGGAGGAGAGATGAGTGGTTAGAGCAGGAAGAGGAGAAAACAGCTTAAGAGGTGGTCAGAGAGAGGCCTTGTGAAAAGGAGGATAGCAGGAGAAGAGGAATGATCTTAATAGAGAGATGTCCACAGGGCATAGGAAGCCAGAAAGATGGAGAGATGCCCAGGTGACATATGCCCAGGAGGGTGAGGCAGGCTCCAGGAGCCAGAGAGACTCTTAATGAGAATGCAAGGACAGGCTGATGGTTGGAGCAGATAGAGGGAAGAATTAGCTCAAGAGACAGACTCTAGAATTTGGAGTCAAATTTGGTAGTAGGCAAAGCTAGCAGAAACAAGTGATCTAGACATACCTTCGGAGAGTCAAATCACCAGCTTGATTAGAAGAGCCTGAGTCCCTTGGAAGGGAGCTCAAATACCCCTCCCCAGGTTTTCAGTGAGCAGATAGATGGCTGATGGCTCCAGGATATGGTTAAGGAGAAGAAGGTTACTGTAGATATGAGGGAGAGTTCAACCAGAGGCATTCTTGAGAGAAGAGAAGAAGAGGGAGAGGGAGCCAAGGACCAAGAGAACCAAGAGTGGAGACAAGAGAGTGTGTGATCTAATGGCTGGGTTATATGCGAACCGAAAGCTGGGGGAAAGAAAGGAAAGGGAAGCTCAGCCCCTGGACCGGAGAGGTTTAAGGTAGGGGTTAAGCTCATTAAGCTCTTTCATGGTATAGCAGACTTCCTCATGGACTAACTTTCTCATTTCTAGGATCCTGCTTAGCCTTGAGGTGGTTTCAGGTCTAGAGGCAATTATTGGTGGGCACTGAGGGACGTCAATGTTGTCTTGCTTGGCATCGCCCTCAGAAAAAGTCACTGCCAGTTCAGCAGATAATGAGGGGTTTATTCCCTCAGGAAAGAGGAGAGAGAGATAGAGATGTATTTAAGGAAAAATTTACCTATTCTGTTGCCCCGCCCCTGTCTCTACCCTATCACTCTCAAGAGCTGATTCAATGCTTGGCCAACAAACTATCATTTGACAGTCTGCCTATTCAGGAATTGCATTTAATATATATGATCAAAAGTTCCACCTTTAAAATATTCACTTTATGCAAATAAAGAACTGCTAACAGATCTACTCAGAAAAATGTCTGTCTGTCTGTCTCTCTCTCTCTTAGAGATTTGGCCTTTATTAATTCACAAATATAATTGCAAATGTTAGAAACACTATTATAAACTTAGGTCTTCTGTTAGTAAACAGAAGTGTGTTTTCTTTTGTAATTTAAATTTCTAAATTATTTATTGTATATAGCATATAGAGAGAACCGTTTTCTAGTGTTCTGATTTAACTTGAGTTATATTCACTAACTCACCACTAGAGGTCTCCTCTTTCCATGTAGAAAGCATTCCTACTGGCCACACTGCTTGGTTTTAAGCAGGAAGTAGTTCTCCAATGTCAAATGTCAGTTAGCAAAGTTGAAGTTGAGAAAGTAAAAATCTACCAAACTTTTTAAACTTTATTTCTAGATATAAATTTAATTTTTATTATAACTCAATTTAGGGGAAATAGTTAATGTCTTTAGAGATCATAGCTAAAATAAATCTGGCCCTGTCTTTATCTAACTAAGTTCAATTAGAAAAGGAATAAAACCAACAAAGTTTTGAGTTTTCAGAGACTTGGTATTTCACCTGCTTAGTTACAGCTTCTCTGGCTTGGCCTTTCCACCCCAGTTAAGGCAGTCACTGAAGGCTTCTAACCAACAGCAGCCAGTCACTGAAGGCTACCTACCAACAGATACTGTAAACTTCTGCATTATGTTGAAAAAGGATACAAGTGTTTTTAGCTTGTTTAGCTCTGCCTGCTCCTCCCCTTCATGCCTGTTCTCCTCCACCTTAACCTTCCTGATTGAGAACTCTGTGGGCTGGCAAGATGACTCAGCAGGTAAGGGCACTTCCAAGGTCCTGAGTTCAAATCCTAGCAACCACATGGTGGCTCATAACCACCTGTAATGAGATCTGATGCCCTCTTCTGGTGTGTCTGAAGTCAGCTACAGTGTACTTATGTATAATAATAAATAAATCTTTGGGCCTGAGCGAGCAGGGCCCACCGGAGTGAGCAGAGGTCCTAACACTTCAATTCCCAACAACCATATGAAGGCCCTAAAACTTCAATTCCCAACAACCATATGAAGGCTCACAACTATCTGTACAACTACAATGTACTCACATAAAAATAAGTTAATAAATAAAAAAAAGAAAGAAAGAAAGAAAGATAGAGAAAAGTCTGTTTGTGATACAGAATCTCACAGTGTGGTCTTGAATGGTCTGGAATTTACTATTTAGACCAGGCTGGCCTTGAACTCAGATCTTCTGCCTCTGCCTACCAAGTGCTGAGACATGATGCTTGAAAACTTTTAAAGACTATTTAAGACCTACCTCAAAAAAAAAAAAAATGTGGTATGAAGCCTTTCCCTTTGTTAGGCTCTCATGCATAGTCTATGCCTTAAGGAGCCGTATTAGATAATGTTTGTATTTGCATGTCCCCTGTCTTCTCCATGAAACTGTGGGTTGTAAGAGAACAGGGCGGGATCTTTGCACTTCTCCTGTTGTTGCTTTGCCTCCTCATTGCTAGTTTGTGCTCAGTACAGCACACATTCAGTGAGCATTTATGAATGGATGGATGGGTGGATGGGTGGGTGGATGGATGGATGGATGGATGGGTGGATGGATGGGTGTGGCATTTCAATGAGAGGCTGAGTAAGATTTTTCACAAATGAGGTCAGGGTGGAATGAATACAGGGACTAGGCTGAGTAGGGGATGAGAAAGCCTAGCTTTGTAAACAAAATTGGCAACAAACAAGTTGTTCAAGATGGATATAGGTGGAGAGAGCTTAACAAAATTCTGGAAAGGCCGAGGCTGTGGGATGTAGCAGAGGTGGTGATCTGTGGTGATGAGGACAGCCTTGGAAGGAAGATGAAGATAAAGATGAAGACTCAGAGGTGCCGTTGGTTGAGTAGTAGAGTGTTTACCTAATATACTCAGCCCTCTGGTCAGTTCCCAGCACTGCCAAAGAGGGAGGGTTGGGGAAAGTCAGGAGGAAAGGGAAGAGAAGAGAGGCCTGAGAAATGTATTCCTGAGGTCTCATCCTCTGGCTCTCTGCTCCAACATCCCATGTCCTCAGCTTTAAAATGCTTCCCACTCCAGCATCTTCTAAACCTTCTCTCTCTTGTTCTGCAATCATCCAGAGCGCTGACTGGTTGGAAAGAGTACTAGGTTCAAATGCAACCCTGACACACATTAGCTTAGAGACATTGAGCAAGGTCCTTTAGGCGCATGCATTTATTAATGCCCCACCTTGTTCCAGAAAGGATTTAGAGTGTCAGCATGTTACTTAATATCGAGGCTTTAGTTTCTCCATCTCTGAATGAGAGGTTTCGTGTAGCTGACCTGAGTGCCTTCCAGCTCTAACACTTTGTGACTCTGATTCCAATGATTCTCTTGGTCATCTTCCTTTGGAGTCCTACCAACACTTCATATTTAGAATTTCAAAAACAAAGGAAAAGAAACTGAGCCAGTAGCGGTCTCTTGTTCTCATACTGTGGTGTGTGTGTGCCTCTGCCCATGTCCTTTGTGCTCACACACGTGTGCTTCTATGTGGAGGACAGGGTCAATATGGAGTGTCTTCTTCAGTCACTTTCTGTTGTGTAGTATCCAGCAGAAGAGACTACTCGGACATGGGTTTAGGCCAATAGAAAGTCTTTATTAGCCAGCCGATGATTACACTGGGCATTTGGGATCCCAGTGTAACACTGAGCCTTTCTTGGGGTGAAATTTTAAGCACAAAAACCACGTCCTGGGTTGATGTGCATCAAGTAAAAGAAGAGTTAGCCAGAAACACAACTACAGAAGCCAGAAAACAAGGTTAGCACAGTTAGAGACTTTCCCAGAACTATGGACTTTGATGGATTAAGTCTTTGTTTTTATTTTGGCAGGTGATACTGTTTACATGTTGAATTTTATGGCCTGAATGGTATTTCCATCAAGGAGTCAGTTTTGCTAAGGGGTCCTGTCACATTCCCACCTTATTTTGAGAGGGTCTCACACTGATCCTGGAGCTCACCAACTAGGGTAGACTGGCTGGCCACCAAGGGATCCTTCAGTCTCTACTCCCCCACTACTGGTGTTATAGGGCACGCTGCCAAATAGGCTTTTTACATGACAGCTAGGGATCTAAACTCAGGTCTTCTTGTTTGTTGGCAAACACTTTACCCACTGACCCATCCTCTTGATACTGGCTTCTGATAATGACATCACCATTTCACCAGTGGGCCAGGACCAGTGCCATATGGAGTCTTAACTCTAATGTCATTCCATCCTCCTGTAACTAAATCCTATCCTTGTAGCCTTTGTTGACTATTTCTGGGCCATTCTGTATTTACATATTTATCTATTTTGAAATAGACTGTAGCTATATTGTTCAGGCTAGCCTCAAATTCCTGTGCTCAACTGATTCTCCTGCCTCAGCTTCTGAAATAGCTAGGATCACAGGACCATGTCACCATACCTGACTTGACCTTTGGTTTTGATGTTGCTGTCTGAGTAAATTTCCTGGAGCACACAGCTTTAACAATGCCAGTACTCTATTCTGATATTCCAGTGACTCCCTGCTGTTTGCAGAATGTAGTCCAGATATCCGGGCTGCAAGGCCTTCTGGGACCTGGCAGGAAGTGTCTGACTCTCCTTGTTATGACCGCCATGTACAAACCAAACCGATGTATAGCATGCCTTAATTTCCTGCCTTGGCTTAAAACCTAGCCTAAGTGCCTGGGTTTTCTGAGTTGCCTCTGTCTTTACTTTAGGACTTTCAAAGCATGTATCGAGTCTTGTCATTTATTTGAACTACTTGGTGACTTATCTTGAACCACTCCTCCTTGGATTCACTTATAATTCCCTCAAAGACAGAGCGCGCTTTCCACTTCTCTTGGAACTCTCAACCCTCACGGCTGGTCCACAGTGAGGGAAGTTGAATTGAGATAAATCTATGGAGACCTAATCAGAAATTATTTTCTCAGCTGCTCATGGCCAGCGATCATCTGAACGAATCCTCTCCTTTCACAAAGGAGAAAATACAGGGTCAGCCAAGTGAAATGTCTTGCTCAGCTCCCTCAGCTGCCGTGCGTAGAGTTGTCTGCTCCGCTGGTGGCCCACTTGTGTCTTTATCCTAAATAGATGTGCTTTTATCTCCCTGCTTGGAAGGAAACACTAACTTTGTCCCACTGTTCCCTACAGGACTATAGCTTGTCATTTTGTTTTTGAAATGTATATTGAAGTGGATCTGGTTTGAGCAAATCAGTAATTACACAGAGAATATACCTGAGTGGGCAACACTGCAGACAGGCAAAGTTCAAACTGAAGTTTAAGCAAAAGGGAACTTAGACAGCACCTAGTACCAACTTCTCATTTTGCAGCAAATAAGAAACAAACAAAGCCCAAGAGTGACAGACAAAAGTGACTGGTCAGTAGGTCGCTCTGGTGGCATTAGAATCCTGACACTGAAGGTGCACAGTAAGTTACTAGGTACATGGGACTCTGCATGCTGCCTGATGACAGTACTGTTTTGTGTCTAGATCAATGATGATGTTTGGAAAAATTTCGAGACAGCTCTGCAGCTTAAAGAAAATCCCATGGTCATGTGACTCCAGATACTTCTGGGAATGGTTGAATACAGTGTTTAATAAGTAAGTGATTCTAATTACATGAAGAAATGTGGGGATTTCTACAACTGGAAAGGCTCTAAATTGCTCATTGGCTAAACAGTTATTTCTTGTGTTTCAAATGACTTTTTTAAATAATAAATATAGTATGATCCTAATTTTTTTAAAAAAAATAATAAAGCATACTTAAGCAGAGAAATAGTTTACAAAAGAGTAAATTTGCTTATCTGGGTTATGGAATGTTTTTTTCTTTTTTAAGATTTATTCATTTTATTTTATGTGTATGTGTGTGTTGCCTGCATGTATGTATATGTACCATGTATGTACCTGGTGCCCACAGAGCCACCATGCAGTGCTGGGAACTGAACCCAATCCTCTACAAGAGCAATTAGTGCTCTTACCCAGCAAGCCCCACTCCAGCCCCAAGTGGGTCTTTTTCTTGTCTGTTGATGCCCTTCAAGTTTTCTTTTTTCTTTCTTTTTCTTTTTCTTTTCTTTTTTTTTTTCTTTCTTTCTTTTTTTTTTTTTTTTTTAGATAGGTTTTCTCTGTGTAGTCCTGGCTGTCCTGGAACTCATTCTGTAAACCAGGCTGGCCTTGAACTCAGAAATCCGCCTGCCTCTGCCTCCCAGGTGTTGGGATTAAAGGCGTGCGCCCGGCTCCCTTCAAGTTTTCTAAAGTGAATATTTACTCTTTTATACTCAATAGGATATGCAACTTTAAAAAGCCATATTCTGTAGCTTCTTGAGGAATGTTATTAGCCTTTTGAATACCACTAGGAGAACTCTGGTGTTTAAACACTTAGTGTACCCCTATGTGGTGGCTCACGCCTTTAATCCCAGCACTTGAGAGGCAAAGGCAAAACAATTTCTCTGAGTTATAAACAAGCCTGGTCTCTCTCTTCTTCTCTTGCCTTCTTGCTCTCACTCTGTCCTCTTGTCCCCTCCCCCACTCTCCCCATTCCCCTCCCCCTCTCTCTTGAAGCGCTCATGGCCATCCTCACTCTTCCTCCCTTCCTCCCTCCCTCTCTCTCTCTCTCTCTCTCTCTCTCTCTTTCTTCCTTCCTTCCTTCCTTCCTTCCTCTCTCTCTCTTTCTCTCTCTCTCTCTTTTTTCTCACTCTCTGCCTTTCTCTGGCTCTACTACCTTCTCAACTTCCCTCCCCATGCCCTGAATAAACTCTATTCTAAAGAAAAACAAAAAACAAAACAAACCTGGTCTACATAGAGAAAATAAAATAAATAAAAATTAAAAGTGGAAATTTAGCCGGGCGGTGGTGGCACATGCCTTTAATCCCAGCACGGCAGAGGCAGGTGGATTTCTGAGTTCAAGGCCAGCCTGGTCTACAGAATGAGTTCCAGGACAGCCAGGGCTACACAGAGAAACCCTGTCTCGAAGAACCAAAAAAAAAAAAAGTGAAAGCTTAGTATGTGGCATAGTTGTAGACATATTTAAGCAGGTATAACAAACCCCTTTTTCCTGCTAAATGTTACCATTGTGACTGCAGAGTAAGAAAAGGGCATTTGCAAAACTTGGTAAAGAGCACAAGAAGACTAATTTGAAAGTGGGTTCAAAATTATCCCCTCTTTAATTGTTTGTTTGTTTGTTTGTTTGTTTGAGGCAGTCTCTCTATGTAGCTCTGGCTGTCTTAGAACTCACTCTATAAACCAGGCTGGCTTCAAAGTCATAGAGATCCACCTGCCTCTGCCTCCCAAGTACTGGGTTAAAAGTGTGAGCCACTGGGGCTGGTGAGATGGCTCAGCAGTTAAGAGCACTGACTGTTCTTCCAGAGGTCCTGAGTTCAAATCCCAGCAACCACATGGTGGCTCACAACCATCGCTAACAAAAATCTGATGCCCTCTTCTGGAGTGTCTGAAGACAGCTACAGTGTACACACATATAATAAATAAATAAATAAATAAATAAATAAATAAATAAATAAATAAATCTTAAAAAAATAAAATAAAAGTATGAGCTACCACACCTGGCTTCTCTTTAATTTTTTTTTTTTTATCAGTAATGAAAATGGTTACCAGATAGTTACTGTATTGTGATAGGGATCTCTGCTGTCAAGCTCTGTGACACATATGAGTGCTTGCCTGACAGGGAGGATCTGGGTTCAAGCCCCAGAACAAAAACAATAAATACAATAAACTCCTGAAATGCCGGGTGTGAGAGCTTGTCCCTGTAAGGGGGAAGCATCCTGAGTCTAAGGCCAGCGTAGCTGTGCAGTGAGACCTTGCCTCCAAAACCTTAGTAATTGTGTTGATACCGGTCTATCTTGTAAACTAAAGCAAAAGAAAAGAAAAAATAGAAGAAAGAAAAAAGTGAACAGAGAGAGCTACAGTTTTTATTTTCATGGATACCATTGTTCAGTCATTTGAAATAAAATATATTTCAGGTCCTTATTTGTTTACTTACTGTTTTTGTTTTTGTCCCTCCATCTCTACTCCCTCCACCCGAGATAGGTTTTCTAACTGTGTAGCCCTGGATGTCCTGGAACTCACTCTGTAGACCAGGCTAGCCTTGACCTCAGCGATCTACTACATACACACACACACACACACACACACACACACACACACACACACACACATACACACACACACCGCCTCTGCCCCTGAGTGCTAGGATCAGAGGCCTGCACCACCACCACCCAGCACTGGTCTGTACTTAATGTTGGTGAACACAACTAGGAAGCTAGTGACAATGGAAGTGACCTGTTTCTTTCTTCTTGTCAACAGAGTAGATTATGAACGCCTCAGGGATGTTGGCCCCGACAGGGCAGCATCTGAGTGGCTACTTCGGTGTGGAGCCAAAGTACGTTACTGTGGCCACCAGAAGTGGCTACAGGACTATAACACGCTCCCAGGAGGCTCTATAGACAGATACAAGATTCAAGCAATTGATGCCACCGATTCCTGTATCATGGACATCGGCTTGGATCACATGGGTGAGTCCCTGTCATTTGCTTTTAGGGCATGAAGGTGGTGTGCAGTGCGCGTTTCCTTACAGCTGACTCACTGTGATAGCCATGGGCATGTTTTTGTATTTGGCCCGTTTTAGGAAAATTAAGTTTGTTTATTCCTGTGTTTGATGTCTGTCTTCAGAGTAAATAGAGATCACATACACCTTTTCCCTTCTCCCTCATGAGCTTTTTTCTGTGTTCTTTTCACTTTAAATCCAAAGCCTGTTTGATTTTTGTCAGACTATCTTTGTCAAATGTATGCCTTTGTGAACCCCTCAGTGACATAAAACGAATTATATCCAGATGGCTTCTGCTTGATTCTTCCATGCATGGGCATGTGACTTCAGTGGCCCCTCCCTCAGCACAGCCTGCATAATGAATATGTTATATGGTTAACAGGGTGAGCAATCACTCCAGTTTTCATAGGACAGTCAAAGACAGGACAGTCCTATCCTAGGTGAACTGAGAACTGTTAGTCATGGGAACAGTAAAAAGGATTCTTTTTTTTTTTTTTTTTTTTTTTTTTTTTGGTTTTTCGAGACAGGGTTTCTCTGTGTAGCCCTGGCTGTCCTGGAACTCACTTTGTAGACCAGGCAGGCCTCAAACTCAGAAATCCGCCTGCCTCTGCCTCCCGAGTGCTGGGATTAAAGGCGTGCGCCACCACGCCCGGCTACTAAAGAGGATTCTTCACTATACTTTTTCCCAGTGGGCCTCGAGCATGTTGAGAAAATCACACTATGCAAGTGTCATTATATTGAAGATAACAGCTTGCAGAGGCTTAGTCAGCTTGAAAATTTACGGAAAAGCCTATTGGAACTGGAAATAATTTCCTGTGGGAACGTCACAGACAACGGCATCATTGCTCTGCGACATTTCAGGTAAGTGGTCCAAACCAAACCAAAAACTTGGTAAGATGAATATTCAGAATATATAATAGTTTAGAGATGATGACTACGGTTCTAAAAGTACACTTTAAAAATGATAACTTTATATTTTGTTATCATTTTATGTATATGAATGTCTTGCCTGCACGTATGTTGATGTACCATGTTCATGCAGTGCCCTCAGAGGCCAAAAGAGAGTGTTATGTCCCCTAGAATTTGAGTTACAGATGGCTGTGAACCACCATGTGGCTAGTCCTCTGGAAGGACAGACTGTGCCACAGCCACTGAGCCATCTCCCAAGAGTATGAACGTTTACCTCAGCAGTTAAGAATGCTTGCTCTGTAAACATGAGGAACAGAGTTTGGATCCCAGCACCCACATAAAAGCCAGGCGTGGTCCCACTCAGTCTTGCAACTCCAGCACTGACGAGGGCAGGGACGGGAAGATTGCTGGACTTCCTGGATACCAGTCTAGCTGAAAAACTTGAGTTCCAGGTCCAGCAGGTGACTTCCCTCAGAACTAGGGGAAGACTGATAGCAGATGATACCCCGAACCTTCTCCAAGCCTCTGTGTGTGCACATCTGTACACAAACATACACACCACACACACACACACACACACACACACACACACCACATACACCTTACATATATATACACACAGTCCCCACAAAAGACCACATTTTTTTTCTTCTTTCTTTTCTTTTTTTATAGCCTTGGCTGGCCTGGAACTTGCTATATAGACCAGGCTGGCCTAGAGTTCATAGAGTTCTCTGCCTCTACCTCCTGAAGTCTTGGAGTGAAAGAGTACACCATCAGACCTGGCCTCATTTTCACCTGTAATACTTGACAATCGATTACCAGCCTAAATATAATAATGGCTTTATTATATTAAAAGAGTAGTTTTTTTTTTAAATAAAGTAACATAAAGCACTTGGCACAGTGCCTACTATAGTAAGCCCCCATAAGAGAAAGCTGTTATGTTTTCTCAGCTTTTAAAGCCTTGTGGTTTTGGCATCTGAGTGGCATTTGGTATATAGCAATTAGCATTTAATTATATAACTAAGTTGTCTTAAGGGGGAAAAATCCTTGAAAGAGTCACTTTTCAGTTTCTGGTGCCTAGAACACTGTCCTGTAATAATGCATTCAAAAGTACCATGGCTGTTTTGAGAAAGCTGATCTGTATCCCTTTTCACCACTAACCAGACCCATGCCATGGCCTGGAGTGAGCTGTCCCATGTAAAAGCAGAAGCGATCTCCTAGCAAGGACTGTTTCATTGTAAAGGTTCCGTGGACCAGGGGTGTAGGTCAGCGTACAGTGCCTGCCTGGTGTGCAGCGCTCTGGCACAGTCGACAGCAGGGGAGGGGACATTGTGCGGTTCTCAGTCCTATCAGATAGTGACAAAAGCACAAAGGTAGTTTAGTTGCATCTTGTTCTATTCATCCTAGCATCAGACTCTGGGACCACTTGCTGTATGTGTTTTCATAGCAGTGGATCGTCAGAATCTCAGTACCACAGGGAGCTTGAGATGCTTGTAACATAGAAGCAACCCTAGCTGAGGCTTCAAGACTTCCTCTAACAGAAACTCAATTACCTTTACGAACTTACCCCCGTCCTGGGGGTGCTGCTTATTTGTTTGTTTGCATTATTTCTAGTATTTTACATATAAAGAGATCTGTTTTGTATGTGTACGGAAATAAAACAAAACTAAAAAAAATCAATGAAATAAGGGAAAATCATAATATTAAAGTCTCACATGAGTTTCATTTAATGTGACCCTCAAGACTGTTGCTCTGAGAAGCCATTGTAAATATCTTCTGCATGTTATTTTTTCTAAAATCATGTAAATTGAATTCATGTTTAAAGCCATAAAAGGCCACAGTGAAGTGACTGTTTCTTCTCTATTTGCAGGAACCTCAAGTATTTGTTCTTAAGTGATCTTCCTGGAGTAAAAGATAAAGAATACCTTGCCCAAGTCCTTCAGACAGCACTGCCTTCTCTGGAACTAAGATTAAACCTGAAGTAAAATACGTGTCTGCTTTCACTATGAAGGATCATTTGAAATTGCTGAGACTAGATAGCTACAAATATTACATAATCACCAATAGAACTGTGAAAATGATTCAGAAATGGAGAATGGATGTCAGGAAGAGAATAACTAATCAAAAGTGACTCACTAAAGTTACTTAGTTGAAAGCGAGAAATTATATACATTGAATCATTTTTTAAAAACACATTTTAATTCTAATATATTTCTCATAGATAGATAGATAGATAGATAGATAGATAGATAGATAGATAGATAGATAGATAGATGTAGAGTTCTTTAAACTGCAATGCAAATATTCTTCCTTAGAATAATTTACACCACATTGAAGCATGTTACTGTAAATATACAGTTATGAAACCCGAAAGCTCAGGTACAGATTCACTGCTGGAATCACTGGACAGAGTTGCCGTGGCAGTGAGAGCAGCGTGGAATCCACTGTACAGAGTTGCCGTGGCAGTGAGAGCAGCGTGCTGTACGGCTTCCCAGGATTTGCATACTTGCTCAAGCTCCTGCATTGCTGCATTCCTAGTCATACATACCCTTTCTCAGAAAGAGAGTTGCTGGCTACTCTGTCCTACTTTTAAGCCTGGGCCGCTTCCTGCTGGTTAAAACAGAATGCAGTACTTATCTACACCCAACTAGTTTTGCTGGTAAAACAAACAGAGGAAACAGGTTACCCTGCTCCCCATCTGCTTCAAACAGGAATGTGTGTTTGTTAGATGCTAATTTTGCTATCTCTCAAATACTTTGAATTCTACCTTCTATGAACTCAAGGGATATAAAAATATAAATACAAAAATGAATTTTTATTAGAAAACACTAATAAAGAATACCATAAGTAAATGAAGGCTAGTCTTTAATTTCTTGAAATAGCTGCAATTCCATCGTTGTTAGTTGTATGCTGTTTGGTGTGTAGGTTTCTGGGTATGTGTTTGGATGCCAGGTTGCTGAATATAAATCTAACTAGGGATGGCCTTTGGCAGTGCAGCATTTGGGCAGAAAAATGAATGTTAGCTGTATTTAGAACTATGCTTAAAGAAAAACACTCTAATTCATAGGGAAGTACAAGTTACACACAGCATAAGTTAGAAAACAGGAATAAAAACAAAGTGGCGATAGCAGAACACTGTAGACGGTCACGTGTGATGTGTGGTGACTCCACGAGGCGGGGGGCAAGCTTTGTAGAAAGTTCCATTGAGGCTAAGCATACGTGTAAAAGGCAAGCCCTTCCACCTCGGCTTTGTTTCAGTACTGTGTGGCCCAACAGCAAACTCATCAGGGTTTCATCTAGAGTGACTTTGCTAGTCTAATATGTTCGGTGAAACTAGATAAAACAGGCACTTACAGACATCCACTTTCATCAAATATATTTTTATTGATTTAAGGGGGAAAGTGCAATTTTAATGATTCTCAGAAGTTAATATTCTTCCTTGTCATTTAAATCATGGCTATTTAAGAAGAATTGAATAATCCCGGAGCTGTTATTTAACCCACTGTCAGGTCTATGATAGAAACTATATGAATTTAGGAAGCCTTAATTTACCTTTCGAGTAGCCAAGAATATTGAACAGATGATAGGATTTAGTGAACTACATAGCAGTAAGTGATGGCATGAAGTTAACGCAGGAAGGAAACGAGTGCAGAAGAATCGATCTGAAGGTGCAGTAAAACAGTAAAACAGAAATCCATGCCTGAGAGAGAACTCCCATGAGCCAGCAGCACATTGGCCAGAGTGTTAGTGAGAAACTGACGTGGGGCTAACATTGCCCGTGTCCAGGGACAGGGGAGAAAAACTTTTCTATTAGGAGTAATAAGCCAACACAAAGGTAATTTTAATTTTAAGTCTCAAAAAAAAAAACTAAGACTGTGGGGATGGAGAGATGGCTCAGCGGTTGAGAGCACTGACTGCCTTGAGTTCAATTCCCAGCAACCACATAGTGGCTCACAACCATCTGTAATGGGATCTGATGCCCTCTTCTGGTGTGTCTGAAGACATAAACAATGGAGTTACATATATAAAATAAATAAATCTTAAAAAAACTAAGAATGGGGGCTGGTGAGATGGCTCAGCGGGTAAGAGCACCCGACTGCTCTTCCGAAGGTGATAAGTTCAAATCCCAGCAACCACATGGTGGCTCACAACCATCCGTAACGAGATCTGGCTCCCTCTTCTGGAGTGTCTGAAGACAGCTACAGTGTACTTACATATAATAAATAAAATAAATCTTAAAAAAAAAAAAAACTAAGAATGCTCGGCAATATTTTTTTAACCACTTTCTTATTGGTTGTTCCGTATTTGTTAGCATGTATATATGTATGTATATACAATATATATATATATATATATATATATATATATATATATATATATATGTACAAGGGTATAAATGTGTGCTCACAGACATATACACATGTAATAAGATACTTCGAGGAGAGAATGTCAGTTAACTTATATGTCTCCTGATTGAACTTAGTGTTTACAAGCAACCATGTCTACACCCAGATCATTGTGTGAGTTTTGCTTAAACAGTCTTCAGTCTGAGCTGAAGACAGAAGTGATAATTACTTTCAGGCTGACAGGTCCATTCAGTCCATTCTGTGAGGCCTATGGGTCTTGTTCTCTCCTTTCCTGATCTTAAGGATAAAAGTATGTGTGAGATGTATAAGTATCTCATTGGCTATAAAAGTATAAAAACTGCTAAGTTTTCAGATAATCTGTATGAATTTAGATATTTGGATCAACTTTGATAATTCTAAAAAATTCTTAAACCATAAAAATCAAGAAAGAGCAAACAAGAAATAGAATCACAAACATTTTGATTTCAGGGACTAAAATCATACTTAAATATGACCTGCAAACAACATAGGAGATAGAACTCAAGGCAACACATCTAAATAAATGTATATGGACATTTCTTGATTCGCTTTCTGCATGTGGCAGAGAGAAACCTGAAGCACAGGTTGGTTGACTTTATCTAATGTTGCAGTTGTGGCCAGGAGATACAGTTTGTAATCTGTCCATAAGCTCTGCTGCTTAGAGAAACAAAAACTCGGCGAAACTCTGGGCTTTTGCTTTCTTCTCTGGACATCCCTACCAAGCATGGAACTTGGGATCTGGAATTTTCCTTCTTTTCCTGGCAAATGACCCCCAGCTTCCTGTTTGTGTTGTCTTCTGATGTGTGTTCAAGACAGGAATCAAATGTGTACATTCTTTTTTCTTCAAATCATTGATCAATTCTTCATCACTCTGCCAGCTCCTTAAATATTTGGAAAATGGTAGTTAAATCTCTTGGTACTACAGTGGTACTTCTTATTGTCCAAAGCTGGAAGGATGCGGCTGCTGGTTAGCTGAGGTAGGTACTGCAACTGAAAACACAAAACACAGTCAGGTTCAAACCTCGGATGTGGAATGCATCACAACACAAAATATAGCATTGGAGATTGAGGAATAAATCTTCCCCGTCTAAATCCAGAACACGAGAGAGGGAGAAATGTTTCAATTTGGTTTCTTCCTTTTAAAGGTGTGTTTTATTTTTAAAAAGCAATCCAAACCCGGCATGTTGGCACTCCAGGAGAAAAATCAGGAAGCGCTCAATGGAAACAGCCTGGGTCACATAGTGAGCAAAAGAACAAAAGCAACCAAGGCCAAGGCCTTGGGTTAAGTCCCTCCATCCTACACTAAGACACACACACACACACACACACACACACACACGGGGGGGGCAGGGAGAGACAGAGAAAACGAGAATTTAAAGACCTTGAAAAATCAGGAGGTATCTTTATTATTGGGAAGCAAAACAGTGTTTGTTTTATATACAGGGTTTGAGAATACCATGTAAGCCGCAGCCCTGCCTAGTAGAGAATGCATAACATTTAGGCACATTGTCCACTTACTCCTATAATTAAAAAGGCAACAAATCCGACTTCCTTCGAGCTTCCTAAGAAACACTTGCCAATGTCAAGTGAACATAAGAACAGGCCTATATACTTTCTAATGTCTACCATGGGGCCTTAGGAATCTGGAAAGAAGATTTTCTTTGGTTCTTTTAAGTCAAACAATCCTTCAGGATTTCAGCACACCAAACAGTGAGGTTCTTTATTCTTTCCAGTAGAAATATTTGCAGCAGGTCTCTTTGTTCTTAAGCACAAAATAGCACAGCAATGGAGAAAGCTGAAGGTGGAGAGAGTGAGCCTGATTTACTCACTGGGTCATAGATGACAGAGAATAAAAAACATCGCCTAGTTTTATAACCATGATCCATCTCAGAGCCCTGGCATTGAGGAAGGGCTTATTCCTAATAACCTCTCCAACTCTTCCCTGCCTAAACTACCTACCCACCTTCCAGGTGTAAATTTGAGGAAGTTGGGGCTACAAAGAAAAGGTTAACTGTGGTGGTTTAAATGAAGATGGTCTTCATAGGCATATATATATATATATGTGTATTGGTTTTTTGAGACAGGGTTTCTCTGTGTAGCCCCGGCTGTCCTGGAACTCACTGTGTAGACCAGGCTGGCCTCGAACTCAGAAATCCGCCTGCCTCTGCCTCCCAGGTGCTGGAATTAAAGGCGTGTGCCACCACGCCCAGCTTGGCTCATATATTTTGAATACTTGTTTTCTAATTGGTAGAACTGTTTGGGAAAGGTGAGGAGGTGTGGCCTTGTTGGAGAAGGTATGTCACTGGGAGTGGGCTTTAAGTTTCAAAATCACATGCCAGTTTCTCTTTCTGTGAATAAGATGTAAGTTCTCAGCTACTGCTCCAGCACCCTGCCCGCCTGCCTGCCGCTACTGTACTCCCAACCACGATGGTTCTGCACTCACCTCTAAAACTGTAAACAAGCCCCAGATTAAATGCTTTCTTTCATAAATTGTCTTGGTCATTGCATCTCTTCAAAGCAACAGAGGAGTAACCAAGACGCTAAGGCAAGATAATTTGAAGCTTAAGTTTCTGCATGGATCCAAAAGTGATCGATCAAGAACAGCCAACCCATCTTAGTTATGGTTCAACTAGAGTCTAGATTATTACAGATTTCTGCCATCTAAGGCTGTGTAACCCACTTTAGACAGTCAGGATTCTTCACTGATCTGCGTATGCAGCTGGGTACTGTTCTGTGGTTAAAGGTATCTGCAGGTATCCAGCAGGCCCTTGTTATTGTGTTTATCTTTACCAGCCGGGACAAAGCAGAATGGAAACAATTCCATTTGGGGAGAAACCTGCAACACTGTTAACACTGGAGGTAACATGAAAAAGGTCTACTTTGGATTAACAGCTGATGTACTAGCCTGTAACCTGAATTCATGTGCATCAGACAGCTTGGCCCCTGTGTAGCATTGGGAAGCATGGTAAGGACAACTTTAGGAGTCAGGAAAGAGCCTTAAGAAGCAAATGTCTCGCTGGGCAGTAGTGACACATGCCTTTAATCCCAGCTCTTAGGAGGCAGAGGCAGGTGGATTTCTGAGTTCCAGGCCAGCCTGATCTACAGAGTGAGTTCCAGGACAGCCTGGGCTATACAGAGAAACCCTGTCTCGACCCCCCCCCCCCAAAAAAAGAAGCAAATGTCTCTGAGGCCCTGGTTGATAATTCAGATGACCTGCTCCTATTTCTGGACTGAGAATGCTGGGGCTTCAAGCCACAGTTGTCACTCAACCTAGCTCCCAATTCAGTACCAGGTAACAGGTATGAGATCATTAGAAACAGTAAGCTTGGATGTTTCTGTAAGGCAGTTTTACCCCAGTCAAGTGCTTTCTACTCTGCCTCAGGGTCTTCCTCACTGGTTTGTCATGTTGTCTCGTCAACTCCCCAACTTCTCGAATGCTGTCAAAATACGGATGCTGCAACAGCTGTTCGCATGTCAGCCTCTCAGCGGGATCCATGTGGAGGCAGCCCTGAAAGCACAGAGAATCCCTTTACACCTTTGAAGATGCAATAGCTTACATTCGACTTCTTTGAAAGACTGAGCACTTTTAATTTTTTTTTTTAAAGATTTATTTATTTATCATATGTAAGTACACTGTAGCTGTCCTCAGATACTCCAGAAGAAGGCATCAGATTTTGTTACGGATGGTTGTGAGCCACCATGTGGTTGCTGTGATTTGAACTCTGGACCTTCAGAAGAGCAGTCGGCGCTCTTAACCACTGAGCCATCTCTCCAGCCCCCGCACTTTTAATTTTAACCATTATTTTCTGAAATGTTTAAAGTTTATGCGCATGAGTATTTTGCCTCCTGTATGGAAGCATACCATATGCATGCCTGTTGCTCTCACAGGTCAGAAGGCATGATCCCTTGGAACTGGAGTCAAACATGGTTGTGAGTCACATGGGTGCTGGGAACCAAACCCCAGTCCTCTACAAGAACAAGTGCTTCTAACTGCTGAGCTATCCACCACTGATTTTCACCACATTTAATTGACATATAAAATTATACAAGTTTATGGGTTGCGGTGTGATAATCAGATAAATGCATTACAAATGTGTAATGGCCAAGATAATTAGCATTTTCATTTCCTTAAGCATTTACCATTTCTCCGTTACGAGTCTTAACTCTTCTCTGGTTCATAAAATATACAATAAATTATTGTAAGTCGTATCTCCTCTGCTGTGCTTCTGCGCTAGAGAACATATCCCTGTCTGTGCATTAACATCCTCTGTCTCCTTACCCTTCGGTGGCCTGCCATGGGTGAGGATATGATTCTGGAGTTCAGCTCAGTGGCCAATGAGAATAAGTCACTTAGCAATTTTTGTACTTTTACTCTGAACTCACACTCATACCGGGTAGAAATAATACAGGGGTTCATGGTGTCCATCTGTCTGTACCAGTCGGTTCTTTCCTTGCCTTTCTAGGGTCTGCCAGACTTTTTGATAGCTAGCTCTAGAAACAGTCTGTGCATTACAAGCATACATGTACACAAGGAAAGATGAAGAACTGTCTCAACTTTCTATCTTTTTTTTTTTAATAATCCCATCCACTTATACAGCATCCGACTACTTTCTCAAACACTGGGTAATTGTAAATTGCAAATTGGTGCTACAACCACATTTTACGTGACCTGTGTTTCTATAAATATATATATGTAACCAACTTTAAAAATGAACACAGTAGTTGATTATTTAGAATTTTTATTTATTTGTATTTTTTATATATGATGCCTGCATGCAGATATATTTAAGCACCATAGGTGTGCAGTGCCCACAGAAGCCAGTAAAGGACATCAGAACCTCTGGAACTACAGTTACAGGCAGTTGTGAGCTGCCATGTGGGTGCTAGGAGTCCCAGTCTTCTGGAATAGCTGTCAGAGCTCTTAAGCCCTGAGCCATCATCTCTCAGTACTAGGAGTTGGTTATTTAAAGCATCCTATAGCTATGAATGTTTTCTGAAGGAAAAGATTGCTGTGTAAAATACCCCCCTTAAAATTTCCATTGTATAAACTTAGAATTCCAACAGAATGTTACTTTTTAAAATTTATTTATTTGGGGGCTGGTGAGATGGCTCAGCGGGTAAGAGCACCCAACTGCTCTTCCGAAGGTGATAAGTTCAAATTCTAGCAACCACATGGTGGCTCACAACCATCTGTTACGAGATCTGGCTCCCTCTTCTGGAGTGTCTGAAGACAGCTACAGTGTACTCACATATAATAAATAAAATAAATCTTTTTTTTAAAATTTATTTATTTATTTAATGTTTATGAATACACTGTAGCTGTCTTCAGACACACCAGAACAGGGCATCAGATCTCACTACAGATGGTTGTGAGCCACCATATGGTTGCTGGGAATTGAACTCAGGACCTCTGGAAGAGCAGTCATTTCTCTTAACCACTGAGCCATCTCTCCAATGGAATGTTACTTTTTATTTAAAGTGAACAGCACATATTTTTACTATACTAGAATGAGACCCATTTTTAAATTAAAGGTATATAACTTTTCAAAAGAAGGACTTTAAAGAAACATCTCATCAGTTGACAATTCTGACAACTGTGTGCTTCCTGGTCCTTTGAAAGCCACAGGGTTTTACCTTTAAGAAGCCCAGTGCAGAGTAGGAGATGTTTGGAAACTTCAACTCAAGTGTTTCCTGTCAAAACGAAAAGGGACTTTTAGTTGACAGCACTCATTCTAATTAAGTTTCCTCACACTATATTTCTTTTGAGTAGACACACCTTCCCGGCATTTCCTTGTCTTCCTTGCCCTTTTCCACCATGCCCCCCACCAGTAATAACCCCTTTGTGACTGTCATAAACTCCCTTCACCTCCAAAATGCCTTTCCAATTTTATTTTCTGGTCACTCACTTCCCTTCCTGAGGAAGACAGCATTATAAATAAATAAGCAAATACTGATGGAGACAAACAAAACAAAAGCAGCAGTATAAATAGACACATGAACATGCTGAGGTGTGTGTGTGTGTGTGTGTGTGTGTGTGTGTGTGAGAGAGAGAGAGAGAGAGAGAGAGAGTATGTGTGTACCCACCCGCGTGTGCACGCACGTGTATGAGACTGTGGTTGTTTTGTGTTGTTTTTTTTTCCCCTTAGTTTGTATAAAATGCCTTTCCTGACAATAACTTTTGGCACTTACCAGCATTATCAACGTAGGCACTAATTATTGCATCTATTGACATTTGCATAAAGGGAGTGTCAAAATACATTTTATCCCTACCCAGATAAACTCTTGTTAGATTTCTGAAAGAAACACTGTGGTCGCCTCCCACGTGTGCAGGCTGTTTTTTCTGATCTGCCCACGGTTTAAAGAGCCTTCCCAGAAGGCACTTGTCAATCTGCCTAGGAGGAAGTAAGGCTGGCATGCCCCATCACTTGGTTGGGAGTGACCCCAGAAATGGGGGCAAAGCTGCGAATGGCCAAGGTAAGGAGCCATCACACTGAGAAAGCCGACTGAAGATGAACGTTGTTCATCAGCGTTGTGAGTACACTGTGAATACGTAAGGTGTAAGCTGAGGGCCGGAGCAATTGACCAGGCTCATCTAATGCCAGGGTCTGGGGTTGTACTCCGGAGCTTCAGAGCGGAGTTCTTTTAGACAGGGAGCCAACCTCAATGTAAATTCCCAATTGCACGTACGCTAATGAACAAGAATCCTAGTGTACCTTTGCGTTAGCTTTTGCCCCCACGACTTAAAAAGCTCTTCCTATTTATCTAATGCAAGTACTGCCATGGTTCTCAGGAACATTGCCTGCTTCTTGGCTGTAAGACACCGGAGCCCTCCTGCCTGCTGAACCAGTTCCCCAGCCCCTGCAGCCAGCAGGCCTTGCTAGGTGGGAGAGGGCACAGATAACAGCCATGTGCTGCTGCTTCCTGTGTTTCTGTCCACAGGAAATTCCTTGTAGGACAACCTCTGGGAACCAGGAGATGCTCTTCACGTTTACAGAGCCGAGGCCGCTTCTTAGGAAATTGCTAAGGGATATTTGGTGCACAGCTGGGGATGTCCAGGTCCCAAGGGAGCAGCGGGTCACTTCCCATAAGCCAGGTGCTGTCCTTGCCTCTCCATCCCAGCACGACCCACTTTCCCTGAAGCTGGTAATGCTGTTGGGAAACGGGCGCTTTGTTGGTGGGACAAAGGCAGAAACGCAACCCCCGGAGGCCAAAGGAACTTCCATCTGGAAACTGATGTGCTAGTTCCCATCTGAAAGCACTTTCTCAGACAGTAGCAACTTGACCTCACCAACCTTAATTATGCCTTGAAATTCCATTATTACTCTATTCTTTGCAGTGCTAGAAACCCACCAGGGCCTGCTGGGTAAGTACTCTACCACTGAGCTACACTACCCCCCCCCCCAGTTATGAAATACTTTTTTACTGCATTATAGACCCATTAGAAGATATTTCAAAAATGTAAGAAAAAAAATAAGAAATGAAAATAGAATCTCCAAATCTCACTGCAAAGAGATAACCACTATAAACTGGACACAGCAATGCACACCCGTGACCCCAGTACTTGAGAGGCAAGAGAATCAAGAGTTTAAGGGAAGTCTAGACTACCTCAAAAAATAAACAGGAAACAAAAAGAGAAAGATAGCCGGGCGTGGTGGCGCAGGCCTTTAATCCCAGCACTTGGGAGGCAGAGGCAGGTGAATTTCTGAGTTCGAGGCCAGCCTGGTCTACAAAGTGAGTTCCAGGACAGCCAGGGCTGTACAGAGAAACTCTGTCTCTAAAAAACAAAAACAAACAAACAAACAAACACACAAAAACCCCCAAAAAACAGAAAAAAAAAGAAAAGAAAGATTTTTTTCTATTCATTTAACAAATGTAAAGAGGTTTGCATAAGATGTGGCTTATGCCTGTGATCTCAGCCCTCAGGATCATGAGGTTGGAGAATTGAAAGTTCAAAGCCAGCGCTGGAGAGGTGGCTGAGCCGGTAAGTTCCTGCTGCTTTTCCAGAGGAACATAGAGTCTAATTCTCAGCACCTGCATGCTGGCTTAAGACTAGCTGTAACTCCAGGGGATCCAGCTACCTCTTCTACTCACCACAGATACCCGGCATACAAGTGGGGCACAGACATATATGCAGACAAAAATCACTTATATTCATATGTGAATAAACTATTTAAAAGTTCAAAGCCAGCTTGGGCTATAAGCTGAGCCCTCATCTCAAGGGAAAGAGAAAGTAAATTTTGCATGATTTCCCAGAGGTTCCCATCTTTTTTATGTTTATATGTGCATATATACTTTATTGCTTATTTGAATTATATTAAATTATACTTTTTTTACTACTATTAAACAGTATATTTACAGTATAAATAGTATAAAATATTAAAATTATACTTTTTCATTCAACAACCTGTTGTAGACGTTTTCAGATAGATGAATACAGATCTAATTACATTTATTAGCCCCCAGGACAGCTACTGCACAGATATACTTCAACTTAACCCCTTCCTGAATACTAAAGGCAAGAATGTAAACACTATATCTCTATACCCTTGTCTAACGGTTTCATTGGGATACATTATTCAAAGTGGGTTGGGGAGATAAACATTTAGATTCTCTCAGTCCTTCATAAAGGAGTGTCTCCCCACATTAACGAGGGGCAGCAGAATGGGGTCAAGGTGGTGTTATTCCATATTCTGGAAGGCGAGTTAACAGGAGAAGAGAAAATTTGGCCACTGCTGGGGGAAGGAAGCTGCTTGCATGGGTGAGCCAACATTTAGGCTTGCTTGAAAGTTGCTTGGCTCTGAGTGATCTATATTCAGTTGACAACGATTAAGGACCAGTGTGACCAGGGCGGTCCTGCTTTCCTGTCCCACAGGCTGGCTAACCTCTGTTCTCAGGGACTCCTAAGTTTGAACTGAGACCAGGAAGGATCTCGCTCACCAGCTTGCTCCAATTCTCTTCATCACGATTAGACTGAGCCGTGGGCCTCATATGTGAGTAACTACCAAAACCCAGCTAGCCTGATCTAAAGAGCCATCCCCAAAACGAGTCACTCACCATGTCTTCAGGGTCTGGAATTTTCACCCCACTGAAGTATTGATTCATGCTAAATACTTGCTGGTGCCTGGGAATGAGATCCCCTTTGGACAAGAAGAGACAGAAGTGAGCGGGGCAGCTTAGGAACCACAGGGCTGTGTTTTCCCTCCAAAGCCTTGTGGACCTGTGCCTCAGGCTGCTAGGGTTGTAGCTTTCCTTTCCTGTCAGAGATAGCATCCACACAGCACAGCCTACACTGAGTTCTTCAGGGGCAGTGCCCCATGTCAGGAACAGAAACTGAGAGCTTCAAGGTATTTGATGACTCTAAACCAAAGGAGCTCACAGGAAGGTCTTCTGTCTGTAAGGAGTCCATTTCCAAATTGGAATCTTTTTTTTTTTTTTTCCTCATTTGGCCAGTTGCTGATCTCAGAAACTTTGTCGTCTAAGGTTTAGGAGCACTTATAGTGTGAAACTCTGAAACAGAGTGTCCTGTCAAGTGAAGCTCATTCTGTAGCAATGGCAGCCAAATGAGCTGACAGTGACAGTGGCTTCATGTAAAGTCCTAGGGGTGTGACTATGAAAGACTGGTTCAGAAAACAGAATGAGGTGCTTCTCTGGGGCACAAATGGCCACTTTCTAGAGCAGAGGAGAAGCAGAGGCCTGCAGCCAGGAGCCTATAGTACTGAGGCTCTAGCCCCTGATTAGAGCAGAGCGTCTGAGTGGCCAGTGCTACTTGGTTCAGAACTTTACCTCTCACTCAAATCCAGAACCTTGCTCTAGTTTGGATAAGCAAGCAAACACAGCCTCTAGAGTGTTGATTCCTATGTCTGAAAACACTGAAATGAAGCCCCTTAGTCTCTAGCTTTAAACATGAAATCCGGATAAACGCACAGTAGAGACATATGTCCCTGTGGCCATCAAAGCCTCCCCACTAGGGCTGGAGCGGCAGGAGAGTGTCCTAAAGCCACCGGACGGAAGAGCCAAGGAAGGCTGAGTGACCCTGTGTGAGCTCTAAGGAGGCTCCATTGTACAAGACATTGGTGGAGACGATAAAAAACAGGAAGCACCACCAGGCCCTGGTGGCTCACGCCTTTAATCCCAGCACTCAGGAGGCAGAGGCAGATGGAACTCGAGTTCAAGGCCAGCCTGATCTACAGAAGGAGTTCCAGGACAGCCAGGGCTACACAGAGAATCCCTGTCTCAGCAAACAAACAAACAAACAAACAAACAAACGGAAATACAGTCTCACGCTCAGGTGGCCTTCAGTACTTTGGAAGACAAAGCTATGTGGTGGTTGCTGATAATGCAAGAGTTATGGATGGAGCAGAGAAAGTCTGCTTTAAATTGGGTCCCTTAGCAGAGTAGAATCTGACTCCTGGATTTCAAAAAGAACAAGCACTAGTTATGGACCTCTTTTGCTGTACCCTCCTCCCTTTTTTCTTCTGTCCTTCCCAGTTCCCTTAATTGTAGAGAAAAGGGGGGGGGGGGGACGTGGCAAACAAGACTTTCTTCTCAACACTTAGAAGGCTGAGGCTCTTCCTCTACTGTAATCTGAATAATCCAAAACTTGTCAGGCAGGCTGCAGTAAGGACATCTGAATGAATCACCTCATCCTAATACAGGCTTGGCATCCCTCATTAAAGATTCTAAGACTGTGCGCCAACATGATCCTACAAGTAGGAGATTCTACACTCTCCAAGTGCCATGGTCAAACGCAGGCATGCTAGGACGATCATATAAACGGCCTTTAGGTTATGTGAATAAAATGAAATGAAACATAAATGAATTATTCTGTTTAGACTTGGGTTCCTTCCCTTACATACCACACCACACTGAAACCTCTAATGTCACAAACACTCGAGTCTCAAGCCGTCTGAATGAGAGATGTTCAGCATGTAACACGTAAGCCGTCTGTGACCAGCTAAGTCCTTGCAGTAGTTCTGTTGCCAGTTTAGAAGTTAAGAGGATCTGATCTAAGCTCAAGAGATTTGTCTATATATCCTGGACAATTAGTAAATTCCCAGTAATCATTAATTATTGTCATTTAAACAAACCATAGACACTTTTAATGGAGCCATTTCAGCGAGGCTAAGAAATGTCTGTCTCCGAAAGGTGTCAGGAGAGCAGGGAGTGTGGGGGAAACTAGCAGGTTCTCTAAAAGTCAGGGCAGAAACACTTACCCAGGCTTTTCCTGATCAGATAGAGCTGATCCACGTCGGATTTTCCTGGCCAGAGAGGCACACCAGACAGCAACTCAGCAAACACACAGCCGATTGCCCAGACATCTACGGGGGGACCATACTGTGTGTCTCCCACTAGCAGCTCGGGTGAGCGGTACCACCGGGTGGCCACATAGTCTGTGTAGTAGTCACCTGGTCCAGCTGGCCAGTGCAGAAACGTGGAAAAGAGAACAGTGGAAGCCCGGAATCAAAACTGAGCAGGGAACACCTAAGAAATGCAGCTTTTCCGAATCACTGTTCTCAGTGCTAGCTGCTACTTGTCGTCACGTGGCTGTAGAATGTTTTAAATTACTGATACTTGGGCTTCCTCCCAGTCCAATTATTCCGAACACTTGGAGAGGGCCCAAGGCTACCCGCATACTTTTTAAAAGTTCCTTGGGTGTTAATCTATAGCCAAGATTAAAAGCCATTCATCTAAAGTATTACTTCTGGTAAGTATTGTTTGAGGGGTGGGGGACAAGGCAGGAGATTAGCATGCTTTATAATAACTTCTGTGGTACAATTTACATATAGCATACATATCTAAATCATTGTGCATTTATACATTTTTCAAGTTATATTTCATTACAAAATTTTGCAAGAACCGTAATTTATAGCAAGGTTATCCCCGGGGCAGAATACAAGAACCAGCTTTCTGAAGTATGGAGACCAGCTCTCGCAGCAAGAATGTTTCTTTTACATCGAAGAAGCCGTCGGTACTCACTGAGAAGCCGTGCAAACCCAAAGTCACAGAGCTTAATGACTGAATGTTTGGTGATGAGAATGTTTTCTGGTTTCACATCTCTGTGTATACACTGGTTAGAAACAAACAAACAAACAAACAAACAAACAAAACAAAATGTCACGAAGGAGCAACGCTAATATCTGGGAATATTTAGCAGCTATTGGATACATCAGTTTAATCTGCCATTGACCTGTTGGATAATAAAACAGCAGACTAAAATAAACCTAGCTTCATACCTACAGACAGAATCATTTCAAATTCTAGAGTGGCCCCAAAGACCAAGAAGTGTGATAGGAAAAATGAATGTAAAGAGTCAGGCTCAGCAATAAAAACATGTGAGATACCTAGTTACGCTTGAATTTCAGATAAACCACTTTTTTTTTTCTTCAGTGCTGGGTATCAATCCGGAACCTTTTCCATGTCCTCCGCCTCTGACCTACACCTACACCTCCAACCCAACTAAAATGTAAGTATATCTCAAACAGTCTGCATTAGAAAAAGGAACTTCATATTTAAATAGGCGTCATCCCTAACCTGCCTGATGACGCTGAAGGGGGAAAGGACCTAAAAGGCTTTGAGGCTGCAGCCTGTGGCAGGAACGACAGACAGATTGGAGCAGAAGCAGGCTTCACTGGAAGGCGGGCCGCTTGCTCAGTAAACAAGACAAGGCCTGGGCCTGCTGAGATAAGCTGGGGGAGAGAGGGCTGGAAGCTCTTGTGTGCCTGCCAAAAGATCTCCCTTTCAGCTCTGACATTTGTCCTGACAAGATAAACAAGAGTTGGCTGCGGCTTCACTGTCCCGGGAGCGTCGTGGTCGCTAGGTGTCAGCTCTGTCCCACAGCCCAGCGGAGCCCAGCGGGAGGCTCCTGCATCCTGCCTCACCCGCTGGTATCAAGCTACATTCTTTAAGAGGGTGAAGCCACTACCAAGAGGAACGCTTGAGGACTCTCACAGGACTTTCTTATTAAATGACAATGTCTTTGACAAATACATAAATTAAAAAAAAATCTCTTAAGTCAACAACTTTTAATCAACAGTTACATTAAAAATTGAGTTGGGACAAAATATTACTTCGGGTTCCTTGTGATCCCTCCCTTCTCCCAAGGGTTTTCCTCTCTGCTGGGAAACGCTGGGTCTTTCTGCCGCCCAAGTGACTGTTGGCCTGAAGCCTGCAATCCTTGAGGTTATCCTTGACCCCAGAATCCGGAAAGAGGACAGAAGCTCTTCGTGGGCGCAGCAGTTCCCATTCCAAGGGACTTTTAGGGTGAGAGCAACGTTAGTGTTTCCCATCTGCATTATTACTCTGGAAAACAATGGAGGCGGGCTGGGGTGGATAAATTACCTTATAACCTACCTATCTGTCTCTCAGTAATCGATGGCCCTGGGCTCTGAAGTCTTTCACCAGCCATTTTGCATTTTGCTATAAATAGGTCCTTCCATGAATGTCGTGATGACATATGGGCAGACGAACTCAGAAACAAGAATGTGCTTTCCCCCGCGCCCCTTTGGGAATTCTTTCCAAGCTCTGCACCCTCCCCATCAGTGCGCTCCCCCCATCAGCGCCCTTCCCCCACCTCCCGCCCCGCAAGCACGTGGAGCCCAGCAGCGTCTGCGGCTCTCCAGAGAGCTGTGGTATGCACTGTATTTATCTTCACTTTCCTCAGATCTCCCCCACCAGGGCTGGCTGGAGAGCTTTCTCGTTCTTTCTGCACCCCCCCCCCCATTCCCTCTGTATCCTCCAGTCCCACTATCTGTCCTGCCACCCATATGCTGAAACTTGTTTGTTGGGAAAGTGGTAATCACCGATCAAAGCATCTAGCATCCACTCTTCCTGCCTTAAAATGACTCTGTTTTCACTATAAGGAGTCAATCCCAAGGCTTCATGCAGGCTAGGCAAGAGGTCTAACCATGGAGCGCCACTCCAGCTCTGACAAGCATTCGAGGCTTCCGCTAATGAAAGCCAAAATAATGACTGTTCTCGTGCTTTCTCCTTGAAAGCAGCTTCAGAAAAACTTACTTGGGGGCAAGCTCAGAGGGGATTTAACCCCTCAGGTCTGGGTGACCCATCAGTTGAGATTACCAATAACTGGAGTCCAACGAAACTCTACAATTCCCGTCTGGGATTCTGAGTGTTTTTAAGGGTTGGACTCTGATTTTTACCTCCACCTTTTTCTTTTCTGCTATATTGATTAATTGGTTGGTTGACTGATTGCAGTACTGGGAATCAAACCCAAGGCCTCTTTCATTCTGGGTACTTGACCACACAACTGGGCACCAGTCCCCGGGGAAGCTGGCTTCCATGTGTACAAAGTGGGCAGCTCTGTGTGGGGTGAGATGGGAGAGCAGATTTCTCAGCATCTATGAAGCCATGTCACAATGGGCAGCCTCCTACTGTGCCTCCCCCCCCCCCAGTCCAGCTGTGGCAAAAAGGAGCAGACGCCCATTTAACACTCCTATCTTACCAGAGCAGACACTAGCACTTGGAACCTAGGACTCCACCCATTGTAACTGCAGCAGGCATCTGGGGCTACCTCTCCCAGTTCAAAGTCTTTTGGGGAAACCAATCCAATACAGACTCTCTAAGTAAATGGAGTTCCTTCTACCTCACATTTTACAAGTTAAAAACAAAAAAACGACTAGCTTCTTTAAATGATTTTTATAATGTATGCTTCCATAAGATCTGCCATCTTTAAGTCCCTTACTCCCCTCTGCCCCTAGGAAGATTTCCATAGAAAAAATTATACCCACAAAGGTGGGATTGAACTTTGAATAAGGCTCGGTCTTGGCTGGAGGGAAGAAGCTGCCTGGGTGTTCAAAGGGGGTTGGGACACTTACGTTGTGTTTATGGCAGAAATTTACAGCCTGTAGTGTCTGCCAAGTTATGTTCTTCACGAGAGGCTCTGGTACCCTAATAAAAACAAAAGAAACAAAACAAACACATTCTTCACTTTAGCCATGGAGTTCAGCTCAAGAAACCCAATCCAGACCAGGGCAGGCTTCACTGGGGCAGGCTTCGGGACTGTAAAATCCCAGGAGACAGACTCCTCTGGATCCATCAGCCCACAAATCCAGTGTGGATGATGTGTGACAAGCACGCTGCTGAGCTGTAGGGAACGCAGGTTAACAAAAATACAAACATGGATTAAAAACAAACAAAAACAAAAACAAAAAACAGGGAGGAACGGTGAAATCCACAGGGATTTCAACAAGTATTTATGACCTGGGACTGCCTGTAATTTGAACTCCTCAGTTTTTTTTTTCTTTGTCATGTTTTTTTGTTTGTTTGTTTTTTGTTTTTTTTTCCAAGACAGAGTTTCTCTCTGTAGCTCTGGCTGTCCTAGAACTCACTCTGTAGACCAGGCTGGCCTCAAACTCAGAGATTTGCTTGCCTCTGCCTTCCAAGTGCTGGGATTAAAGGCATGCGCTACCACTGCCCAGCTTGTATGTATGTATGTATGTATGTATGTATGTATGTATGTATTTATTTATTTATTTATTTTTATTTTGGTTGTTCGAGACAGGGTTTCTCTGTATAGCCCTGGCTGTCCTGGAACTCACTTTGTAGACCAGGCTGGTCTCAAACTCAGAAATATGCCTGCCTCTGCCTCCCGAGTGCTGGGATTAAAGGCATGCGCCACCACGCCCGGCTTGTTTTTTTTTGTTTTTTTGTTTTTTTTTAAAGAGAGGACTGAAGCACGGTCTTGCTAAGGTAGCTCCAAGACCTAAAATTCCAGATCATCCTGTGTTAACCTCCAAGTGCTGGGATTACAGGCATGCACCACCAAGCCCATTTCTATAATGAGGACCTTGCTAGTTAATATACAGCACAAGAGATGGCGTGCTCTGTGCTCCAGTTGCTCCAAACAGTGGTCCTGAAGCAAGACTTCTGTTTGTGTATGCAGCATCTCCAGATGCCCGGGTCCCGTGCTTTGTTTGTTTTCTTGGAAGGGAGAGGAATGAGATTTTACTGAGACAAGGAGGAGGTTTATATTGTGTACCATATAACTAAAGTTCAAAATAACGGAAGACACAAAAGCATCGTGTTCCTTTCCCACACTGCACCTCTCTTCTCGTCACCCTCAGGCCACGCTTCTCTTTCCTCTCTGTCACAACATCTAACTTCCCCATCTCTATCACACAGATTCACTGCCAATTTAACCATGACAGCCAAGCCCCACCTGATGCTGTGATGCTGTGTGTGTGTGTGTGTGTGTGTGTGTGTGTGTGTGTGTGTGTGTGTGAACTGGGAAAGCGCATCTCATGGAAAAGCAGGTTACTGTACAAGACAAGGAATGATTAGAAAGAAAGTTGTTCTGCAGCAGAGGCTGTGGTACCCGGTCCCAAACAGGGCTGCCTTGTCTGGCCTCAGTGGGGGAGGATGCTCCTAATCACGCAGAGACTTGATGCTCCAGGGTTGGGGAACACTCAGGGGTGACCCATCCTCTCAGAGGAGAAGGGAGGAGGGATGGAGGAAAAGTTTCCCTGAAGGGAAAACTGTGAGGCAGGGCAGCGCTTTGGATGCTAATTAATTAATTAATTAATTAAAAATAGTTGGTTTTGGAGACAACCCTTGGACACACATGCTAGACTTATTATTTTTATGAATCAAAAATTAAATGGTGTTGTGGCCCTCAGCCAAAATTGCTATGTAGCAGACCAGGGAGGAAACTGTGTAGAAGTTTTAAAGGTGATCACACAAAGTCACTTTTGGCTCTTGGTAGAGGCCATAAGGCCACTATAGTCACAGACCAGATGTGCAGGAAATCCTTTCAGGCAAATCAAAGGATGCTCGGACAGACCCAGGGACAGCTTGCCGGAAATGGAGAGGCCACCTCCAGGAAGAATGGCCAGGACATTTTGGGGTTGGGATTGTTTTCAGGCTTGAGATAGCTTCTCACCAAATTCTCATCCTTGTTCTAGTGACACGTAGGCACAAACACCAGGAAAACTCACCTGTCAGGAAAAATGACCTAGAAAAATACAAATAAGAAGTGGGCTTCAAAGGTTCCTAACACCCATCTTTTGTTCAAAAAAAAAAAAAAAAAAATCAACAGTGCTTATTTAATGACTTTTTAAGACAAAGCTCAAAGTGCCAGGAAACTTCAGTCTCCAAAGATATTTCCCAAAATAAATAACACAAAGGGAGTATTTACAAATGAATTATGATTATGTATCCCAAGTGTTACCCCAATGCTGAACACACTATCTGAACACAGTATCACACCATCACATTTCTTAATGTAGAAACTGTTCAATCTATACAGTGTCACCTGGTAGCTACCTATTTCCCGCCTTTATTATTACATTTCTCTGCAACATGAAAGCCTCAGATTCTCAGAATCTTCTTAGCTAAATCACAGTGAGATGATGTCAGGACACCGGTGAAAACTATTGGGGAAAGGAAAACAATATATTCTGCAACATCGGGAGAAAACTGGAAGAGTGTGTGTGTGTGTGTGTGTGTGTGTGTGTGTGTGTGTGTGTGTGTGTGTGTGTGTGAGGGGTGGGGGGAGCGCATGTGTGTGAGTACCTATAGAGGCCAGAAGAGGGCATTGAATCTCCCAAAGATATAATTACAGGTGGTTGTGAACTGCCCAACGTGAGTCCTGTAAACAAAACACTAATCCTCAGAAAGAACAGCAACTGTTCTTAACGACTGAGCCATTTCCCCAAATCCACAAGTAAACTATTGAGTGCTGAGACTCCTAGCCTGCCATCTTTGCAGACTGGGAGACAACTGGCAGTCGGTCATAGTTGGAAGGCTGAGGGCAAGCTCAAGGGGGCAAAGATGGGAAGGAAGGTTCTGATTTGGTGTCCCAGTAAGTGGCTCAGCCAGAGAACCGAGTGCACAGTGAAGCCTGGGGCTTCCCATAGTTCCTGGATCTTCCCTATAAACAAAACCAGAGGTATATGATACTCAGGGGGCAGCTTCTTATAAAACTGGGGACTGTGCCAATAGTGGTACATACTTGTGATCCCAATACTCTGGAGGCTGAGCCAGGAGGATCTCAAATTGAGGGCAGCCTGGGCTTACATAGCAAAAAGCTTGTCTCAAAAAAGCAACTAAAAACAAAAAACAAAGAAGACAACAACAACAACAACAAAAGGGCTAGCCAAAGAGAGCTCCTAAAACAGATAAAACACACACACACCAATGAGACATCCTATAGATGTAAAGAGAATATTTTAATTTTTTTTTTTTTTTTGGTTTTTCGAGACAGGGTTTCTCTGTATGGCCCTGGCTGTCCTGGAACTCACTCTGTAGACCAGGCTGGCCTCGAACTCAGAAATCCGCCTGCCTCTGCCTCCCAAGTCCTGGGATTAATGGCATGCGCCACCACGCCCGGCAAGAGAATATTTTAAATATATTAAATATATATATGATATAGTAATATAGATGGCACACTTGATATATTATATATGATAAATCTATATATGGAAAATATATGGATATATCTTCTGTAAAGCAATCACCTAGTATGTGCAAGGCCCTGGGCTCTATCCTCAGACATCCCCTGCCCCCGAGACTACAGTCAGTAAGATAAATAATAGAGAAGCAGTGAAAGACTCCAACACCCAAATAATAAAAGGTCCAGGAAATTTTAAAAATTAATAAAGAACTAGGAAAAATAATAAAATACGTAAAATGCATTTTATCCATAGAAAAGCTCATCAAAGTCCAAATTTTTCAGGAACTATGAAGATGAAGAGAAGATTCTTCAAGCTTCTGGAAATAAAAACAAAACAAAACAACCCCAAGACTTTACAAGAAACAAAATACAGAACGACATCATTTTTTTTCCTTTTTCTTATTCTTTCATCTTTTTTTTCTTTTTTTTTTTCCCCCGAGACAAGGTCTTACTGTGGAGCCCTGACTGTCTTGGAACTCACTCTGTAGACTAGGCTGGGCTTCGAACACAGAGGCCTCCTGAGTACTGGAACTAAAGGCATGCTCCACCATGACTGGAGGTGTCAAACTCCTCAACGTCCCAGAGGACAGAAGGCTCAAAAACAATATCATAAAAAATTTTCAAGAAAAATTCCAACCAAGCAGATGACAACCTTCATGCAACATGAGAATGAAGACACAGCCAGGCAGTGGTGGCGCACACCTTTAGGCAGAGGCAGGTGGATTTCTGAGTTCAGGGTCAGCCTGGTCTATAGAATGAGTTCCAGGCAGGACTACACAGAGAAACCCTGTCTTGGAAAATGAGAGAAAGAGAGAGAGAGAGAGAGAGAGAGAGAGAGAGAGAATGAATGAAGACACAGGGCAAAGCTCAGCCTTCTTTCTTTCTTTCCCTGTACCTGCTTCATCAGGTAGGCCTTCTGTAGACATCACATAGGCCTCATGGAAGCATCATGTAATGCCTCGTCAGGAAGGCTCTCCTTTAAAACGGAGAGCAGACCAAAGGAAAGCTGAATGCCATGGAGAGAGCCAGAGACTGACTCAGCACAGCAGGCAAGCAGGGGATAGCCAGGCGGGTGGTGAGAGGAGGTGGTGACTTCCAGGTGAGCAAGACAACCCATCCAGATTGTAATAACATGATGTACAAGTCAGGAAGTTGTCATCATATCCTCTGCCTTCTGCCATCCTAGGTAGATTATGAAAATCTGTAATAAACTTAGATGTTGTGGGAAACTTGGGGTGACTGGGAAGAGCCCCCAGACTTAGACAGATCTTCCTCAGCTGTAGTCTGTGGTGACAAAGCTAAGAAGTTTGGTTGGCTCCGTAGTGTGGGTTTGCTATGTCGATAGCAAAATGTGGTCTTGCTCTGGGGCAGAAGGTAGAGGGACTGGGCAGTGGTAATGGGAAGAAGCCAGTTTCCTCCCATTCTTTCCTGCCCAGATACCTCCCACTGGAGTCCTGCTCAAACACATGCTCCTCCCTTAAAGGAATCCCCAATGCAGAGAGCATAACTTCTGAAAGAAGTTGGTGTCTGGGTCTCTTCTACCAGGTGACTAGGTGACTGAACTCTAGACAAGCCATATATCCATTTCTTCTAGGTAAGATGTGCTCAGAATTTGATAGTCAAGCCTGGGGCCCCTGGAACTAGACTCCTGAAGAGTACGAATCCCCAGACCTACACACGAGGCCCTCAGGAGCCAGGTAATGCATTTGAGAAAAGTCAGGCATGGATGTTTGTTCCCTTTATCCTCCAGCTCAAACCAAGATGGAGGGAACTTGGGAAGGCATATCCTTCCACTGGTAGTCATGTGGACCTGTTTGGATGAGGGAGTTGTCTTACTGAAAGCTACAACTGTCCCGCTGGAGGCCCCTGGACTGTTCCAGCTCCAGAACTTCTTCCATGAAGAGTGAACTGAAACCCATCTGCTTAGGGAGAGTGATGAGGACAGTCACTTTCTGGAGCTACCTGCCAGCGTGGCTGCACTATGCTCTGAGGTTGCTGCTGTTGTTGGGAGACAGGGTTTCTCTGTGTAGCCCTGCCTGGCCTGGAACTCATTCTGTAGACCAAGCTGGCCTTGAACTCACATCAATCTGCCTGCCTTGGGAATTTTTGTTTGTTTGTTTGTTTGTTTTGTTTTGTTGTTGCTGTTGTTGTTTTTAGGTATTTTCTTTATTTACATTTCAAATGATAACCCGAAAGTTCCCTATACCCTCCTCCCACCCTGCTCCCCAACCCACCCACTACCATTTCTTGGCCCTGGCATTCCCCTGTACTGGGGCATATAAATAAAGTTTGTAAGACCAAGAGGTCTCTCTTCCCAGTGAGGGCCGATTAGGCCATCTTCTGCTACATATGCAGCTAGAGACACGAGCTCTGGGGGTACTGGTTAGTTTATATTGTTGTTCTACCTATAGTGTCGCAGACCCCTTCAGCTCCTTGGGTGCTGCTTTCTCTAGCAGGAAGTTTGTTTTATTCCAGAAACACAAAGGAGTCCTCATTGCTTCACTCCTGGGGGTTTCTAGAGGGGGAGGATGGTTAGAAATATCTAGGCTAGATTACTGAGTGACTATACTACCCTTTTACCAATTACAAACAGGTGTACTTTAAAAAAAAAAGGTAAACCCAGAAAAAGGAAGACAGGAAACCCAGGAAGTAAGGAATTCATCTGCAGAGAAATGTAGGGGAAACTGCAGGAGAGCAGCAAAAGGAGGCCTAAGAGGACAGCTGGACAGCAGGTCCTGACACAGGATTAATGGCAGGATGCCACAAAGAAATAATATATGAATACATAAATAAATAAATAAATAAATAAATAAATAAGTAAATAAATACTAGCAGAGTCAGATGTGAGTGCCCTGGAGAAAAGTATGAGAGGCTATTTTAAAAATGGAAGAAATTATCGCTAGGGTTAAAAAAATGTTAGGCAAATTAAAAGGTAAAGTAGATATTAGTTTGAGGAAAAAAATGTAATAAGAAAGTCAGGTGCAGTGGTGGTACATGCCTTTAATCTTAGCTCTCAGGAGGCAGAGGCAGGGGGATCTTTGTGAGTATGAGGCCAGCCTGGTCTACAGAGTGAGTCCAGGACAGCCATGGCTATATAATGTGACTAGCTAATATAAGTACTAGGGAATTGGGGATAATGATTAAAGAGAGTGAAATCTTCATCTATCAAAACTGGGAGGGAGCCTGCAGGCTGGAGAGGTGGCCGAATCCACAAGATAGTACATAATCATCCACAACTTCAGTTCCAGGAGACAGATACCCGCTCCTGCCCTCTGAGAACACCAGGCATATACACGGCACACACAGAAGCAAGATACCCATACAATAAATTAAATTTAAAAATAGAAAGCCCACAGTATCCAAAAATGTTAGGAAATATCAATATCCCATTTTTTGCCTTACATTATCTGCTAATAATTTTAGTAGGGGGTTTTCACTAAGGTTCATGAGAGATATTCATTGATCGTTCTCCTGACTTGAAATGTCTTTACCTGGTTTTTGCATCAAGAGAGGGTGGACTCAGAGGATGACTTGGAAATGTTTCTTTTGTGTTTTCATGGAGTTTGGATAGGGTTGCTAGTCCTTTCTTAAGCATTTGATGGATTTCACAAATAAAATGTTTGAATAATAGAACCCAAGTTAGCATGGTTATAAGGAAAAATGTATAACAGTTCACATCTTGGGTGGCAAAGTAAATTTGTTTGGTTTGGGGAAATGTACCCCTGAGAACCTTACTTCAAGAACTTCTAAATGGAAAGTAAAGAAAAAGGAAAACCTATTTTTAGGGAAAATTTACGGTAGAATTATTTATCAGACCAAATGCTGACAAGTTCTTGAATCTTCAGTGATGGGGGAATGGCTAGAAAGAATGCAACTTAATATAATGGCTTACAGTAATCATAGGTCTAAAGGTTATATTCCTGGGTATATAAAAGTCACATGAAAGTGTCCTAATGCAGCTGAGAACTCGTTCCAGAACACAGGGCATGCCCTGCTTTCTCAGCAAGGCAGCTGGCAGATTGGCTGCTGTGGCCATGGTCTCCAGCCCTCCAGACATCTGGCTTTGTCAGCATACCAAGACAGTATCCATGGCGCCACAAGGAGGTGAGCTCCACCCAGCGAGGCACAGAACAGCAGAGCAGCGACTTTCTCTATAAACTGTGTCTGATGGCCTAGTGCTAGGTGATTGATAAAATCAGTTTATTATCTTTATGAGGAGAAACGAATTGGGGTGGGGGTGGGGAAAACATGACTCCCTTTGTCACATTGAGGCACTTTGGCTGCATCCATGCCCACTTCTGGAGAGAACTGTGTCAGCAGATATAATGCCTTTAATATAAGAAGTTCTTCTGGGCTGGTGAGATGGCTCAGTGGGTAAGAGCACCCAACTGCTCTTCCGAAGGTGATGAGTTCAAATCCCAGCAACCACATGGTGGCTTACAACCACCCGTAATGAGATCTGACGCCCTCCTCTGGTGCGTCTGAAGTCAGCTATAGTGTACTTAAGTATGATAATAAATGAATCCTTGGACCGGAGCGAGCAGGGCCGACCGGAATGAGTGGGGCAAGACCAGAACGAGCAGGGTTGACAGGAACAAGGAAAAAAAAATTAACGTTAAAAAAAAAAGTTCTTCTATTTAGGGTATCCCTGCTCTGTTATCATTGTGAGTGTCAACTTGACTGCATTGAGGGGACCCAAGAAAACTACTGAAGCCCACTCCTGGCTCTGTCTCCTGGGCTCTGTCTGTGAGGGCTTTCCCAGTGACAATGAGAACCCAAAGGCTCTGACCTAGTGAATGGATGGTTTCATTAATCGATGCATTTAAACTTTGAGTGAATTATTAGGCAGGAGTGGAACTGTAGAAAATGGGCCTAGCTGAGGGAAGTGAGTCACTTGGAACATTCCTCTAAAGGGTAAATGTTGACACCCCCCCCTCCTTCCGATTACTCCTCTCTGTTTCCTGGTTGTCACGAGACAAGCAGCTTCAGCCTATCACAGGAACATCACGATATTCTTCCCTGCCTCAGGCCCCCAGCCATAGAGCCAGTCAACCATGAACGGAAGTCTGTGACCTCATGAACCCAAATAAATCTTCCTTCATAAACAACTGATTCTCTCAGAGATTTGACACAGGGTCAAAGAGTCTTCACACACACACACACACACACACACACACACACACACACACGTCCATCTATCTGTCAGAGTTTTATCTACCATGCCTGGTTCATAACTCCTTCCTGAAGCCAGGCCATAGAACCTGAAACATGTCTCATCTGTCCTTGACCCTGCTCATCCCCAGAGGCCCTATCCCCTATTCTGGAGGAGTGAGTGTGTCACAGATAAGCCAAGAAGAATCTCAACAGACAAGTCTTGCTGAGTTCCCCATGCAGTCAGTTAGCAACCATGTCTTCCCACTGGAGTCCCCATAAGAACCCAAAAGGATGGCAGCCTTTGGAGAGCCTGCAGAGAGCCAGACTTATGGGTCTTCCTACAGACAGTGCACCTACAGAGGGTGTGGACTCCATACGCCCTTTCTCATACTGTACTCTGTTTGTCTTTTCATCTGTATCTTTTGTAATAAAGCAGCAAATATGACGAAATGTGTCCTGGAGTCCTGCATGCTGCTGGAGTAAACATATCAAACCCAAGGATGATGCAGGTTGTGGGTATCCTGATTCATGGGCAACAATCGGTCAGAAGCAGAGGTAAAATAACCTGGGCTGTGACTGGCATCTAAGGGGAGCGGACAGTCTTGGATAGTTCAACTCACAAGCATGTGGGGTTTGCTGCTGCATTTGTGTAGACAGTAAGGACTGGATTAGGTTAGGGGACACCCAGCTAGCTGCTTTCTGTTGCACGATTAATCACTTGCTTGTTACATGGGGGAAGTTATATGTCACTTGAGGTTCCAGAAGGCTTCTGTGTTGGTTATGGTGTAAAACAGAGGGAGATGAACCCAGCCTGAGTAGCCCAGCTCACCACAGTGTCTCCGCTGTACCATACAGCAGGAGCAACTACTCTAGCAAGGTCTCGTTGAGCACTATTTGCAAACTGCCAAAAGAGCAAAGAGCAAATAGCAACACAGGAAATGCTCTCTTGTTCCAGTGCATAATTCCCCTGTGTTGATGACTTTCTGGAGGGTGGTGCCTGCCTTCTGGAACATGAAAAGCATGCTTCACGGACATTAACAAGCCACAAGCCACTGTAATCTCATTTACAGGAGGTCATGGCAGATCTTAGGTAACCAATATCACAGGGCAGAGCAAGCTCTTGGGCAAAGCTGAGAAGAATCTCATCCTCTAGCCACTGGAGGAAGGATATAAGCAAGGTCCTGCCCAACACTGTACAGCTCTGAGCTGTCAGGTGTTCTCCATGTTTCCCCAGCCAAAGGCAGACCCCCCTCTCCCTTCCAGGAATGGAGTATAAGAATCTCAGCACAATTGGCTCCTGGGATAATAGCATCATTATAGCTGGCCAATCAGAGATTCAATAGGTTTGATGTGTAGCTTTCTCTTTAAGAGTTCCCTTCTTCTGGGAGAACGGCATGGGCTTACATAAGCTGTGGTTGTGCCCAGCCTTCTCTTTTCCTTTCCCAGGTCCTCCTGTCCTGGGCCACACACACCAGTCCCTCCCACTCTGCCAGCTAGAGCCACCGAGGCCTGTGCTCTCTACCTGCACCTGTCTCATGCTAAGTTTTTGTCTCTTGTACCAAAGAAGTCTCGACTAATGCAACAGGCTAAATACTTAGATTGCATTAGGTTTTTTGATGGCCTTAAATGTCCCTTTGGTGATTACTTTTGTACCTTTTTCATATCTATTTATCTATCTGTTTGTATCTATATATCTATCTATGTATCTATCTATGTATTGATCTATCTATCTATCTATGTATTCATATGTATCTATCTATGTATCTATCTATGTATCTATCTATGTATCTATCTATATATCTATCTATGTATCTATCTATGTATCTATCTATGTATCTATCTACGTATCGATGTATTGATGTATCTATCTATCTATCTATGTATTTATATGTATGTATCTATGTATGTATCTATGTATGTATCTATGTATGTATCTATGTATGTATCTATGTATGTATCTATGTATCTATGTATCTATGTATCTATCTATCTATCTATCTACCTATCTATCTATGTATTTATGTATCTATTTATGTATGTATGTATGTATCTATCTATGTATATATTTATGTATCATGTATGTATGTATGTATGTATGTATCTATCTATCTATCTATCTATCTATCTATCTAATTATCTTGAGGCAGAGTCTTGATGTGTATCGCAGGCTGGTCTCAGACTGGTGATCCTCCTATGAGCTGGGGTCATAAGTGCCTGTCACCATACTTCAGAGAGGTTTTCCTCTATGTCCAAGCCACTGTGCTCCCCTAATCAGACACAAGGTATCTACTGTCCTGTCCACTGCTTTCTGAGAGGCTGAGATAACCTCAGTGCCGAGACCTGCACCACAGAAGCCAAGGTTCTTCCATGGTATCACACCACAGAAGCCAAGGTTCTTCCATGGTATCACACCACAGAAGCCAAGGTTCTTCCATGGTATCACACCACAGAAGCCAAGGTTCTTCCATGGTATCACACCACTTGTGCTTTCTTCGTTAGAATGACTTTATGACTTATTTCACAACTTTTCTGGAAATGTCTCAGCTTTCAGCAGCAGAGACATGTCTGCCACTACTTTTGTTCACTTGTTTGTTTGTTTGTTTGTTTGTTTGAGACAGGTTTTATGGCCTAGTATGGCTTCAATCTGTCAGTTCTCATCTTTCAGTCTCCCAACTACACACACTACCATGCATGGCTTTTTACATAGCCTTAAAAAAAAAAAGTCCCCGAGGCTACTTTCCCCTTAGAAACACTTGTGAGCTTTGTCTTGTTTGTTTTCTAGTAAGGGATGGGCCACTCACCCCCTCTGATACCGATCCAGCTCGTGCAGCACCGTGTGGTCACAGTACTCGAACACCAGGTGAAGCCTCCGCTTCCTCCGGAAGACTTCCAGGAGGTTGACTAGGTTGGGATGCTTGAGTTGCTGAAATCAGAAGAGGCAGGGTGGTAAATATAGGCTGTGAGAGTCTTTCTCTGGGTTCCAGCCAGTAGAAATCAAGCTGTCCCCCCTTCACGAGGTTCATTCTCTGTGTGGAAGGAGTCTGACATCAGCGCCCTCTGAGCTCTCTTCACCGGCTGTCTGTCAGCAACTTAGAGACCAGGGCCCGGGTGCTTTGTGAAAGCAGAGTTCTGAGAAGACTGGCTAGGGTGAGGAACTGCTGAGGGGGTCCAGTTAGACAAGCTCAGCCTTCAAGGCTCCAGTTAAGTATCCTTTCCTGAAGAGTTCTCCCAACTGGGTCTGTACTCCTGTGTCAGGATCCCAGATAGCTCTCTCTGACAGTACGAAGTCGTTAGTAATTGCTACTGTGTCATTAGTAACTATTTTCACTTAGCCATTTAGTGTTCTCTGGTTTTATGGATATCTATAGATAGAATAGGTAAATCTATGGATATCTCTCTCTCTCTCTCTCTCTCTCTCTCTGTGTCTGTCTCTCTCTCTCTCTGTCTCTCTCTCTCTCTCTGTCTGTCTCTGGGACAGGGTCTCTCTATTATGCAGCTCTGTCTTACCTGGAACTCCCTATGCAGAATAGACTGGATTCCAACTCAGGGAGATCCATCTGCCTCAACCTCCTGAGAGCAGGCATTAAAGGCGTGTGCCAGCATGATTGGCATATTTACCTTTTTCTAAATAAATAAGAAATTTGCAACAACACATACACAGATAGACAGACAGACACACACACACAGACAGAGACAGACAGACAGACAGACACACACACACACACACACACACACGAATGCATGCATGCCATTGCCTCTTTGTAGTGCCCATTCTTGCTTTGTGACCAATAACTACCATTAGTGTCTACTTCATTATTGTTTAATGATTTCTAACATTAGCACTTGGCACTTTTTTTTCCCAAATAATCTTTGATAGTTGCTACTTTCCTTGTTCTTATGGAAAAACACAGGACAAAAAGCAGTGTACGAGAAGAAGGATTTATTTTGGCTTACAGTTTGAAGGGATCCAGTCCACAGTGGCAGGAGCATGAAGTAGCTGACACCATTATTTTGCAGTCAGAAAGCAGAGAATGTCACAAAAATAGGTCTGGGCTATAAAACCTTAAGTCCTACCTCCACTCACCTGTAACCCACTTTCTCTCTCTCTCTCTCTCTCTCTCTCTCTCTCTCTCTCTCTCTCTCTCTTTTGATTTTTCGAGACAGGGTTTCTCTGTATAGCCCTGGCTGTCCTGGAACTCACTTTGTAGACCAGGCTGGCCTCGAACTCAGAAATCCACCTGCCTCTGCCTCCCGAGTGCTGGGATTTAAGGCATGCACCACCACACCCGGCGACCCACTCTCTCTTACAAAGCTCCAGTTCCTGAGGGATCCACAACCTTTCCAAACAACGCCATCAGCTGGTGACCAAGTGTTTAGACACAAGAATATCTTGGAACATTTCACACTGAAACCACAACAATCGCTAACAGTTTTTTCTCATGGATTTTATAGTCAAATGTTGTCTTTATCACATTAACTTTTCTCTCTCATTAAAAATATCATGAGAAGTCAGGTGGAGGTGGCTCACGCCTTTGATCCCGGCACTTGGGAGGCAGAGGCAAGTAGAGTTCAAAACCAACCTGGTCTATAGAGTGAGTTCTAGGAGACCCAGACCTACACAGAGAAACTCTGTCTCGAAATACATAATACACACACATATATTTGAGAATAAATATATATATATATATATATATATATATATATATATATATATATATATATATATACACATATTTGAGAATATATATATATATATATATCAGCCCAAGTCCAGTGACACTAAGTAACTCATATTTAAGCAATGATAACGGTAGTAAGAAATAAGTCACTGTGATCCATTTTCTTCTTTTTTTTTTTCAATCCATTTTCAGGACGAGGTGTGTTTAGAGCTCACTGGAGAATCGCAGATAAGCAGGAGCCACTGGCTGGCAGTTGCACCTGCTTGTCTAGGCACCCTTAGTTAATCCTAGGGTTGAAGAGTCACAGGCTGTATACATGTGACTGAGCTCACATCCCAGAAAACAAGGGAACAGTACTCAAGGGATGTGGTAAAGAAACTACCAAGATGGCCACTACATTAGCGGGGAGGCTTTTATTGTACATAAAGAGAGAGGTCATCCAGAGGCCTCTGGAAGACTCTAGAGCAGACAGAGAAAGAAACAGCCTGGACATGGCCAGGACTAGAGAAGGGGGGCTACAAGAGGTGTAGAGACAGAGATAGTGAGGGAGGCAGCAGTGGGAAATGGTGGGTTATAAGGAGGGGGAGTAGCTTTGGGAGGGAAGCCCGGAGCTGGTGCTACCAGGACGCACTAAGGGGGCATGTAGGAGCCTGGAGGCCAGCATGGGCTTTGATACGTAACCACGGAGCATATGTCAACAGAGAGTCAAATGTCCCTACTGCTGGAAGCAAGGGAAATGACTCCTTCTGGGAGTCAGGAAGGGAAACGGTTTCACAAGTTCCTGAGGAGTGCTGCCTCTTATCTAACCACCAGAAACCCTCTGTAGTCCAGCTTGAGCGGGGCCTAGATGGTCATCCTGGACACACACATGTCATCCTGGACATATGCATGCCATCCTGGACACACACACACTGCCTTTTGTTGTTTAGGAAACAGGAGTTTCACTGGGACCGGACAGAAATCTCAAGCTCCAGGATATACATTAAAGTGGTGGGTCACCTAAGACTAAACCTGTGGGTCACCTAAGACCACTGGAAAACATAAATATCTACAGTATTATTCCTAACAGTAGCTAAAATTTTAAAAAGGAAAATTTAAAGCCACTGTTTTGCTCCAATTTCAAAGACCACTCATTTTTGCATTTTCTTTGGACTGATGCCCAACTTCATAAAGTTGTAAAATAAACAGCTTTGCTGTCCAGATTCCAGTATCCTTATAAAGAGAGGATCATTGTTCTTCCACACCCAAGCCATCTCTATGACTCTTTTCATGTGCAAAATTGAAACATTGTATCTGTCAAAAAATACCCCAACACAGAAGAACAATTATCCCTCATGTCTTCCTATACCACAACCTCCTTCACCCACCCCACTCCTGATAAATACCAATAACAGACTGCTTGGCTGTATCAAGAAAGGATTTGACTCAAGCCATTTAAGGAATTCCTGCAGGGCCCTGTGGGCTGAAAATATACACTTTCTTCTAAGCCACAGGAAGGAAGTTCAGGAAGCTGTGATACAATAGCCCTTGGGTTTCTGAGAGCATTATGGCCCCAGAGAATGGTTCAGAAGCAGTAAAGATGGACAAGAAGGGAGAGTGTGGGGGTCTTCTGACATGTAAAAGACGATAGGGCTTGGACTAGCATAGACACTAAAGGGATGGCAGCAAATCTCTGTTTAGAGATATTTTGTTACCACAAGTCAGCATGTGGCAATGAACTCCAGTTGAGAGACAAGGGAAGGGAAGATACCGAGAATGAACAAAGATGTGTTCAGTTGAGGGCTTGCTGATGTCAGCAGAGAAAGGAAGAGCAGGTTCAGAGGGAAGAAATTGCTGTTCTTGATCCTTCCATTTCACAGGACCCGAAGATTCTAAAGTATACGCATCAGGTTAGCTGGAGCTAAAACTCAGGAGAGAATCAGAGAGCCCCCATATGCCGTGGTGGAGCTGCAGGAAGAGGTGGGCCGAGACAGCAAGAATCCAAAGAAGCCAAACACCCAGAGAGATGAGGGAGAGACAGAGGAGAGAGAAAAACAAGTCCCCAGTGGCAAGAAAGAAGAAGAGAGCGATGGCACAGGTGGTCAGCGGCGACAGAGAGCGATGGCACAGGTGGTCAGCGGCGACAGGGGCTGCTGGAAGGTCGGGTGGGGATGGACTGAGAGGCACCCTGAGGACTTCTCATTTGGGGCATTTTGAGACTCATTGTGGGTTCCCTGCAAGGGGTGGCGAACCAGACTGTGGTGGACTTGGCATCTCAAGCCACCTTTCTTCTCTCTGTCCATTAACTCATTGGCCTGGGGGGGGGGGGCGTTGGGTCAGGAGGACACTTTGGTTCTGAAGCTGGTTCATAATCTATACCTTGCAGCTTTGAATCTCAGCTTCAATAACCATGGATGTTTGTCTGTGAGAGCTCTCAGGTGTCCTTCCCATGGCCCACAAGCTGTGAGGCTCAAGATAGCTATGAATACAGCCTACAAAACTGGAAACATACGTAAATCTTCATGAAGTTTTTTGTTTGCTTATTTGTTTGTTTTTTTGCTTATACCTCTGTTGTGTATAGTTCTTGACTATGAACTTTATAGATGTCAATACTGTGTGTCGTGACATCAGAAGATGGGACTTGCCTGCGCCTTATTTCCACATTAGTACAGAAGAGAGTTTTTGAGGAACATGAAAATTAATTAGAGGACAAGAACCAAATGTCACAGAATACACAGGACAGATTAAATTGCCAAATATACTACAAAGGTGTTGTGGCTTGTTTTGCCATAATTGCTCCTGGTTTCCGGGAAACCAGGAGAAGCCACAGCCTCGAGCTTGGTTTTATTTCTTGGCATTCTCTCTTCAGCTGGCCCAGTCTGGAAGATCTTGATTGTCCTTTCTAGGTCATTACCACTGCCCTGCGAGAGGCTTCATTAAAAGCAAGGCTGGTCACATTTGGAATTTCTCTCTCTTTTCCCTCTGATGTTTTCTGTTATGGCTGCTAAGTGAAGCACTTTCTCTGGCATAAAAAAATTTCTTTTAAAAAATATTTATTTATTTTTATTTTATGTCTATGAGTGTTTTATATGTGTGTGTGTATGTATGTATGTATGTATGTATGTATGTATGTATGCACACTGTGTATGCATACATACTGAGGACAGGAAGCACTGGGTCCCCCGGTACCAGAGTTGCAGACAGCTGTGAAGCAAACTAGGTCCTCTGCAAGAACAACACGTGCTCCTAACTCTGAGCCATCTCTGTGCCCCAAGGCTCCTGTCTGTGTTTTAGGATCCCCTCGGTTGAACTTGACCTGGTTTTCAGTTGGTTTTCCTATGAAGAGCAGAATGTCACATGTCCTTCCTGAATGGCTCCTGTGTGTGTGTGTCATCGGCACCTTTTCTTCCTCTGCCACCCACCTATTGCGATGAGCTCAGACCCTGATTCCCTGGAGGTCTGGTCTTTAGCTTCCCCTCTCCACAGAACTTTTAGGACTTGAATATTAATTGCCAACACTTAATGACCAGGAAATGTCACTTTAAAATCCTGGTCACAAGGCTGCTCTGGAAAATACTGGCAACTCCAGGCCTGCGTGTCATCCCTGTGGCTTTAATGAGCTTGCTCTGAGAAAGGTGGTCCACTTCGGGGAAGGACCTTGTGCTTTTGTTTGCTGCTCTCCCCACCTCTCCCTCTCACCCTGTGACACTGAGGCCCAGTGAGACAGCCCATCTCACCACTCTCCCATTACCGATCCCAAATATTCAAGGAAGAGAACTATTTGCTGTACACATTTCTGTCTAAAGTGGGAAAATCCACAGCCAATAGAGATAACAGCACATTTCAAGACCAATAACAAAGTGTATGGCTCACCATGACGAATCATTCTTCAAAACCTGCCTGGTCCCCTGAAGGTATGGGCTTAGTGATCTCCTAGAGGGTCCTTAGGAGCCACATGTTTTTAGACTGACCAGTACACAGATCACTGTGTCTGTGGTCTTTCTTTCCCTCTGTCTGTATTCTTTGTGGGTGAGTAAGGGGATGTTGACCTTGTGTCTGTACTTTAGGGAAACACACTGAACCTTTTCCTCAATGGTTATTATATATTGGTTTTCCTTTTTAAAACCTTCTTCTCCTACAACTGTGGTAAATAACAAAAGAGCAGAAAGTGGGAGTTGTCCCAGTAGAATGGTTTTTCACAGTCCTTTAAAAGTGTGGACTTAACTCTTTGGTCTCACAGACATTTTTGGAGGAAGTCCTTCCTCAGTTCCTATCCATGCAGGATGGAAACTGTGGGCTCTTCTCCCTGCCCAGAGCTTTAAAGTGATCAATCCAGGGTCCTTCTTAAGGATTCTCAAACTGACATACTGTAAGTTTCAAGGGTCGGAGGCGCTGGGGCTTCTGTGGGTTTCTCTCTTCTCATTCTCCTGTCCCCAGGGCTACTTCCTAAAGTAAACTCCTAGCACATGCGTGGTTCCATATCTCAGATTCTAGCTTCTGGGGTGGAGGAATGAACTGAACTAAGGCGTGGCATGAGAAGTGGGCCCAGCTCCATCTATAGAATGGAACTGCGTCTGGATCAGCGCCCAGTTACATGGTACTCATGATGGCTGGGTGGGCCCAGTGGAAGGCAGGTCCCATGAGAACCAACACAAACATGAATGCTCTGACCTGCATTGGTTTTGGATGATATACAGGTGGCTGTGTAACAATGGTGGCATAAGAGAAAGATGGAGACGTGATAATTATAGGGCGTATTGCGTAACCTGGCTTTTATTAGTTCTTTTAAATCATTAAAAAGGAAAAGAGAAAATGACAGGCCAGGCTTAGTCACCTGACAGCTTTGTGCTTGGGAGGCGAAGCATTTGCCAACCATAGTCTAAGGGACTTTTGTCCCCCTAGAGAGAGAGGCAAGACAGACTGCTGAAAACACTCTACTTTCAAAGTACCGTGTCCCAAAGGAGACAATATGTAGTCTTAACAGGTCCCTCAGATGACAGCTAGGAGTAAGGTTAGAAAAGAGAAAGATCTGTGACAAGGGATTAGTGATGTTTGGGGTGATGGGCCTGGGAACCCTAAGTCCCTAAAGTTTCCCAAACCCTCTGGACTTGGAGAGGTTTGCACACCAGCAAGGTGAACCGAAGCTGCTTCCACAGTTTGAAGATGCTTCTCACGGTTCAGGTGCCTCTGCGAAGGACCATCATCCTTTTTAAATGCAGTCCCTACTCCTCCAGGCCAAAAGACCCCCTAGTTACAAAGAAGCAGCATGAAAGAGGACCACAAGGAGGAAGTACCCATCTTTAGAGAACAAGACCTGGCTCATCTGGGCTAGCCGGAATCCTGAGAGGCTTGGACCACCAGCCCAGTGAAATATAAAAGATGGAAGCCCTGTGCCTTGGCTTAGGCTTAGCTCCTGACCAGGGCACCTGAAGACGGTTCCTATTTCAGGCACAGCTGTCTAGAGGTTGGGCTTTCGGCAGATAAGGTAGCCAGCCACACAGGAACTGCCTTGGCAGAGCATCGAAGGAGGAAGGAATTAGAGAACTGAGGACGTAGGAATTGTAAATTGCAATGTTAGATGGACCTGCAGAGCCCCGCCCCCTCACGTGACCGCGTTTCCTTTGAAGGCCCTGAAAATACTCTCTCCACTAAAGCCCTGCAAACAGAAAGGTTGTTGTTGGCCTGGAGGGTCCATCCGTGACTGCTTCGGGTGGGTAGAGTTTGTAAAGCATTGCCTTTATTGTATTGCAGTTGCTACCGTGTGGATTAGCCTCTCTGCTTCCAATGAGAACGAGATTCTAAAGGGGCCAAACATCAGGTGCCCAGGGTGGCATATAAGGAGTGCAGTGAGAAGCAAGGCCAGAACACCTCACTTCACAGAGCTCTGAGCCAACCCACACAGTGCTGGGGCATGGATTCCTGAAGGGGAGGCGGGGCACAGGCTCCAGCTACTGTGTTAACTGATTTGTAGTAGCAGAAAGAATTGAAAGATAACCAAGCTGATGTTGACAGTTAAAGTGGAAAGTTGCAGATCTTCCTCCAGCTTCCAAATCAAGACACAATTGAGGAAGGACCCAGTGATGTCACCATGGCCATTCCTAAAGGGATCTGGGACCACTTCGTAAACCCATGAAGCCATTAGCTCTGAGGTCTGAGCACTACTACCTCAGCCTCAATGTGTTCTCAGGGCCCCAGGTTAGAAACCTGACAGCCAGTGGGATGGACAGATCCACAGAACCTCCCCGAGATCATTCCCTCCACTCCCAAGTACGAATTTCAGGTAGACGCTTGGCAGGTGACAGACATTCATTTCATAATCTTATATGGTACGAGAGGGACAAACAGAAACTCTCAGAGCTGCCTACCTACCTTCCTCTCAGCCTAACCCTGGACCAAACAGTCAAAAGGAAAACACCATTCTTGGGAAACTGCAGTTGGGGGGTGGGGTGGGGCAGGGCTAAGGATTGTTCATAAGGCTTGCTGGAGGCCCCACAGAAGGACAGAATGTGCCAGCCTGGCTCTCTGACCAGCTACCCGGCCTGAGATCTCTTCTGGAGCCTTCTGAGAACCTAGCAAGGCAGTGATGTGTGCAGTGGATGGTTGAGCTGTTTTGTTGTGAAAAATACCATGAAGGAATTATTAGTACAACCATGGTCACAATGGGGAACAATGGAGATCCGGCAAGGCAAGGGTACCATGCACCAGCAGTTATAGTAGGAGGTGACGCTGGTTGGTTTAGAAGCCCCTACCTTCCATTGTTCCAGCAAAAGTAGAGAGCAAGTTCAACGATTTTCAGAGATACAATTTTACTCACTGGTATTTTTACTAGAGGGCCTTTAAGGTTAATAAACAATAAGGAAGGATAATGATTAACAAGAGAATATGCCTGTTGGAAGCAAAATTGCAGCATAAAACATTAATCCTGCCAAATGTACAGCTGAATTAAAACATTTTTTTAAAGTCTAAGTGAAAGGCACGCCCCTGACCCAGTTTTAAAAAAAAAATTCCATTCTACAGGAAAATTACTACCTTCAGGTGTGGTTTGGATATTTTATAACTACATGTAACACAGATGGTTTGGCTAGAATTCTTGTAGGTTGGAAATAAAAAAGTAATTTAGACGGGAAAGAAAGTCATAAGATAACTTTTTAATACAAACCCTCATTTTGAAAGCCTAACATTATGCTACTCAGCAAAGTGAGTATGGTTATAATTATAAAATAATGATTATCATTCAAAATAATACAATGAGAAAATTTTTTTAAAGTTTTCATCACAAAGGCTTCATGACTAGTGAGTATGGTTATAATTATAAAATAATGATTATCATTCAAAATAATACAATGAGAAAATTTTTTTAAAGTTTTCATCACAAAGGCTTCATGACTATTTGGGGCCCGGGGAGAAAGCACAGTCAGTGAATGCTTGCTTGCCTCGTAAGCATAAAGTCCTGAGCTCAATCCCAAGAACCCTAGGGAAAAAATCAGGAATACAGCACCTGCCTAGAGCTGGGCACTGGGGAGGTAGACAGGAGACCAGAGAGCCTTGCCTAACCAGCAAGTTCTAGGCCAATGAGAGAAGGTGCCCGAAACACAAGGTAGATAGTGTCTGATAAGCAATACCCAGGGCTGTCCTCCGACCTCCACGTGTCTACACATGTAAGCTTGCCTGCACACACACACACACACACACACACACACACACACACACACTCACGTGCACCCTCACATACTCACATACAAGCACACCAAATAATAGCAAATATCTGAATGGATAGGTATGCCAATTACCTTGACCTGATCGTGCTACAACGTAAGCATGTATCAAAGCATCACACCCATGAGCTATCAAAGCATCACATCCATGAACTATCAAAGCATCACATCCATGAACTATCAAAGCATCACATCCATGAACTATCAAAGCATCACATCCATGAGCTATCAAAGCATCACATCCATGAACTATCAAAGCATCACATCCATGAACTATCAAAGCATCACATCCATGAACTATCAAAGCATCACATCCATGAGCTATCAAAGCATCACATCCATGAACTTTGCAATTATCATTTGTCACGAGTGATTCAATTTTCAGCACATATAAGCATCAATCTATCAAAAAATTATTTGTTAAAAATAATTAATTCTGGGGCTGGTGAGATGGCTCAGCGGGTAAGAGCACCCGACTGCTCTTCCGAAGGTGCTAAGTTCAAATCCCAGCATCCACATGGTGGCTCACAACCATCTGTAACGAGATCTGGCGCCCTCTTCTGGAGTGTCTGAAAGACAGCAACAGTCAACTTACATATAATAAGTAAAATAAATCTAAAAAAAAAAAAATTAATTCTGCCTCCTCCCATCCTGAGGTATTTGATTTTTCTGTTTGTGGCACAGGACACAGTGTCTATGGCACCAACAGACTAGGGAACGAACGGGCTCACTCTCTTTGTGGCCTCGAAGATGGAAAGGTACCTACTTGTTGACCTCTGTTCCTTTTGTGCTTCGGCTATTTGCCCGTCAGCTTATCGCTTGGGCTTCCACTGGCACGGAGGGCACAGTCTGTGTAGACAAACACCTGTGAGCTAAGCCAAAACATCTTCAAGCAAACAAACAATGCAGCCAGTTACTATTTGCAGTTTGTATATCATCTTGTAAAGATGAAATTAAACAGGTCTCCACTTGTTGAACAAACAGAGCGGATGAGAAGGGGTTGTTTGGTCTCTCTCCTGTGGTCAAGGGACTGCTCCATTGTCTTTCATGATGCTGACAACCAGTTTATAAATGCCCGTGTCAGTCTGTGCTGTAAACAAAACAAAACAAAACAACCCCCCCCCCTCAGCTCACTGGTCCTTGGAGCCAATACTGCACAGAACAAAAAGTCAGAGTCTAAAGGCCCCAAACTGGCAGCCTAATAGCCAGACAGTGTCTGCAGATCCTGTGCGGTATTGGGTTCGAGCGATATGAGAATTTTTTAAAAATCACTTAACACTTTAAATTCAGGACATTTTGTTATCACTAAAAGGAACTGGGTTCTTGGAAAAATGGCTGACCCAAGGGCTGGGGCAGGAAGAGTCCAAGACATTTTATTTGCCTGTCACACAAGGTCCTCAAACTGTCACACAAGGCCCTCAAACAGCAATGGACACCTGTCAGAACCTGGAGGCCGACTGAAGAAGGTCACAAGGCCAAGAATGTGATACCTTGAGAATCAAAAACAAGCAATAGCCGTGTTAACAGTGTATAATGTCTTGGATTTACACATTTGTGAATATATATTGATATTAATAAATATGAGTCTGAGGTGAAAGCTCTTTTCTAACAGAAAAAAATACAAATAAGTAAGAAAAATGTAAAACAACAACAACAACTGTGACAATAATCAATTCAGGCAAAATCACCAATAGATATTAAAACCTGTTCACTACATTTATTAGGATTTTTGGTTGGTTTGTTTGGGGGGGTGTTTTGTTTTTGTTTTGACATAGGGTCTAACTATGTATTCCTGACTGCTCTGGAACTCACTAGGTAGGCCAGGCTGGTCTTTAGCTCAGAGTTCCTTCTGCCTCTGCTTCTGCCTCTGCCTCTGCCTCCTGGATGCACCACCACACCCAACTATATATTAGTTTTTTTGTGGAGAGCTTTGGGGCCCTCTTGGCAGGAATCTGACATTGGCCAAGGACAAGGAAGTAAGCTCAGGCAGGAATATGATTTTAGGCTAGAACAGAGAAGTAGCCTTCAGTCATGAATATGACTTTGGGCTAAGACAGGGAAGTTGGCTCAGATATCTTGGTCATCCTGACAAGCCCTTAGAAACAGTGACCGTGGGACCTGTCTTTGGGACCTTGTTTATTGCCTTCTTTGTTCCCTGACTATTCCTGTTTATTGTACTGCTTGACCTTATTACTTGCATGTAATTAAAATGGTATAAAAGCAGATTGGGAAAAAAATATAAACTCGCCTCAGCCTCAGAATTGGCTAGGGCCATGCTACAATGTTTTCTGTCTTTTTTTCTTTTTAAACCTCATTCCTGGGCCAGAGAACCTGTTGACTGACTGAGCTGGCTTGGTCAAGTTTTTATGCACTTTATACACTTATGGTTATATAGCTACTATTGGGACAATATGAAACATCTGGGTATCATCTATTCTTTAGATAACAGTATTGAATTGCTGATAAATTTCACAATATGGTTATGTAGAAGAATGGCCTGGTGCCAGATATCCAGAGAAGTGGCCCCACCAAAAATGTCGGATGGAGCAGAGGTGTACAGCCAGGCTGCAACATGGATGAACACTCCCAGTTAAAGGTCTATAGGCATCAACTGCACTGCATGGTTCTTTTTTTTTTTTTTTTTTTTTTTGGTTTTTTTGAGACAGGGTTTCTCTGTATAGCCCTGGCTGTCCTGGAACTCACTTTGTAGACCAGACTGGCCTTGAACTCAGAAATCCACCTGCCTCTGCCTCTGCCTCCCAAGTGCTGGGATTAAAGGCATGTGCCACCATGCCCGGCAACTGCATGGTTCTTATTACTTTTAAGTAGTTTGAATTTGGGGGGCCTGGAAGATGGCCCTGAGGTTAGAAGCTTAGCCTGGTGTCTAACGACCTGAGATCTAGCCTCAAACAGACATAAAAATTTTCATGTGATGGCGTGAGTCTGTAATCTTGGCCCTCCTCTGGTGAGATGGCCATGAGGGGGAGCCAGGAGAATTACCTAGAAACTAGTGGGCCACTCAGCCTGGGATACCAAGCACTGTAGCAGAAACAAGAAAGACTCTACCTCAACAAGGCAGAAGGTGAGAGCTGACTCCTGAGACTCGTCCTCTGACCTCCACATCCAACTCACAGTGTGCTAGCACCCTTAGTCACATGGCACACATGCACACGAAAGACAAAGAACAAACGTTTTAAATTTGTCATTCAAAACTTGTGGAGTGAGAGCAGAGGCAGGCAGATTTCTGAGTTCAAGGCCAGCCTGGTCTACAGAGTGAGTTCCAGGACAACCAGGGCTACACAGAGAAACCCTGTCTTGAAAAACCAAAACCAACCAACCAACCAACCAAACAAACAAACAAACAAAAAAACTTGTAGAGAAAACTCTCAGGAGATATCATACAAAATTCCAGTTTCTTGTTAAAAGAGCAGAAAACTGATCTTCCTGCCGAGCTGAACACCGGCTCCACTCAGAGACATGAGCTCTACAGATCCATTCCCAGACATGAGCTCTACAGTTTGCCCTAGTCCCCGCCTCTCCACCTGCTTCCCACTCATGAAGCATTGCACATTTATGATTTTAATGCGATCCTCACCAATAATTGAGTTTCTGAGTCTCAATTGAGTCCCCTACAATTCGTAACAGACAGTGCTGAACATGGCTGTAACAATGGAGTGACTAGTTAGTCATTACTAATGGGTTGCATTATTAATCCATTTTCATTAGCCAATTGTACAAGTTGAAGAGAAGAAACCTAGAGATGTTCCTTTTGAGCAACAGTAGGATTAGGGGTTTGTTTGTTTTTCCTGTCCCCCCCCCCCCTTTATTTTGCTAAGATGAAACACCACAGGATCACTAACAGAGGTTTTTGCTTGCATGTGGAATATTCCTCCAAATAACATTGGGGAAGTCGATACCTTTAGAAAGCCGAAAGCTTTGGCTAGCCTGTGGAGCTGGAGCACTCCCATGGCAATGGTGGCTGTATTTAGTGGCACAAGCCTGGCACAAAGCTCATATCATGTGCTCAGTTAAAACGTTCTTTGAATAACCCCTTAGGGGTCCCACTTCTCCCAGTCATGCTTGGCAGCGGAGTGGTGACTCACCCAGTACTGACCTGAGGGTTACAGCCCGTGAGACGTTCAGAGAGCCAAATGCAAGACCTGCCTTGAGCCTGTCCCTTTGGAGACAGTCTCATGTTCAAATCCCACCCTCTGCCTTTCTCCATTAGCTTTTTTTTCTCTCCTCTGCTACCGCAGCCTTTGACCTTCACGCTCTCTGTCCCTGCATCCCCAGGCTGCCCCAACGCCATTCCGCCATTCCGTGTTGGGCTTGAGAGCCCTGTATGCTCCGCTCAGCAAAAAGTCAGTGAAGCAGTACCAGGCAGGGACTTGAATCAGGAGATAAGGGTGGGCAGGGTTCCAGAAGGCATCAGAGCTTGTCCAAGGTCACCTGACAGCCCTGAGCAGTATCCAACACTGAGGTCCCTAGCCACAGCTCTGTGGCCGTACAGTCACACAGCTCTGTCCCCATTGGAAAGTGAGAATCACAACCTCTCCCAGGTCCAGGCAGGCCATGACTGAGAGCACTCTCAGCAGGGCAGTATTTTCCAGTCTCAGTCACACCTAGGTACCTTTCTCACTTCCGTTTCCCAAATGTGTCATTTTACATATCTTTCCCCTAATTGCTTACAAAAGAAAACTTAACGCTACTAATATATCAGATAGCTGTACACACATTACATGTGAATCTGTCCCTTATATAACAAAAAGAGTAGACGTTTTGTCATCCTCTTGTAAGATCTAGTTTTGATCCTTTTAGAGGTGACATTGCTCTCATTAGGAATGTATCCTGGAGGGCCAGAAAAATGTTTCAACAGGTAATGACACGTGGCAAAAGTCTGATGGTTTGAGTTCAATCTGTAAGCCCTCATGGTAGAAAAAAAGAACCAATTACTTCAGGTTGTCCTCAAACAGCTACATGTGTGCTGTGTCATATGCATATTTACACACACACACATACACACACACACATACACACACACACATACACATACACACACACAGAGAGAAATAAATATAATAAAACATAAAGAACATATACTGCAGGCACTGGGTAATAGCTCAGCTGGTAAAGTGTTTGCTATGCAAGTGTGAGGTCCCGAGTTCAATCCCTAACTCTGCCTAAGAAAAGCTAGACATGGCTGGGCAAGGAGGCACAAGCCTTTAATCTCAACCCTGGGAAGACAAAACCAAACCCCTGAGACTCACTGGCTAGCTCCAGGCCAACGAGTGATCTCATTTCCAAAAACCAGGGTAGATGGCACCTAAAGAATGATAAGACCTTTGTCCTCCATTTGCACACAGAAGTACACATACACATTAGTGTGGTTACCCCACCCTCACCCCCTAACAAACACAAAAGGTGAGTTTTGCAATAGGTATACCAGAGTGAGTTTTGTGGTACTGGACATAAACCATGACCTTGCATATGCCGTGCAAGCTCTCTACCACTGAGCAACACCTCCAGCCCCTTGGTAAAGTTTCAGATGGACACCCCACTCCCGCACTTATCCTCATCCCCGTTGGTAGCAAATAGTAACTTTTCCTTCTTTAAAAAAAAAAAAAAAATCCTATGGCCAACCACCATCCCACTGTTCTCTTTTTCAATCTGTCCTCAAACTTCCATGGGATCCACAGGTCACAGAGAAGGTCTGCAGGAAGAGAGAACGAAATAGATCCTGAGGACCCATAGCTGGTGTTAGCATTTTGTCTAGGCTCCGCCCCACGGTTGCCTGGCGACAGCCAGGTGTGCCTGACTCACTATAAAAGGCTTGCTTGCCCCTCCTCTCTCTTGCTCTTGCCTTCTTGCTCCCTCTCTGTCCTTTTGCCCCTTCCCCACTCTCTTCCCATTCCCTTCTCCCCTCTCTCTCCACGTGCTCATGGCCGGCCTCTACAACTCCCCTCCCCCTCCCTTCCCCTCTCCCTCCTCCCCTCTCCTTTTCTCTGTCTCTACTATCCTCTTAACTCCCCTCCCCATGCCCTGAATAAACTCTATTCTATACTATCCCATCATGTGGCTGGTCCCTCAGGGGGAAGGGATACCTCAGCATGGTCCCACAGAGGTACCCCCCTGTCCCCCATACCTGACTACACCTCCACCAAAGCATATCCCCTCCCTCTTTATCCTTTTATAAACACAACATTTCAGCTGGTGGTTCTGATTTATGTAAGCAGTAGGGCTTACAGATGGACAGATCTGTGTCTAGATTCCAGCTGCCTGTCTAGGAGGGTTCTGGCAAATCATTTACCAGTCCAAACCAATATGCAAAACAGGACACACTAGCTAGCGTCTGAGGCAGTTACTACTATTAATTGTTGAGTCCTAGGCAACTGAATTCGCAGACCAGCCAAGTCTGATGGGTCAACAGCTCCTACCTGCCAGGTGAAAATGTGTGTGCTTGTGTGTGTGTGTGTGTGTGTGTGTGTGTGTGTGTGTGAGAGAGAGAGAGAGAGAGAGAGATGTCACCGTGTTCTAGCTGCTGCTTTTAGCCCTTTGACTGGAGTTGATCTGACCTACTCTATTACCCCCTGTACCACCAGACACCCACTGTCTTATCTTTGATCTCCAACTGCCCTAGGGCCTCTATTAGGGCCAGATAGAATAGCTTCCTTTCTCAGCAGGTCTATCATTTCATTCTACAGAGATACAGTAGCAGCAGAAACTTGGGACCTGGAAAGAGTTGGCTGCTTTCTGTTTGTCCCCCCCTGCCCCCCCATTGCTGGATACATAGACATTACTGGGGGCAGGATGGGATGGGATGGAATCAAGCACATTATATGTTTGCATGTGTTCTATGCAAAGCAAGTGCCCCCTTCCCACCACAGGTTCCCTAATTTTCTAGCATATGATGCCTGGCTGTGTGTGTGCGTGCGCGCGCGCATATGTGTGCACCCAGTGCACATTGATGTGTGTGTGAATTCATATGTGCATGCCACACTACACATTTGAGGGTCAGAGGACACATCGTTTTCTACCTTGTTTGAGACAGGGTCTCTTTGTTGTTTTTCTGCTCCACGCGCCATGTGAGCAGGCCCACAAGCTTCAGGAAATTCTCGTGGCTCCAATAAAAGGAAGACGCCTCCAATCGCCCTGTAAGGGCTGCTGCTGGGATTCTAACTGGTCTCACTAAGCACCCGACATTTAATTAATTAATTAATTAATTAATTAATTATTTAAATGTTTACACAGTGTCTGGGATTCACTGAGGTCTTAGTAGTTACGTAACAAACACCTTTACCCACTGAACCATCTCCCCAGTCCGATACCTGAGTTTGTAATTGAAGGTTTTTTGGGTTTGGTTTTGGTTTTTCTTTGGAGATAGAGTCTCACTGGAGACAACCCTGACTGTCCAAGAACTCACTATGTAGACCAGGCTGGCCTAGAACTCATGGAGATCCACCTGCCTCTGCTTCCTGAGTGCTGAGATTAAAGGCATGCACCACCACTAGAGACTTTCTCCCCTCTGAGTTCTGGATATTCCCAAGACCACTCTTTCTGCCATTAAATATGCCTTTAACGTGTTTAAAAGTTAGTAGTAACGTGTTTAAAAACAAGTTATAGAAAGGGCTTGAGTTCCACTATTTAAAAAAGCAAGGGCTGGAGAGATGGCTCAGTGGTTAAGAGCACCGACTGCTCTTCCAAAGGTCCTGAGTTCAAATCCCAGCAACCACATGGTGGCTCATAACCATCCGTAATGAGATCTGACAACCTCTTCTGGTGGGTCTGAAGACAGCTACAGTGTACTTAGATATAATAATAAATAAATAATAAATAAATAAATGAATCTTAAAAAAAAAAAAGCAAATGCGCACCGTTGGTATCAGGATCTGTTCCAAACCCAGTGACATCGCACCTAGGTGATGGGGGGGGGGGCAACCACCACAATATTCCCAGAATCCACTTGGCTCACCTCCCACCTTTTCCTGTGGCTACAGCACTATCTAAATAAAGGAAGACGCCTCTGATCTCTCTCTCTCTCTCTCTCTCTCTCTCTCTCTCTCTTCCCCCCTTCTCCTTCGCCACCACCTTTGCTCTTTTCTCCTACAATAAACCTCACATGGAACTGTTTGGCCTGGTGTAGGCTTCTAACACAACATGCACCCTTCCCTTTCCCCTGAACCTGCTTTTGTTTTTACAATATACTTGTTTATTACTGGTATTGCTAAAATACATGAGTGTGGAAGCAAAGAATGTGCCTGGGTGTTGCAGGGTTCTGCACTTGCTTGCCAGTGGGCAAGTCCGCTATCTTGTGCACAAACATCTCACCAAAACCACCCGCAGAATGTACTTCATTCTTTGCTTTGTATTCCAGAGAGTCGACTTGAAAATGACAATGACATACTGAGCTTATGTACCTCAGCACAATCTTATCCCTGTCACTAGAATGATATTACTTGTCCCTAGAGGATGATCTGACTGACTTTAACCAGAGCAATTGTTTAATTTTTATAATTTTATGAGACAATGGTGCTTCTTACAGCTCTAATGAGACAGATTTACTTTTTTCTTTTCTTTTTCTTTTTTTTTTACAAGCTCAATTATATAATCCATGAAAATCCTGATTGGTAATTAAGATATTGAAGAGTTGACTCTCACAGGCATCTTGGTGAGCATAGGCTTACATCTTGTTTAGGTAGTGGTTTATTTCTATTAAAAACCAGATTTTAAAAAAAAAAACAAGGGCTGGTGAGATGGCTCAGCGGGTAAGAGCACCCGACTGCTCTTCCGAAGGTGATAAGTTCAAATCCCAGCATCCACATGGTGGCTCACAACCATCCGTAACGAGATCTGGCGCCCTCTTCTGGAGTGTCTGAAGACAGCTACAGTGTACTTATAATAAATAAATCTTAAAAAAAAAAAAAAACAACAAATTTGTTTTGTGAAAAACAAACTTTTTTTTTCCTCCAGGACCACCTGGTATAAAACAATGTTATTTGTAGTGTTTCCAGTTTTTGTTTTTGGAAAGAAAAAAAAAAAACTTAAAAAAAAACTTAGCAAGATAAAGGCCTTGCTGATAGAATCTCCCTGGCTATAAGCTCCTGATGGGACTTCACACCAGAGAGGGAAAGCAGAAGGGGCAAAGCCTTACAAACTATCCAGCTGGTTGCTAGACAATTACCTCCCACAATTACACCTGTTTACAGAGAAACAACCAGAGACTTAGGAAGGGCAAAGCAGCTCTGGGGCCTCACAATCCTGCAAAGTGCAGTCTGGAAAGGATTTGCACAGGGAATTCTCAATTTTGTTCCAATATGAGTTCCCAAGGATCATTCCCTCAGAGGCAACTGGAACCACACAAAGGGCATTCTGTCTTACCCGCTATACATCCTCTGTGTAGGATGGCACTTGATCTGGGAATCTCTTTGTCCCCAGATGTAATATTCACAGTCATGAGATTTACAGGAGACAAGAAAATGATGGCTGTGTCATTAACGGGTGCTGAAGCTAAGAAAAGGGACCAGCAATACACAAACACACAATGACACACAACACTCAACATAGACACATCTGATGTAGGGGAAGCTACATGCTATTGCCAGTTATTCTCTCTCAGGAAGGCATGTCTCCCACAAAGGATTCCTTTCTCTTCTCTTCTCTTCTCTTCTCTTCTCTTCTCTTCTCTTCTCTTCTCTTCTCTTCTCTTCTCTTCTCTTCTCTTCTCTTCTCTCCTCTCCTCTCCTCTCCTCTCTTTTTCTTTCTTTCTTTCTTTCTTTCTTTCTTTCTTTCTTTCTTTCTTTTTTTTTAATTTTTTTTTATTTTATTTATTATACGTAAGTACGCTGTAGCTGTCTTCAGACACTCCAGAAGAGGGAGCCAGATCGGATGGTTGTGAGCCACCATGTGGTTGCTGGGATTTGAACTTATCACCTTCGGAAGAGCAGTCGGGTGCTCTTACCCTCTGAGCCATCTCACCAGCCCCAGAAAGGACATTTTTTTTTTTTTTTTTTTTTGGTTTTTCGAGACAGGGTTTTTCTGTGTAGCCCTGGCTGTCCTGGAACTCACTTTGTAGACCAGGCTGGCCTCGAACTCAGAAATCCGCCTGCCTCTGCCTCCCGAGTGCTGGGATTAAAGGCGTGCGCCACCACCTCCCCGGCAAAGGATTCCTTTCTTAGCTTTCTCTTTGATATTAAAGTGTCTGATCTTCTAAGAAGAATTGGTTAAGATAGTAGATTATTGTTGGTTGTTTTTGTCATTGTTATTTTTTAGGTCTTGACTAGGCTGAGGGTGTGGCTCAGGGTATAGCACTTGCCTGGTTTAGGAGAGAGACTCTGGGTTCAACCTCTAGCTTGGGGTTCAAGGCTAGCTTGGTCTACAGCATAAGACTGTTTGAAGGAATGGGAAAAGAAAGCACAGCGAGGCCTGGTGCGGGAGACAATGCTCCGTGTACTTAGCAGACCCCCTGAGAAGCCCTGACAACTCTAACTCAGTTGAGAAGGAGAAAAAGTGTGTTTTGAAATGCCGTGGGCCATGAGTCCAAAAATCTGCAAATGACAACCTTTTCATAAAATGTAATCTTAGTGGGCTGGGCAGTGGTAGCACATGCCTTTAATCCCAGCACTCAAGAGGCAGATGCAGGGAGATATGTGAGTTCGAGGCCAGCATGGTTTGCAGAGTGAGCTCCAGGAGAGCTGGGGCTATACAGAGAAACCCTGTCTCAAAAAAACCAAAGCCCCTTCTTCCTTGTCCTCCTCTTCCTCCTCTTCTTCATCCTCCTCCTCTTCTTCATCCTCCTCCTCTTTTTCCTCTACCCCCTCCTCCTCTTGGCTAGCTATCCTTTTCAGGAGAAAACCAGATAATTTAGCATGATAATCAAAGTCCCCCATCCTGCCTCAGCAGCCATTCTTTGGCTTCTGGAAGGGGCCGTCTGGGTCAGCCCTCCCTCACCTGTCTGGTTTGTGGCCACTGAGGACCCTTTGCCCTTTTGTTTCGAGGTCTCACTCTGAGTGTTTCTCTTCATCTGGGATCATGAGGGTTTCTCTTCATCTGGGATCATGAAAAGTCTCAGCTTCTCACTGTGCATCCAATAACCTCCCCTAGGAGCTCCCCTAGTTGCAGGGGGCCTGTAGTGTCTACCTGCATTTCCCACCCAGATTAGTCTCCCTTTCCCCTAGAACCACAGAGTTTCACCTCAAGTTCCAGCTCAGCCCACCGGAAACACAGCTGCTTTATCTCAGTCTCTCTCAAACATCAAAACCCACTTCTATCACGCTCTCTTTAATCAACGGCACCAGAAGAGCTCTTGCCAGCCCCCCGGGACCCAAAGCCAGTGACACAGGCTCTGCTCATTAGGGTCTAGTACACCAGAAGTGAAAAGGATGGTGGTGGTGGTGGGATTTTACTCCACCTATTTCCCAAGAGCTGAGCCTGTGAAACATCTTTGCACAACACTCTTTAAGGTACAGTTAGGCTCAGTAAGAATTACTGTGTCAATGAAGAACATATGACTTCATTTAACAAACCCTCAATTCACTTAGTTATCATACATATATGTACCAAGTACATACTGGATGTTAGGAATATTATATAATTTTGAAGAGTTGGAGCTAAAGAGACATAAAATCAGGAATCTCCCACCATCTTACTCAGACTAGAGGGGAAACATTGAGCACCTGGTTTAGAGGATGGGGGCTTCCTGTTTTCACACCCTATGTGGTGTTCACCACACACCTCACATTGTTATTTATTTTTGGTAGGTGGACACACAGTTGCTACAGAGCACTGTGGGGTCAGAGGTCATCCTGGGGGCCTGATTCACTCTCAGTTAGCATTGACTTGGAATGAGAAACTCAGGGAGCTACACCCGGAAACACAGTGATAATAAAATGTGCTGAGGTACACGTACCCGTGCTGAGAGGTCGGAGAGGACATTCTCTGAGCCAAAGAGAGAATAGCCACCATACTCCTAGGGACACGTTTTTTAAAATTTACATTTGTTTTTATTTTGGTGGCTGGAACACACGAGTGTTACTGTGTATCCTGGAGGTCAGAGGACAGCTTGGGGAAATCGATTCTCTCCTATCTTGTAGGACCAAGGGATCAAACTGAGGTCATCAGCTTGGTGGTGAGCACATTTATGCACTGAGCCATCTCTCTAGACCCACATTATTATTATTATTATTATTATTATTATTATTGAGTAAATCAACCCATTGAAGACTGGGAATGTGCCTCGGTGAGAGAAGGTTTTGTTAATTTGATAAAGGCTCTGGGTTCAATCCTTAACACCACAAAGTAGTAATAATATTGATAATGTTAAATAAAATAAAGAGTAAGGCAGCTATCAGCTTCTACTGAGAAAGCAGACATGGTCAGTGGCTCACAAGGGCAGAGCGCAACACTGGCTGTGTGGAGGTGAGTAGGAAGAGGACCCCAGCTGGGGACGGGCACAGACATTTGAGTTCACCCCTTCTGAGAGCCTCATCCACTCAGACACTTGGCCAGGGTCTGGACAGAGCACTGAGGCCACACTTTCTGAAGCACAGTTGATCCACATGGGAGCCATCCACGGCCTGCCTCATCCTGCAGTAGCAGCTGCATCGCCTTTGAGAAATTCAAAGAAACCTCTTTCCAGAATAAGAGGGAACACACTTCTATCTTGTAATGAACACCTTTGTCCAAGGACCTAAGCTTAGATCCCAACACTCACATAAATGTTGCCCGAGGGCAGCCATCCACCTGCAATCCCAGTGCTAGATCCTGGAGAACACTGGCTGGCAGTCCTTCGGCTCTGGATCCTAGTGAGACACCGTTTCCATATACAAGGGGGAAAATGGTTGAGGAAGGTGGCTAGTGTTAACCTTTGGCCTCCAAATGCCCATGTCGTATACATGTAAAGCACACACACACACACACACACACACACACACACACGCACGTGCACACACACTTATGCATACGCGTGTCAACACACATATACAGATGCATATATAGCCCAAGAAAACAGGACAATGGGTTAAAAATACTAAATGAAAACAAGCTAGAAGCTCAAAAGTCAAGAACTCTAGCAAAGTTGAGTTGTCTTAAATTCTGCTTCTCAGGAACCCGTGTAAAGACTGTCTGCAGTTGATGCCACGAAAGCCCCGCACCTCTCCCCTCCACCTTCTCACTCTTACATAATCCATTCTCTGCGCACAGACTCCTGAAGGCAAAGGCTGCGAGGGAAGAGGGCAGCGCCTCAGCCCACAGCATCTAATACAGAAAAAGCAAATCAGCTACCTTGAGCATGCGGATTTCTCGAAGGGCGATTTTCTTTATGACAGGGTCATCTTCGGTTTCCAGAAACCTCTTGATGGCCACGATCTGACCCGTGTCCCTGTTTCTGCACTTGAACACTACCCCATAGGAGCCTTCTCCAATCTTTCCAATTTTTTCGTATTTCTCCATTACAGAGGAGGAGCAAGTCTTCGTGAGAACGGATTTTCATATAGTTTTTAAAGGTCGCTTATGAAATGAGAACCGACCGCTCTCAAGCCTCGTCAAGTAAGGGCTGTCGTCCGGAATCTAGAGAAAAACAAGGGCGCGAGTTAAAGAATAAGGACCAGCCAGGTGTGGGCTCCTCCCCCACCCAGCAATGACATCGCGGTCAAGGCTGGGAGCCTACAGGTGGCTGCCATGGGTGACCTAATTTCAGTTGTCTGTTTCATTCCCTCAAGCTAAAGATGTAGCCAGCATCCAAAAAACGAGCCGAGCTGTAAGATAATCTATCTTTTTAACGTTATGGTTCATACGATCTAAGTCACTTGAGCTGGCTGGAGCACCGCGAAGGCGAAGGGCTTCCCCGGTTCTAGTTTCGGGTCTCAATTCCCTCCGGAAGAGGACACCGGCTGGGCAACCGGGCCCGCGGGGACTGCGGGAACTGCAGGGACTGTGGGGACCTCCCAGCCTGACTCCCCGGCGCCTCTCGGCCCAGCTCGAGCAGAGCAGCCTACAGCTCCGCTGGGTCGCTGCTGCGATCCCCATGGGAACCGCGCCGGTAGGGCGGGGCCGCCCTCCGCCCTGCTGTCCCCGCAGCCACTTGGCAGGGTCCCTGACCCTGCGCTGCAGAACCGGAGGATTTAGATCATGGAAGTCACAGCATGGAGCGTCTGCAGGGAGAACGCCTGCACCCAGGCTGTCCTAGCAACCTGCTTGGGCTAGGGTGGCCAGGTCCATACCTTACAACGCCCACTCCTTGGTGTCCCTTCCTCGCCTGTGAACCCCGGAGGACAGCAATTGCGTGGGTCTTGCTCGGTGCTGCAGCTTCGAAAAATGAATGGGGGGGGGGCAGAGAGAGAGAGAGAGAGAGAGAGAGAGAGAGAGAGAGAGAGAGAGGCAATAGAGGGAGGCGGGATGGCCTTCCCTCCCATGTAGTGTGATCTTGGCGGTGCAGAGTCTGCCTTGATTGCCTTGACTCTTTCCCCAATCACCTTCTTATTGAACCTGTTTCAGCACAGTGACAGTGGCAGTTGATGGATGCAGGAAATCTTGAAATAAGGACCGCACAGACAGCCTCTACATTTAGTCAGCCTTTCCAGCCCCTATGCTAGGCGCTCGTGCTCGTGCGCTGGCGGCAGGACTTCAGCAGAGAAAACCCACGATGCGAAACCTGGCCAACCCGGGGCCAAGGAATGTGCGATGCAAATGTACACAGAGCTCCAGAGGAAGCTGAGGCTGGGCACACCGGGCGAGGCGGCTGCCTGGCAAAGGGTAGAGGTATAATGAGGTACTGGAATGGACTCGTGGTCTGGGACCCTCCCCAGAAGTCGTGTGCAAATGTGAATGCCTACTCTTTTTGACTTCTGTCTTCTAGATAGCTTTGCCTTGCCCAGAATATCGTATACATGGAAACATACAGTGCACAGCTTTTAATGAATCAGATTCTCACTTCACAGAATACATCTGAGAGTAACACACATCTTGCATTTATCAGCAGTGTCTTCCTGTTTTTTGCCGGGTAGGATTATGTTATATGAATATACTGACTGGTATTTGTTTATTCAATCCTGGTTGAAGAACATTTGGATTGTTTCCAGTTTGGGGTGATGATACATGAAGCCATTACAGACGCCATTCATGGTCCTTTCTATAAAGCTGTGTCTTCATTTTTCTTGGGGAAATCCTTAGCAGGAGACCTCTGGGTTGCACATTGAGCTTATCTTTTCCATTTTACCTTCCCACCTGCAATGTCCCCAGTACCCAGCATCCTTGCAGTCCTTTTGACTTTAACCATTAAAATAAATGGTTAATGGCTTCTAATGGTTTTAATATGACTTGACTTTTAACCTTCCCTATAGATGTGTTCTTGTTTCAGGATTCTAAGAGACTTACGGAAATTTTTTGGCACCAACACCTCTTCCCTAGTGGGCCTCATGGGACCTGGTACCTGGGACATGGCAAAAGGGAAAAGGACAAACTAACAAACAAACACCCCTCTAGTTGATTGAATTAAGTCAAGATGGAGATAGTATTACTAATTTCCATACTTGGATGGAGCTCAGAACCCTGTGCTCACCCAATTGGTGCCCCCAGCGGGACACAGGATTGCTGTTACTGTCCCTATCACTGACAATGTGCTCCCTCACCTTTTAAGAGCGGTGTTTATAAGGGACCATCAAATAGGGACATTTTAATTTTCCTTTATCACTTTCTCTTTTCACTGGGTAGGTTCTTCAGTGTGATGGCAAGAACACACTGATTGCGTTGTTACTGAAAGCAGTTTTATGCTAATAAGCACATTGCTGGCTAATTATTTACTCACTTATTTACTGACGTTTGCTGTAGGCAGCCTCTAAGAGGACACTTAATGACCTGCCTCCTGACAGCTATGCCCTTGTAGGCCTTTTTTTTTTTTTTTTTTTTTTTTTTGGTTTTTTGAGACAGGGTTTCAGGTATAGCCCTGGCTGTCCTGGAACTCACTTTGTAGACCAGGCTGGCCTTGAACTCAGAAATCCACCTGCCTTTGCCTCCCGAGTGCTGGGATTAAAGGTGTGTGCCACCATGCCCGGCTCCTTGTAGGCCTTCTTAAGCTTTACCTACTCTGTCCTTTTTTACAGGAGAATTTTTTTTTTTTTTTTTTTTTTTTTTTTTTTTGGTTTTTCGAGACAGGGTTTCTCTTTATAGCCCTGGCTGTCCTGGAACTCACTTTGTAGACCAGACTGGCCTCGAACTCAGAAATCCACCTACCTCTGCCTCCCGAGTGCTGGGATTAAAGGCGTGTGCCACCACCGCCCGGCTACAGGAGAAATTTTTAACTGACCTCAGGTATATAGGTATATAAAGTAAGCTTACAAGTCAAACGTTTTCTAAAATTAAATCATGAAAAAAATTATTTTAAAAACAATTCTTGGGGGCTGGTGAGATGGCTCAGCGGGTAAGAGCACCCGACTGCTCTTCCGAAGGTGATAAGTTCAAATCCCAGCAACCACATGGTGGCTCACAACCATCCGTAACGAGATCTGGCTCCCTCTTCTGGAGTGTCTGAAGACAGCTACAGTGTACTTACATATATAATAAATAAAATAAATCTTAAAAAAAAAAAAAAGTCAGGAATAGTGACATATTCTTGTAAATCCAACACTTGGGAGCTAAAGGCAGAAGGACCAGGAGGTTAAAGTCATATTCCCAGACATCACAGGCAGTTCAAGCCAGCCTAGTGTATGTGAGATCCTGTCTCAAAAAAGCACCACCCCTTATGCACCTCTCTCTCTCTTTCCCTCTCTCTTTTTTTCTCTCTCTCTCATACACACTAATTCTTTGGTGTCTATATAATTTTATCACTTACTAAAAACAAAATGAATATGCTTGTTTTTTTTCCCATAAAGAACATTTGATGTTGCAAGAGTATCTTTGTTTTAAAGAGTTGACCAATTCCTTGATTTTATAATACTCGGCACCAAAACAGTATAACTATGCTATACAGAACAGCAGTAGTATACTTAGGGACATTTCAACAATTCTTGGAAAATTTGTTCTAAATCCCAAGCCAAAATTCATTTAATGGATTTTAAAATAATAATAATAATAATAATAATAATAATAAATGACTCAGGTCAGTAATCCAAACAGTGATTTTGAAAAAAAAAAGGAATTAACAAGGCAAACTAGGGAGATAGATAGTATTTGGATACTTACAGGCTGAAGAACGATGGCAAAGCATTAAAAACATTTGTTTCCCCAGAGTTAAACCATGAAGTACTTACAGAAGCAGCACTGTGCCTACATCATGCAAAAGTCTTAAACATGGCAGAAGGTGTTTCAGGTGGTGGTGGTTCCTGCTGAGCCAAACGAAGGTATTTGCAAGGCAGTGCACACTGTGTTGTGTATTCAGAGTGAACAAAGTGTGAGCACGGTACATTCAGAGCGAACAAAGGCTGCAATGAAATTACATAATCCAACCCCAGTTGCGCACTCTCAGAAACCCCTAGGATTTGTTGCTTGCTTGATTTCGAATGAACCTATGATATTCGGAAATCCTTCACTATTTCCAGTTTTTTCCTTGACAGTCCCGTTCAATTACACAATCTGCCATTTGAAGAAGACGGAAGAGGACGTCTATCTATCTAGTGACTTATCTTTAAGGACTCAAACATGCCAAGTGATGGAATGCCACAAAGTGATGGCGATTGTGACTCTGCCTTGGGTGCCCTCCTCACTGCTCTGGGGAAAGCTTCGAGTACTCCACAGAGAGGACCTGACAGGCCAAGAGGCAGGGAAGGACTGAGAAAGTAAGTTCTGTCAGCATCCCTGTGAGGAAGGTGGTCTCCATCCTCCACTGACAAATTCAGTTCAACCAGTGAAAAAGAGGACCGTAGGATCCACTTGAGCCAAACCTGGATACCTAGCCTGAGAGACAAATCTTGCTTCTTATGCTCTAGGTTATTTGTTGTGCAAAAATAGAACTACCCTTTTATAATGTCGATAAGTTCTCTTTAATCCTTGTTTCCTTAGATAACAAGAATTGATTTCCTTTTGTTTCTACATCACGAACAAGTGTAGAACTTATCAAATTCTCTTCTTCAATTTCTTTTACCATTTTCGTGTGTGCACAATATGTGTGTGCACCTTTGCATGTGTGCAGGTATACATGTGTGTAAATAGAGGCCTGAAGTCAGGCGTCATCTTCCGTGGCTCTCCGATCTTGTTCTCCGAGGAGCTCACCCATATGGTCAGTCTCGCTGCCAGCTTACTCTGTGGGGCCCTGTCTGCACCTTTTAAGTCTGGAATGACAGGCAGAATTAAGAACACCAGGCACTCACATGCTTTCGGGGATCCAAACACAGGTCCTCATGCTTCATGGCAGCACTTTAACCACCAAACCATCTCCCACCCCCATTCTCGCCTATTGAGTTGGCCGTATGGTTTTTCTGTCTTAAGTCTGTTGGCACACTGAATGACACTACCTTGTAAAATACTGGACCAAGCTTTGATTCCTCGGATTAGGCCCTTATGCTCTGTCACTCTGAGACACTGCTGGGTTAGATCAGAAACATTTAATTTTGGTTGATTTTAAAGATGTATTCATTTTTATTATGTGTTAGTGGTTTACCTGCACGTATGGTTTGTGCGCCATATGTATGCTTGGTCCCCAGGGAAGTCAGAGAAAGACGTTGGATCCCCTGAAACTGGAGATGTTTGTGAGTATCGGGTAGGTGCAGAGAACTTGGGTTCTCTGCAAGAGCAGGAATTGCTTTTGACTGCTCAGTGGCTTTCTACCTCCATTGCTAGACATTTTTGGTTTTTTTTTGAGATACATTGATCTGTGATCTTGTTATTTATTTATTTATTTATTTATTTATTTATTTTTGCCTAGTGAGGCTGATTCACAAATGATTCGGGAAACATTTCTTGTTCTTGTATATTTAAAAGGTATCTACTTTTGGTTGCTATTCTGAGTTCCTCTAAGTGTGTGGTAAAATTTGCTACTAACTCCACATAGGCCTAGAGTTTTCTTTATTGAAATAGTTGTAATTACAAATTCGATTTCCTTAAGAAATTGGAGGACCAGGCATGGTGATTCCACCAGAGGTTCTTTTATCATTGAGAATAGTTTTTGCTATCCTAGGTTTTTTTTGTTATTCCAGATGAATCTGCAAATTGCCCTTTCTAACTCTGTGAAGAATTGAGTTGGAATTTTGATGGGAATTACATTGAATCTGTAGATTGCTTTCACAAGATAGCCATTTTTACTATGTTGATCCTGCCAATCCATGAGTGTGGGAGATCTTTCCATCTTCTGAGATCTTCTTTGATTTCTTTCTTCAGAGACTTGAAGTTCTTGTCATACAGATCTTTCACTTCCTTAGTTAGAGTCACACCAAGGTATTTTATAGTATTTGTGACTATTGTGAAGGGTGTTGTTTCCCTAATTTCTTTTTCAGCCCTTTTATCCTTTGTGTAGAGAAAGGCCACTGATTTTTTTGAGTTAATTTTATATCCAGCTACTTCACTGAAGCTGTTTATCAGGTTTAGGAGTTCTCTGGTGGAATTTTTAGGATCACTTATATATACTATCATATCATCTGCAAAGAGTGATATTTTGACTTCTTCCTTTCCAATTTGTATCCCCTTGACCTCCTTTTGTTGTTGAATTGCTCTGGCTAGGACTTCAAGTACTATATTGAATAGGTAGGGAGAAAGTGGGCAGCCTTGTCTAGTCCCTGATTTTAGTGGGATTGCTTCCACCTTCTCTCCATTGCAGCCTTATTTATAATAGCCAGAAGCTGGAAAGAACCCAGATGTCCCTCAACAGAGGAATGGATACAGAAAATATAGTACATTTACATAATGGAGTATTAGTCAACTATTAAAAACAATGAATTCATGAAATTTGTAGGCAAATGGATGGATATGGAGGATATCATCCTGAGTGAGGTAACCCAATCACAAAAGAACACACATGATATGCACTCACTGAAGCAGATATTAGCCCAGAAACTTAGAATATCCAAGATACAATTTCCAAAACACATGAACCAGAAGGAAGGCCAAAGGGTGGATACTTTGCTCCTTCTTAGAATGGGGAACAAAATACCCATGGAAGGAGTTACAGAGACCAAGTTCTGAGCTGACACAGAAGGAAGGACCATCCAGAGACTGCCCCCCACCCTGGATCCATCCCATATATAACCACCAAACCCAGACACTATTGCATATGCCAGAAAGATTTTGCTGACAGGACCCTGAAATAGCTCTCTCTTATGAGGCTATGCCAGTGCTTGGCAAATATAGAAGTGGATGCTCACAGTCATCTATTGGATGGAACACAGGGCTCCTATTGAAGGAGCTAGAGAAAGTACCCAAGGAGCTAAAGGGGTCTGCAACCCTATAGGAGAAACAACAATGTGAACTAACCAGTACCCCGCCAGAGCTGTGTCTTTAGTTGCATATGAAGCAGAGGATGGCCTAGTTGGCCATCAATGGGAGGAGAAAGCCCTTGATCTTGTGAAGATCATATGCCCCAGTACAGAAGAATGCCAGGGCCGGGAAGCAGGAGCGAGTGGGTTGGAGAGCAGGGCGAGGGGAGGTTATAGGGAGCTTTGGGGATAGCATTTGAAATGTAAATGAAGAAAATATCTAATAAAAAAAAATCAAAAAATAAAAAAAAAAGAAATTGGAGGACCATTAAGGACATGTATTCCTTTTTGAGAGAGCCTTGTTAGTCTCTTTTGTTCAGTGAATTTGTCTACTTCACCTAGATAAATGAATTTATTGGATTCCGTTGTCCAGCATCTCCACATTACATTGTTGTCTGTTGGATCTATGGTGATGTTCTCTTTCTGGCTCTTTGTTGCTTGTTGGAGTCCCTGTCTCACTGTGGCACCCAGGCTAGTCTTGTGCCACCACGCCAGGCTTGGTTTCATTCTCTAATTAAATGCGGCTTGTTGATTTTATTTACTCACTTGTTGGTTTCTTTGTTTTCTGTATTTTAATGTATTGATTTCCAATGGTTTAAGAATTTCCCAAATACCTTTCTCTAATTGATTTCCAGTTGAATTTCATTGTTCTATATAATTTAAATGGTTTCATTGTTTTCAGATAATTGATTTCCAGATGAATTCGTTGTTTTCAGTTCACTGGCTTTGTGTAATTTAAATATTTGATTTGAAATATGTTAAGGTTGGTTTTATGGCCCATAATATAGTTGTGTTGGTAAACGTTTTTTTTTTTTTTGACAATTATGAAAATATGGAATGAAGTGAGGTTGTAGATATGTGAATTTTTCCAGAGCTACCTTGTAGAAAGTTCATATCAGGTTAAATAAAGTTTGTTTGGAAAATTAACTTTATGGACTCCACAAGGTTCAGTGCCCAAGAATTGTGGAACAGGGCCAGATCCAGTGGTAGTTAGAGTATGAACCAGTACATTGGCTACTTAGGCCTAAGCAGGCAGTGAACCAGAAAGCCAGTGTGACTTCTAGCTGCGAGTTGTTTTGTTTGGAGAGAAACTGGAGCAAAATATTAGAGAACAACTTTGAAAAGGACACCAACAATTCATGTCACCACAGAAGAAGATACTACGGGCACAGGCCATCAAATCAAAGGCCCTTTCTGTTGGCAAGTGCAGAACTGGTTTCAATAGCAAAGTGTAACTCCCAGGTTGACGCTCTCAGAAAGCTGAGAGATGGCCTGGTCTATGGGGTTTCTTCATGCATGTGCAAAGAGCAGTGTGTGCAAAGAGCAGTGTGTATGTGTGTGTGTGTGTGTGTGTGTGTGTGTGTGTGTGTGTGTGTGTGTGGAGTTTGGAATCACCCTAGGATTGTTGCCTTCTTACTGCTGTCTCATCCCAGGCACGTTGCCTGGGCAACAGTATCAACCGTTGAACACTTACTTCAATATGGGCACTGTGCTAGACATGTGAAAGACAATATTATCCTGAAGATTTAGAGGAGAAAACAGAGTCAGAGAGGATGAGTAAGTCAGGAGACACAGCTCACAGGCTGGAGATATGTGTTAGAATGCTGGCGTTGTGACTCCAGAGCCTTCCGTCCTGTTTGCCAATACTAGCTAATGCCTAGAGGTCTATACTGGGATTATTCAATTGGTCTCACTGTTTTTATCCCGTGCAACGCAGCCCAACCCTCCTTCCTTTTCAACTTTCCTGTGGGATGAGGCTTGCTTGTCACTCTTCCTCCTCACGGTCCCTTAGCAGCCTTTCCACCTGCAGCAGTCTCCACGCTCAGGAGGAGCCGCCTCTACTGATTTGGACGGGATGATGTTGCTTTGTCTGTGTGCTGCTCCCAGGACTAACACCGGGAGTATTTTCCTCAATTCTGTTTCTTTTAAGAAGAGAGGGTTCAGCCACAGACGTCGGAAGAGGACACTATTTAACAGTTAGAGGAAATCCCTCGCATCTTTAAGTGAATTTGGAAAGAGCACTGTTTTGGGGGGGCACATAAAAGGATCCCTAGTCATTGCTGTGAGGATGCTTACACCCCAGGCTCAGTGTCCAAGCTTTCTCTAATCTATCCCCCAACCCCACCGGGCCTTCACCAGCTAAGTAGTTGTCTTCTCTACAGCAGTTGCTGAGACCCTGAGATGCCGATCAGTATGGAATGTGACAGTCCCTCTGCCACCTGGCTTGAAACAAGGTTCAAACTCAGTGCTACCTGTTTCCGAATGGAGTCAGAGCACCTAAGAGCACATTGGGAATCATCATCTTCTGCCCTTGACCTCCAGGGCCTCTTGACACTCTGACACTAGAGCAGACCTGATGGCCAAATCTCAGCATGCAACAACTTGAAGAGAAGCTACACCCACAGTCTTCCTAACCAGTCCCTGTAAAAACACTACAGAGCCAGGCAGGGGAAGGTGTTTTTATTGTTCATTGATATGGGCAAGGCTAGTGAGTCGTTTAAGCATTGGGAGAGCAATGTAAGTTTAAAAAAACCATGTATGGGCTGGAGAGATGGTTCAGTGGTTAAGAGCACTGACTGCTCTCCCAGAGGTCCTGAGTTCAATTCCCAGCAAGCACATAGTGGCTCACAACCATCTGTAATGGGGGTCTGATGCCCTCTTCTGATGTGTCTGAGGAGAGCAATGGTGATGTACTCATATGCATAAAATAAATACATCTTAAAAATAAAATAAAATAACCAAGTGTCTTTGACTTTATATGTGGGTCCAGCCAACAGTTGAGTAAGATGCTTCACCTCCTAGATAAAGTTGATTTAGATTTTTATATGTAATCCGGAAGCCAGTCCTTTCAAAGCACCTATTCCTCTAGGACAGTGGTTCTCAACCTGTGGGTTGAGATTCTTTTGGCAAACCTCTAATTACAAAAATATTTACATTTTGATTCATAACAGTAGCAAAATTACAGTTATGAAGTAGAAACAAAATAACTTTATGGTTGGGGGTCACCACAACATGAGGAACTGTATTAAAGGGTTGTAGCATTAGGAAGGCTGAGAATCACTGCTCCAAGATCTTTCTTTCTTTCTTTTTTTTTTTTTTTTTGAGAATTATTTATTTTTATGTGTGTTTATGTTTTGCCCGCCTCTGTGAATACCATGTGCATGGTGCCCACGTAGATCACAGGAAGGCATTCAAGCTCCTGGATCTGGAGTTATGGATGGTTCTGAGTCATCACGTGGGTACTGGGAATTGAACCTGTGTTCTCTGCAAGAGTGCAAGTGATGTTTGAAAAAGTCATAAGAAATCAGACTATTAACTATCTACCAAGAAATACCCACAATGTGTGGGGAATGGAGGAAGCTCTTGAGAGAGTGAAGTCCTGAGGGAATGGGTGTTGTAGACATGAGCCAACCATGTCAAGGACCCTAGCCTCAAACCAATGTGAAAATGGCAAAGCTTCTCCCCCCACCCAGGGTGCGACTTGGAGGCAAATGGCCAAGCCTTCCCTCTGGTCCATGTGTGGATATGGACAGTATGTGTAAAAAGTGCTTTCTTACTGGGTATTTATTTATTGCCTGAAGACTGCTCCCCTATAGAAACTGCTCCTACTGCGATTGGCTAAACCTGTCTCCTTGACCGAGCTGTATACCATAAACCCTGACTGTATGTATATAGTAACCCTGCCTCCTTGTTTGGCTGTATGCACTAACCCTGCCTCTGGGTTTAACTCTATATAACACACACTGAGCTGCTGGAGGCAGCCGCATCTCCATCCGAGAGCACAGAGCACCAGAACCCAGTTTTTCTGTGTGTAAAACTGGGCCTCAGAGTGTTATCTGCAAGCCCAGTGCTGGGGTGGAGAGAGGCTGGGAGACAAGCTGATTCTCCGAGGCTTTCTAGCCAGCCAGCCAAGCTGAAATTACAAGCTCCTCATTCAACAAGAGATGTCTTCTCAAAAGAAAAAAAAAAGGTGGAGAACAACAGAGGAATAGATGCCAATCTTCACTCACGTACCTATGTACACAACACACACACACACACACACACACACAGGCTTCGTAATTGTTTATGCTCTTCAAAACTGGCATTTGTTTGTTTGTTTGTTTATTTATTTATTTATTTATTATTTTTCCTCGATAGGGTTTCTCTGTGTAAGTGTGTAACAGCCCTGGCGGTCCAAAAAAACTTACTTTGTAGACCAGGCTGGCCTGGAACTTACAGAGATCCACCTGTCTCTGCTTCCCAAGTGTGGTAGGATTAAAGACATGAGGCACAATTAATTTTAAGATATATGTTAAAAGTTTTGGTGGTTCTAGAATATTTCTGATCTAAGAGAGAGTACAAAGAAGCAGGAAGCTACAGAGATTGTCTTTAGACATATTTGACAGTAAAACCACAGTGTACCCTTGTATCTTCATAAAAGATTCTGTAGGGAACCTTGGAAATTGGCTCAAGACACTCCAAGACCAAGTTCTCAGCACAAAAAGTGATTTATTTTCCCCAGAGGGACAGAGGGCAGGGATAAGGGACAAAGACATGAGACAGAGGACAAGAGTGAAGGAGCAAGGAAGAGGGGTGGGGGTGTTTGTCCCAGAGGCAAAGGACAGCCTCTGGATAGAGGTTGTCTATCCAGATGAGACTCATAGGCAAATGGCAGTCTACAAAGGAAAAGGGGGAAACCTGGTGCTAGAATGAGGTGTTTAATTTTAATTGGGCATGATAGGTGAACCAAAGGGGGCTTTTGATTGCTGGACTTCAATAGCTGGCTGGACCTTGGTGGTCAGCCTCAGGAAGAGCAAGTGGCCATTGGGGGCTAGCTTAGGGATGTAATCTAATGGGTTTTGGCAAGGCAGTGGTGAAGAGCAAGGCCTACCAGAGCTATGGTAGCCGTGCTGGGCCCCATTGTGTCTTTAAGTCACCCAAGATAATCATGGTGAAGCAGATAATCCAGGAAGACAGATTTGAGAACCACCACCAGGATGAAAGCCACGGAGCCCAAGTTCAATGTCATTTGTTTTCAGAGTTTGCTAAGCACTGTGCTTGCTGAAGTTACTTGGGAATATGGGGTGGACTTAGCAAAGCACCTCTATCACTGTCACGTGTGGTAAAGGTTTTGTTAAAGTGTCACTAAGCGGTGCTTTATAGCTTCTTAGGCTATGTTGATGTCATCAGCCCAGAATGCATCCCTCCTTCTGCTGTGTCTGAGATTCCCTGTAGGACTGTCCTTGCAGGTCCTTTCTTCATAGACAAGCCTTGTTATGAATTCATAACTGCTCAGGCACTGTTCTCTCTTAGGTATCTGCACTTTCTAAAGATGAGGCCTTAATGTGACATGTGGAACTCTGTGAGGATACGCAGTCATGAGACTCTCTCAGGTTCTTAAATTGCACCCTACCCACCTTCGTGAAGAGCCTGGTGCAGGCGCCAGAAAGGGGTGTTCAGAGGCTATTAGAGAAAGGGGTGTTCATATGCAATTAGAGAAAGTGGTGTTAGTATGCTATTAGAGAAAGCTGCTGGTAACAGCCCTGGCACCTACACATACCAGGTGCTGTCAGGATTTTTTTACATGAACTGTCTCATTTTTGGTATATTTTTGCTTAATATGTTGAGTTTTAGTTTCATATGTTTTCAGAAACATGACATAATTTCAACCGTATGACAAACTAGAACTCTATTTGAATACATACTACACAGGTCTGTCCGTATGATAGACATGGGCTGAATCTGTAACTTGGGTCCTTGTGAGTTATGCCACAATTACATATTAACTCTGTGGTAATCTGATTCTTTTGTGTGTACGTCCAGAAGCAACAGAGCGGGACCATATAGTGGTTCTAATGTCAGCATTTTGAGGATACTCCATGATTTCTGGAGTGGTTATAACTGTATTCCCACTGGCAGTATGTAAGGGTTTTATTGCAAAACCTCTAGGCGCTCACCAGCATTGGTTTTGTTAGCCATATCCACTGAGGAAGACAGAGAAGCTCAATGTATACATTTTAAGGTTTATTTTACTTTATGTGTATTAATGTTTCACCTGTGTGTACATATAACCTGCATGCTTATTGAATCCTCTGGAAATGGGGTTACAGAGAGTTGGTTGTGAGCCCTGATGTGGGTTCTGTGACTTAAACCCAGGTTCTCTGTAAGAGCAGCAAATGTTCTTGCTGGGCCATCTCTCCAGCCTTCAGTGTGGTTTTGATTTGCCTTCCTCCGATAGGACTTTTGTTGTATTTTTTTCTGTTAAGAACTGTCCATATATCTGTCCCCTTTTTGATTGGATAAATTTTCTGGGCATTTGAGGCCTTCATCTTTCTAGACACCAATCCACTAGAGATGTGGCTAGCAAAGGTTTCTCCTGTTGTGTGATTTCTTCATTGCTTCCTTGGCTGCACAGCCTTTTCATTTCATTCCACTTACCAATTCTAGTGTTTCTCGAGCAGCTGGAATCCTTTTCATAACGTCCTTCCCCACGCCTGGATACTGAAGCATGTTCTGTATGGTTTCCTTGGCAGTTTCAAAGATTCAGGCCTTTGGTCCATTTTGAACTGACTCTTAAGACAGGGCAGAGGTAAAATCTAATTTTACTCTTCACGTGAATGTCCAGATATCTCAGTGCCATTGGCTGAGGAGGCTGCCATTTCTCCAACCGATGCTTTCAGTACACAGTGACAGATGGGGTGGCTGAAGCTGGGTGTGGTTGCAGGTCCTTCATCTGAAGGCTTGGCTTCTGTTGACACCTGAAGGCATCAGTTTGTATTCCTTGCTATGTAACCAACTATCATGCCAGTATCCTTGAAATTAATGATGTGACTTGGTGTTTGTTTTTATTAGATCTTTGAATTTCAAGTTTCATGTATTTTGATCATGTTTACTTTGCCCAATATTTTTCATTACATTGCTTTTATGTCTGTCTCTGTGTGTGTGCATACCTCAGTGTTTAACTTTCAGGACTTACACTCTTTGATCTAGAATCTAATGTTCTTCAATACTGGGATACTTTTCTTGAAATGCATCATTATTTTGTTTTTTGAGATAGACCCTCACTATGTATAGTCTGGCCTCAAAAGACTCATGATCTGCCTCAGCCTCCTGAGGGCTGGCTTATAGGTGCACATCAGCACACCTGGTGAAATATGTAATTATTATTTTTTTTTAAACTCTGAGACTGGATGTCGATCCTCCTAAGCTATTTTCTTACCTTTTTGTTTTTAAAATGTTTTGAAATTCAAATCTAATTATATCATTCCCTTGTTCCCTTTAATTTTCTTAACTTTAATTCTTCCATATTTATATTATTTGCCAATGTATTTCCTGAGAAATTTCCTTAATTTTATATTCTAAATTTTCAACTTGAACTATTCATATTCTTTCTAAAAGTTCTCTCCCGCCCCCCCCCCAAGACAGGGTTTCTCTGTATAGCCCTGGCTGTCCTGGAACTCACTGTGTAGACCAGGCTGGCCTTGAACTCAGAAATCTGCCTGCCTCTGCCTCCCAAGTGCTGGGATTAAAGGTGTGCACTACCACTGCCGGGCCTAAAAGTTCTTGAAGTGTCTGCTCACGAGTCACGACCGTGCCACCATCTTCCTGTGATGGTCCAATGGTTCTGCTGTCCCACCAGCTTGTCTCCTCAGGAGCTCTCCCCCACTCATCTTCTCTGTAACCCTCACTGACTGCTTGTATTTCACAGCATGGGACAGAAGACTGACTGACCGCAAGCTCTGGGCACAGCACAGCTTCCAGTTTTACTGTAATGTTTTCTAGCCACGCAGCTTGTTAGCAGGAAGCCTTGGACACCAGGACCTTTCTTAGGTCTTTTCACTTTCCCGAGATTGAGGCTTGTCCTCCCACCACCTGCTGTGTGTGGCACTCCTCCTGAGAGGACCCATTTAACACATCCTATGTAAACAGCTGATGTGCATTCTATTTGACTATTGGGGGTATGTGTGCAGGCACACACTTGTTGGGGTCAGGTGACAACACTGTGGAGTCAATTCTTTCTCTCTCCACCTTCACATGGGACCAAAGTTAGGTAGCAGTCAGGTTTGCATGGCAAGAACCTCTATCTAGTGAGCATCTTGCTGCCCGACCCCAATATGTGCACTTTAAAGAACAAATACTTCTTAGTTCATTTGCGTAACCTTTTATTACTTGTATATTGCATAGTGAAAAGAGCAGAGTCGGAGGACTCTTGGTCTGGCTCAAAGAACTAACCAGTATGTAACGTGTAAGTTGCTTAACCTTGTTAAACTCTTCCTCATTTGGAAAGTGGAGATGATAACATGTACTTTATAAAACTACTAAAGATGAGATAGGTACACTGTTTTCCTGTCAAGTATCCGGTCCGACTACCTCTCTAGTTTGCTACTCTTAGCCCCTGTGTTCATTACCTCAATGCTAACTGTTTTAATAAATGCATTAAGACAGCTGGTACCAATAAAATGCATCAATTCTGAATACTAAGAATTGTAAAATAAAAACAAACTAAAAGACAGCCCTATCATTTTTAATTTTAGTGTATTGGCTTTTTAAAAAATATAAAAACAACATCATTTATCTATACTATCCCATCAGAAATTCCAATTTCACTTAAAGTGTGTTTTTTTCCTTAAACCTACTCACAATGAATATCTATGTACGTGAAAACCCCAAGATTACATGTGCAATTACTTTGCAGTTTTCCCCTTGGCATAACATAAGTAAAATATATAATATGGGCAGTTAAATACTTTTTTCCCAAACATTAGGGGTCATGATATATATGAAGATTAATTTCTTGTACATTATCCCTAATGTAAAAAAACAAAATCACAGGTATATTATACTGCTTGTCAAAAATCCGGTAGTCACACCTGGACATTACACATCCCTGCTGAGGATGTGTCCACCCTCAGTATTTCTGCACGAGCCCTTACAACCATCTGGAGTTAAAAATCAATTCCCGTTAAGGCAACCCTGTATGAGACTGTGTCATAAAATATTCTGTTAAATGAAGCTGCATGTGCTAGACCCCCCAACACACTGCCAGGAACCCCAAAGCACTACACTCTGCGAAGGTAAACAACGTTTTCACACATTATAAAAAATTTCAGCTGCTCTGCAACTTTCCTTTGCTAAAAGTTAGAAACATTACACCGCTCCAGCAAGAGATTAATAAATAAGGATTAAATATTCTATCTTACAAAAACATACAGAACGGCCAATGTCAAAGTGAAAGGCTTGTTCGATAACGTCTTATCAAGTTATGTTCACTAAGAAGGAGGAAGACATGGTATAAAATGATAGAATGCTCACTTAACTCCCTCTCAAGATAATCATATGAGTCATTTAAAAACACCGTGGCACCTTGTTACAAACATTGTTTTTTTTAAAAGGACTGTGTTTCTTGGAACTAGAGGACTATTTGTCTCATAGCTTTTATTAAGCAAACTTGATATAACCACCACACAGTGGCAAGAGATTGACTAGCTGTTTCCAGCTACAGAAAATACTGAATTCTATCCTAATGTACAGTTCATTTGATATAAAACCCACAACAATTAAAGCAAGTTACACTGCAGTCTGTACTGAATTCCCTTAAAACACTCTTGTTTTCAGTGAAACATGTTCACTCGTCTTCCTGTCACTTGGAATTCATCTCTGTCGCTTAGTAACTGTTTTCATGCCCAGCCAGGATGTAGAGATTGCTGTGGGCTGTAGGGTTTTCTGTCGGCCGACTTTCCAAAACAACAACCCTAAAAGAAACCAAGGAAAAGTTTAAGTATTCATATGGTGTCCCCCACAGCCAGTAGTACCAGCACAGACTTACACGAAATTCAGAGACACAGCCAAAGTCATTAGCGTGCTCCATAACTTCAAGCACAGCTTATATAAAGTACTGTCATGGCTGGGGATAGTTCTCACCTTATTCCCACCGAACCCAAATGTGCTTACTCATGCCAACAACAGCTGTGACAAATGTCTCAGGCGTCTATACCAAGAGAAGAAGAGCTAGAGAATCAACAGGACCCTAGGAGGACCCGTGAACTGCACACAGGTTCTTTGAAAACAAATGGTTTAAGACAAAGAATAGAGTGCTGCCTGCCCCACCTCTCCCTTTTTCCAGGAGTAAAGACAGGGAAAGCATCAGAGGACTGAAGGGGGGGGTACGCCAAGAGCGACTCCACAGCATTTGAGTTATGAGGACAGGTTTACGAATAGAATAAGATATAATCTACACAAAGAAGGAAGTCTAGAGGGCAAATGGAAGAGACAGTTCACACATACTGAATATTTTTTGTGTGAATTTTATGCAATAAAAACATACCTTATGCACTGTGGAAATGTAGAAGGAAAAAATAAAATTACCTGTCTGCCCCGAGTTAACTATTATTAATAAATATATAAGCAGGCAAGGGGGCTTCTGAGGAGCCCAACTACCCAAGTTTTACTCTTGGGACCCATGTGGTAGAAAGAACCAGGTCTTCTAAGTTGTTCTCTGATCTCCACATGTATGCACACACAGACACACTAAGATGTTAAAAAAAAGAGAAAGAAAACAAAATACAAAAACTTATGTGCATATATAAAGAACCAAGGGAATGTCTAAACGAGAAGATGAGCCCAAGGAGTCATAGTTCAAAAATGAAATTTTAGAGCAAACTGTGACAGACTAACGAGACATTACAAAGGACGGTCAGGCAAGGAGAAGAGTCGGGGCAAGGGGGAGAAGAGAAGAGCATCAGCCACGAGGTGTTATGTTCTACCACCACAATCCTCAGAGTTACAGAGCCACACCTCAATGGCCAGCCCCTCCAGCAGCAGAGTTGACTCTCTAGTTCCTGCTGCCTCCTGGTTTCTGGTCACAGTACTTACTGTTGTGCCTGTGGCTTGCTGTTCTTCATTGAGGTAACCACCATTTTCCAGAAACTCCTTTCTCCTTATAGCTCCCTTCAAAGAGGCATTAGCTCCATTCTCCCACTCCTTCCTCACACGTCTAACACTTACGCAATGTTGGGGCATGCTTCCAGATGAGGTGAGCTTTTTATGATACAAAGCTAGCATCTGACAGTTTATGTATAATACTTATTAGAACACACCAGGAAGACACAGTGGGAGTTAAGGGATGAGAAGTCTTGTCCTATCTACACATGTTGCCTTGGCTGAATGTAACTGTCTCTCAAAGTACAATTCTCACCCTGAAAAGACTGGTAACCCAGCAAACTAGATATTACTCACTTTCTCAATACAATCATCTCTCTAAGTTGATAAACCCTCTAAGAATTCTGATTGTAACCTGACACGGGCTGAAGTTTAATTAAGTGTTTGATCATTGCTACTTTCACATAATTAAATTAATATAACCAACCTGTCTGATCCCAGCAGGCGGAAAACTCTGGTCTCATCTGAAATTTCTTGGGTAACCTGTAAATGAAAATAACCATCAGAAAACTATGGACCTAGTATTGCTTACACAGTAATTTAACAATCACTTAAATCTAGCAATGAAAGGGAATACTTTTTCAAAGATATAATTTCCCAAATCAAATATATTTCATTAAGTTTGTTTTTTTGACTGTCAGTAGAAATGGGCCAGTATTTATAGAGCATCTAGTCTGGGTCAGCTGCTTTCTGTAAGAACTCCGTGTGATATGCATTTGAATTCTTTTATTGTTGGGAGACCCCCCCCCCATCTCCCCCCTCCCCCTCCCGAGGCTAGAGAAGTTAAAAGTTACAAGAAGGTCATGTAAGCCTTCTGTGCCAGTGAGGTGCTATGGGGCTCCCTGTTGCTCTTCCCCAGTGCTTGGTGTCATCCAGTGGTAGATGACATTTGCTGATTTCTGCAGTCTTCAGAGCTACACCACCAGACACAAGTACTTCCCAAAGAGTGGGGACTGTGGTGCAGCCTCTATCCAAATGGACAGCCACTGTGCGCCAGACTCCACCTCTCTCTTCTGTAATGGAGTCGCCGCTAGGGTGCGGTCAACATCCCTGGTGTTCCTTATTGACTGACTCCTGCTGCACAGCAGACAGCTGCCCACTTACATGAATATGCTTTTGATGTTCCCCTCTTTCTATTTTTATGTGTCTTATTACATCACTTGTTTTCTAGAATCTATTCCTAGATAAAGTACCTCCACTTGGGTTGTAATCTTGGTCTGCCTCTTGGGGAACTCAAATTAACATTGCTATGATTAGTGTAAAAAGTCTGTTAACCAGAACTTGTAGTCTGGAAAGACAGAGTGAATGTCAATCTGCAAACAATTTAGGCGCTGTATACTCCAGGGGGCTAATTTTTATGGTATGAAGTTGAAATACTCTAATTACTGTGGAATGTCAGTTTATGGCAGAGGTTAAACTTCAACTAGGTGTATGTCAAAGGATGAGAATATCAGTGCAGAGAGTAGTTCAAGGGAGATGCGTTCCAAGCGGGCAGCTGCGTGGCTGGGCATGTTGGTTAGCAGAAAGCCCCTTCCTCGTATGCCTGAGACCCTGGGTTTGAGTTTCCCAAAGACAGAAATGACCCAGTGCAGAGCGTGAGAACGGCTAGCACACTCGGTGTGCTGCCGTGTACATGGACTCTAGGGAAAGCCTGTCTTGAACACAAAACAACAACAGAATTAGTACTTCGGCAGTGAGCAGGACTACAGATTTCACTAAATACAGGGACCTGGTGACAGTTAGTGACCTAGGTCAGCAAATAAGCCAACACACCAATGACCGCTGGTTTATAACATATTTTTCTTAGAAGTATAAGTATTTATTAAAATATAAATAAGGGTATAGATAAACTAAATTCAAAAGCAAGAAGATTCCACTTTCAGGCGGTTCCTCGGATTTATGAGCCTTTGCTGTAGAAGAATCTGACAACTGGGAAATGCTGCCATGAGGGTTGGCCCTCGGGGAGGGAGCTAGTCTCTGCATAAAGGCACCCTGATCATCTTGGCTTAAAGTTATGCTTGAAGATCTTCCAATGTAGGCTCTGCCATTTAACTAGTCACGTGCCTACTTCACTGAATCATTTTGAGCCGTAAATGTGCTAATATTTGCAAACTGCCTGGAACATAATAGGTCTTATGCATTATTTACAACAATAGTGGCTATGAAAAATAGTCACTAAATTTTGAAAAATGAAGCGATGCTACCAATTATATTTTACAAGTTACCAAATAAAGGTATGAGGTTGTGCAAACATTTAGGAGTTCCTCATGGCTACTGGGAATTTAAAACCAAAGTACCAAAGTGAACATATAGGAAGAGGGAACACAGACGCGCATTCTGTCAAGTTACAGCATCAAAGGCTAAGCAAAGCCATGTGACTCAGAGAGGACAGGAAAAAAATGAATGAACATCTCACCATTACAAATCTAGCGTAGGAGTCAATGGAGGTTGAATGGTGCTAACTTACCTCATCTGATTTGAAGCTTTTACCCTGCATGCCGTGTTTCCAGAAAGCCAGCACACTGTCTTGAAGGCACACTGAGAAAGATGACGGGACATGTAATGGAAGCACAACAGAGTTCCCCAGACTGTTTCGGTTTTTGCCTTTTTTTTTTTTTAAAAGAAAAGATTTACTTTTATTCCTCTTAATTGTGTACATGTTTGTGTATGTGTGTGGTGTGTGTGCGTGTAGGTGTCTGCAGAGACCAGAGGCAAGGGATCCCCTGGAAATGGAGGTACAGGCCTGAAAGGGTCGCTAGGAAACTCCGGCAGCAGCCCTGCTCTGCAGCACTGAGCCATCTTTCTGGCGCCTCCCTAACTTTTTAACAAATGATAATGTAAGGCTTTTCAAGTGCTTGGGGCAAAATTCCACTGTCTAGACCATTACTGCTCAACATTTTTGTGACTAAGGAATGTCTAAGCTCAAGTAATTTACTGAGACAGTTACAAAGCTTCAAAGATGTGTGTTGCAGTCATTTCTCCAACACGGAGCTGACTTGATAAGATGAGTATTGGTCATTGACTTCTCTTCCGTATGCTGTATCTTCTGTTTTAAGTGATTAAAACAGTAAAAACATGCAGTGGGTTTTTGGATTTAAAAGAAGTTATTCAAGTAGCTATCAAGCAGGTAACTTTTATGTTCATATTTTCATATTATAAAATTAATTAAAAAAATAAACCCACTTCATAATCCAAAATTTAATCACGTTGAATATTATGACCTCAGGCAGTTGCTAAATAAGTATCTTATTATTTTACTGACTATTCTTGTAGCTAGAATTAGAAAACCACAAACATAAACAAACATAATGGTGGAAAAGATTCAACATTACTTTTCTTTTCCCTTGTGCTAGGGAGCAAATAGAGGGAGGGTTTGTGAGTGCCAGACAAGCACGGAATCCATGCTGCTCACTGGGATAATAAGGACATGGTTAGCGCATGAGTGTCTGGGACACAGCACAACTCTCTAATAGAGAGAGAAGCATTTGATGATGACAGATTGCATGCTTCCTTAGATGTGACAAATGAGGAATCCAGTTACTGTCTTGTTTTTGAGACATGATTTAAAGGGCCTCTGAGAAGACCCTTGTCACCATTTTAAGGTTTACTGAAATGAGGTGGCGGCCATTTAGGAGGAGACTTCTGTCCAACAGTAAAAACTCTCCAGACAGTAGGGCACATGTGACATCAGTACATCTCAGCTAAGAGGGCCAAGGATCTATGCCACACTCCTTGAGGATATTATGTCTTAGAGCCTGACATGCTGTAAGCAGTGTTTTACAGGGATGGAAGAAGCAAGCTTCCGAAATCCCTTCTCTCTGACTCTTCAGATAGCTTAGGGTTTCTGCCCCAGTGAGTTAGGTACTTTTCTATCATCTGTTACACAAGGGCACAACATATTTTATTCATTTTGGTGTTAGGATAGTGTCTGGAGTCCGCATGTACTACCACTGAGCAAGCTATGACCTGTGCCCTTATCCACGGAGCTACAAGAAAATTCTAGTTTAATATGAGAAGCTCAGGTTAGAATAAAAAACAAAAACAGAACAAAACCCCCCAAACCAAAATAAATAAATTAAAAAAAATTCAGAATTTTTTTAACTAGTCAGAAACATTTTAAAAAGTCATATACAGGTAAATATATATATATATATATATATATATATATATATATATATATATATATATATATATATATATATATATATATACTTATATTTCTTTTATAGTACAATAAATATTTGGATCTATCATATTTTTTCCTCACAATTTCTATTCTCCTGGGGGAAAATGCTGACATACCAGCAAAAGAGATGGAAGTGGAAATTCCACTGTTGTTTGAGATTGGTCTCACTAGTAGTGTGGCTTGGAGCTTGCTCTGTAGACCAGGCTGGCCTGAAACCTTGAACTCACAGGGGACCAATTACCTCTGCTAACCATGCTCTGGGGTTTAAAAGCTTGTACCACCATACCCAACCCTATAATGCTTTAAAAAATATTGAGCATATTTAAAAACCAATACCCAGGGCCAGGACGACGATCAATGTGAATTACATGTATGATACTAATAAAATAATTTGAAAACTTAGAAAGCACTGGCCATGCACGACCTAGTTGGTACAGTGACAATGTTTCTCTCAGCGCAGAGCCATGAGCCAGCTGCTGCTTGACACGTCCCAGGAGAGCATCATCAAAGCAACCAGTTATCCAAGGGCAGCAACAGGAGAGGACTTACCCACAGACTCAATGCGGAAGTCAAAACTGAGCTCAGACGCCAGCTTCTTACTGGACTTCAGCTTTCCTTGTAGATTTACAATTTTTACAAATTCTTAAAGGAAATTAAAAAAAAAGGTCAAGACTGGAAATGAAAATTTCTTAAAATAAACATAATGGGTTTTATAGGGGTATCAAATAATATTCTTAATAAAGTTTAAAGATTTATCTTGGTTTGGGTATGCCCAGTAACAAATCATCGCTAATATATTTTAAAGGACACACTTACAGTGCCTTTTCCCCCAATAAGTGGGACTTTGCTATTTTTAAAATTACAGAGCATATACTGAATATCTTCATTTTTAAAAAAGTGGCTACTTTGATGTTTGAATATTTAGCCACAAGTTCTGATTTCTCCCTCGCAAATCTCACTGTATTTATCAAGTAGCACTTGCAGCAATTCCTGACTGGCCATAGGAGCCCGGTGAGTCAGGGCATATGGGCCTGTGCTCCCCAGGGCAGTGAAGTCTGGGGTGGGGACAAGCACACGTGGCCTCTTTCCCTCTGCTTTCTCATTCCCTCACATTAGCTCAAGGAGACTTAAAAATAAAACAAAACAAAACAAAACAACCCCAACAACTTCACTTTTCAGCACTCACTCCCACAGTCTGAGACTACAAGCCTGTCTCCACTGCTGTCTACCAAAGCCAATTTATAAATCACAGAGCTGGGAACATATTTTTCAAAAGTATGTCTTTAAAAACAGAAATTGGTTTCTTCAGGAAGCAGGGAGTCTTGTTAACCAACGTGTTCTTAAGACTGTTATAAGACACGGAGATGAAAACTGAGACTGAGTTCTTCCTTTGATGATTCACAGACCTGCAGGGTTTAGCAGGAAGGCCTTAGCCCTCTGGGATTCTTGTCATGCTTATGTGTTATGCTAATAACACATTTTGTATCTATTAGGATTAAAAAGCCGATGCAGTTTCCTTATAGATAACTTTATAGCACTTCTACCTGACAGGTGTTTAGAGTCAAGTCCCTCACCAAGGGATGGCAAGAGGTGAAGCCCTGAATCCTTTGGGTAACTCAGCTGTGCTATTAGATGATCTTATACATATAGGTGGTTTGGCCACTAAAAGTAAGCTGTATAGCCATGCTCCAAATATAATCCCAAGTCTGGGTACAGTCCATCCTGTAACACTTACTGCACAAAGAGAAGTTTTGAGAACTGGAGTGCCTCCTCTGCAAAATCAAAGTAGCACGCCTGCTAAGCTGTTGTTTCCTGTCTTCCCTGCTCACACTGCAATCTGCTCCCATTAGTAACATGTCTCCTACACAACAGATCAGGAGCCTGAGTGCTTCAGACCTGTCAAGCCTCCAGAAGTTCATGTTAAGCAACTCTGTGACCTCTACTCTCATAATTACAGAGAGAGGGGACAGTTTATACAGAGATTCCCTAAGAGGGGGACAGTGCCAATGTCTCCACATGAGTTAAATGTAAAACGAAAGGACAGCACCCAGGGACAGCAGCTCGGCCTCCTGCTGCAGTGAATCTTAGCTGCTCATCAATACACCCAGGTCACTTAAAGAGAAAGGGCCTGAAGATCAGTTTAATTTCACTAAAGGGGTTGCTTTATCAAGTAGTACGTTCAAAATAAATTTCAAAATAATACTTACTGTCTAAACACACCAAAACAGTATCTCTCTCCAACTGCGTCACATGAATGGAATCCAGCTGTTGGCTGCCTGAGTGGGGAAAGGTTACAGTTAACAACATACTTCAGTGAAGCAGGCTTAGAAACCAACAAAGTCTGAATCTTGTTGTGATTTACTCTGAAATATGGTGAAAGCTGCACCGTGTCATGCTATCGCAAAAAACCAAACCAAAACAACAACAACAAAGAAGTACGTACCTCAGTGTAGAAGAACAAATGTCAGCTCAGCTCTGACAGGGATACCTGAGCTAAAATGCAGTACTGCCCTAATGATAGAAAGGTGGACTATCGTGATGATGTGATAAAGGCAGGTATGTGGAAGGAAAGGAAGATTCACTCACACAATGGTGAGATTTTGTTCTGCACTCAGAAGAGATGGAATCTGTCAAGTCCAAAGGAAACTTCACTTTCCCAAACCCCAAAGGCAGTCCAAATATACAGAAATGAGCTTAACCTGTATACATATAGGAGGATTTCTGGCAGTTAGATAGAAGCCAGCATTTCTCAGGACCTTGTGAAACTAGTTCTCACCTGCCAAAAGGAGCCCTTTCCCTTCCCTCTGGCAAAGGGACATATGGCTACCTGTGTACGCGTGAGCATATTAAAGCCGGTGCCTAGCTCCAGGCCCCTTCAGCACCCAAGTTCCTGTTACTCATTTCAGAGTTCATGCTGGCATCCCAGCCCTTCTCCCCTCCCTGCAGCTAATCATTCTCTTTATAACCCTGCTACTCTTGATGAGCTTCTCACTAGGCGTCTCTATTTTCTATCCCCTGCTAATCTCCGATCTCTTGCAGATAGCCCTGGCCCTGTCTAGTCTGCTGGCATATTCAGCCTATTTCTTTCTCTCTCTGCTCTGGACTCTCCCCGATTTCCTCTCTCATATCCGCAATAAAAAGTTTCCCCTTAACCATACCATGGGGCACTCATGCCATCCATTTCCACAGCAGGCACATGGTCCCTTACAGACACTTCACTGAACAGCACAGTAGGCAGCCTTGTCAAGACAGCCAGTGAAGCATCTTTCAGGCAACACATCAGATGTCATTTTTCTCAGCTAATCTATGTTCATTCACTCAACAAATACCAGGAAGTGACCATGTTGAGGGCTACCCTGGGAGTCAAGGACTCTGCAATAATGAGTCAGATTCTGCAAAGGAAGGAAGGACTCCTACAACAGAGCTCCTTTCAAGGACACAGCTTTGCCAGCTAAAGGCTCTTGGCTCAACCACAAACATAGCTGGGGTTGGATTAACGATCACTTGTGCAAACAAAGCCTAAAGACGAAAGCAGGACTGAAAGGGGCCTCGTCAGCGTGCACGGGGGTGGGGTTGGGGGGGTGGGGTTGGGGGGGTGGGGTTGGGGGGGGAGAGCTCATGATAACCTCAGGGGCCTGGCTTGCTCAGGAAGTACTTATTGGACTGTTTTTATTTTAGCTGGAACAATGTTAAAGGTGGATATAATGTGACACTTGAGGTACTAGACCACACCAAAATCTCAAAAACCAACTCAAAATTTGAGATTCAAAAGAGGACTCAATACATTTCTAGCATAAAGAAGTGTAACCTCCCACATACCATCCTGAAGAAGGAGGGTGTGAATCACTATGGGTAACTATGCAACAATCGCCATGCTGGACTTTGGGGTAAATATCATTTGGGTTTGTGTTGTTCTTGTTTTCAATTCCTTTGGAGACAGGCTTTGACTATGCGGCACTGCCTGCTCTTGCCTCCAGAATGCTCGAGCTAAAGGCATGCACCACCATCAGGCCTGGCCTAATCACAGTTTTAATAAACTCATCCACAGCCACTTACTGTGGTACGTGTCTAACCAAGAATCATTTGTATTTTGGCTGCTTACTCTGGTGACAGGAACTTTACCCCTTCTGTTAGCTTCATAGGAGGCACACACCCAACTGCAGACGCCATTAAGACCACAGAGAAGGGTGAGGAACAGGTGCAGGTGGCTTTCTTCTTTTCCCTACTGGGAATTACAGCTTGGTCCACACAGCAGGAATTCACAGTTCAGGGCTTGCAAGCTTGTTAAATTTTCAGTAAATTTGTGAGCTACACAATATCAGGCTTGTTGTCTGAAACTGACTATGGTGGTAGTGGGTCACCCATAAACAAACAAACAAACAAACAAACGGCCCTTGGGCAAACAGAGATCACAAATTATATGTAGATAATTTCTTATTATTTAGAAATGTAGGTAATTTTCTACTTAGAAAATTATGCTTACATTATTTTTATTTTTTAAATAATTTATTTGTATTTTATATTCCTTGGTGTTTTGCCTACATGTGTGCCTGTATGAGGGTGTTGGAGCCCCTACAACAGGTGCTACCGACACGAGCTGCCATGTGGGTGCTGGGAATTGAGCCTAGGTCCTCTGGAAGAGCAGTCAGTGCTCTTAACCACTGAGCCATCTCTCCAGCCCCTATGCTTACATTTTTATTCGAAGCCCACAATGGTTGAACTTAAGTCTCTGCCTCTGATATAGGTAAAAGCATGAACATAAAGTGAAAAAATACTCACCTGCACCAATTTCTGTAAACCAGGAAGATGCAGAATTCAAGTTGATTGTCTCAAACTGTACTACTTGGTTTGAGTCCGAGCCTTTGCTGATAGCCACACAAACCATGGGGTACTCCTGCTCTGGGATCACCAGCATTTCAAAAACATTCAGTGGACTCGGTAAAGGAAAATCAAAATGCTGCAACAGAAAAGCAAGAGGAATTCAGCAATCCCTCGTTCACAGCGGGCTGTATGAGGTCAGCTAGAAGGCTGCTCCTCACCCTGCCTCGTCTATAGACGCTTGCTTCTCTGTGATGAGGAGTAAGACTGGTGTTCAGAGAAACTTGAGAGGACTGGCCATATTAAGATCTGTGGCTATGATGATTCCAGAAGCTTATTAAGTAACGGGAAGTTATAGAGAAAATATTACTAAGAACATAAAACATCACACACACACTTCCTGCTAACTCTCAGGGGCTGTTCCTCATAGTAGTAATTCCAGCTTTAGCCATCTGGAGTTATGCATAGTACTTCCTCAAGAAGGAAAAAACGTAAGAGAGTCATATGTACCTTTATCAGCATGAATTTCTGCATCGGCTCATACCACTGAAGCAGAACGATGCCAGACTGCAAAGCTCCACAGAGGTACTTATGTCCCGTGTAAGGGTTTCTAACTGAAAAGAAAGAAAAACCATCCTAGCCACATACACATCACTGAACTTTCTTTGGTGAGAAAGTACAATTAGGTAAATTAACAGTTGAACTACATTCTCCTAAAAGCCAAGTGACTTTTCTTTTTATACAGGGTCTCACTGCATAGCTCTGGCTGGTCTGGAACTTGCCTGGAACACACAGAGAGGCCCCTGCTTCTGCTTCCTGAGTGCTGGGATTATAGATGTACACTATTTCACTCAGCTTGTGCCTTATTTTTTAATGAAGACAGTTGCTGGCATGAGGAGACCCCAGCAACATGTGATGTGAATCAACACATGTATTGATCCATCTTGCTGGGCCATCCTTTGACTCAAATCTACAAAAATTCGTATTGGTCTGTCTTTCTCCCAGTGACTGCCATCAAGCACAACCCCCAGTGGTTAGGAAAGCGGTACTTGCTCTAAGTTCCTCAGAACTGCATCAAGTCTTAAGACTGCAGGCTTCTAGACCTTTCTGAGCCATAGATCTAGGGATGACAGCAGACACATAATTTTCATTAATTCTCCCTAGGAAGCTGAAATCAGGGTGGATCGTCAGACACCGTGAAGCATGTCAGTCAGCAAAGGCTTGTGTAAATCATGGTGGTTCCACAGATGACACTGCTTGGTGACAAATCACTTGGTTACCATGAAATGACGTGTGACTGTAGCCGGAGCACACTGTAGAGGGGTACTCTCTTCTACAGAGTGTCTTTTCATGAAGATAAATATGTAAGCTCACTGAACAGGCAGACCAACAACTCCCAGACGTTGGAAGTTCAAGATTGAAGAGACTGGGCCTAGATCTGATTCTGGTTCTGTTGCTCCCTGTGACATAGTCAGTGTCAAGCACTATTTAAGGCGTAAGGGCAACAGTTCTGTAGTAAGGAATGTACCACTGTTTCAAGCCCATTCTCTAATAATCCTCTCAGAAACACCCGCTAAACCCCTGGAATCCTCGGAATGCTATGCTTGAACCTCCCATTCTGCCTTACATCTAACAATGTAAGTTAGGTGGGGCCATTGACACCAGATAATTTTAGTATGAGAAGCTGATCCTGCCAGAAAGACCAACAGTGTGACTCTGGGTGGGGGCTTTGGCGCCTTTAGTATTAGCTAGTCACTAGATGGGTTGGATTACCTATGTGGGTAATAAATATCACACTTTCATGATGGAGCCCCAGTAAAAAGTCTGAGCACCTGAACCATCACCTGACTGTGAGCTGCCACCCAGCCACACCACGAGGGACAACAGGATGTCATACTGCAGCAGCACCACGCCTGGAGGCCCTGAGCTCTCCCTCCTGCTCCTCTTCACACAGCTGTGCTCTATCCTGTAATCACGACTGTGGGCATCACACTTGCCGGTGACTTCTGGAGTCCTTCCAGCAGTTGCTGAATTTGGGGTGGTCTGGGGTTTGTGTGGATGGCGCTATCCACAGCGGCGCTATCCACAGCCGGGTAAGCTCCCACATTGACTTTCCCTCTTATTGACACTGTGAGATTCTTCAAGTGATTGGAAAGATATTGGAAGTTCTAACCATCAAGTTTGAGAGGGCATTCACTCACCTATGCAGCATTTGTGGCAGCCTTTTGTATCGGGAATCTTCGTCGTTAAGGCAAATTTTCTGAAATATAAGATATTATGAACGGACTCTATTGTGGTTGCATATGGTGACATATGGCCCACTATACCAGAATCAAACAGGAAAGGGCTTAAAAATAAATCACCCTAGACTCTGACTTTATAGACTAAAGAATCTGTTATAAAACTTCCATATGATTTTCATGTATGAATATGAATTATTTGTAGTCTGGATGACATGTAAATTAAGAAAAGGAAGCTGTTTCACTAGACAAGGAACACTGGCAGCTTAAAAAGAAGACATACACTCTCACCCCCAGTAGGATCTAAATGGTATGCTGTACCTTGGCAGAATGCGGTCAGGAAACCTGTGCGTTTGGATGTGGGCGGCTAACCCTGGCTTTTTGGCTTGTTCAAACAAAGCAATAAGGTTGTGAGAGTAGAGCTGAAAGGTTTTTCCTGTGGAAAAGAAAGAAGTTACTTTTACTATAATACATTTCATTAGAAAAAGACAATTTTCAAGTAAAAGAAGATGCAACTAGCCGGGCATGGTGGTGCATGCCTGTAGTCCCAGGAATCAAGAGGCAGAGGCGGAGGCGGAGGCGGAGAGGGAGGGGGAGGCAGAGGCAGGTGGATCTCTATGAGTTCAAGGCCAGCCCAATCTACATGGTGAGTTCCAGGACAGCCTGGGCTACATAGTAAAGCCCTGTTTCAAAAACAAACAAACAAACAAACAAACACAAAACAACAACAAAACCTGCCAAAAAGAAAAAAAAGTGCAATTACCTTCTAAGGTGGAGAGTCCAGTAAGGTTCAAGGACCAAGCAAAACAGAAAAACATGCAAAACACAACAAACAGACTAGGTTAGTGTTATTTTGAAAGTAATGGATACACTTATTTTTAAGCAAGTGGATAATTCTGTTTCGGCATGTTTGATAAATCAGTAATCTAGGAAGAATACATGTAATCTGCTTGATACTTGTGGAGAAGGAGAAACTGTTAAACACTATGCACACACGTGTTACAAGCAGTTATAAGAGTACAGACAAACAGAAGATTCTACAATGCTGTGCCTAGCTCTTTGGGACAGGTTTATCTATCAGCAATCCACAGAGTTATCTTCCATTAAAACTGTGAATAAAATTTAGATGCATAGATTGTAATAAAAGAAGTGAAATAAGCCAGTATACTATGAGCCCTATATAGTGATGGACGACCTAGACATATCACACTGTAGCCACGCTCAGCAGGCGATATGCATAAACACCATTTGATTCTAACAACACTTAGCCCCTTACCAGCAGAAACACACCACACAGGTATTTATCCTCACAACAATTTCTGTGTTTTCTCAGAAGAGAAACGTTCTGGCCAACACAGCCCCTTCCCCCTCTACCTTTCTATTCACACAGACTGGCTCTGATACTTATGCTCTGTTTTAGGAGTAATTCTAACTGCATTGTAGAAATGATTTTATAAAAAACTATTCCCTGCCATGCCATGTTATTTCATGAACATATAAGGTGTACTGTGTATGGTTTTAAAGCTATGCGTAATGATAAAAGTGGCAAGAATTAGAGATATTATTCTACTGACAGAATCCAGAACTGCTGCTCAGATGTTGCAGGAGGGGCTGGGGAACAGGGGGGCGCAGGCTTGAGAGGCCATGGAAGCTTTCACAGTGATCTTAGGAGCCTTGGCACTCATGAAGGTAAGGTAGAAGACAAGGAGTGGATTTCCTTCACCAAACTGGACCGCCTGGTGAAGGACATGAAGGTCAAGTTCCACGGTTGGGAGGCAGTCTGCCTGCTCTCCTTGCCACCAGGAAATCTGTGATCCCTGATTTTTCCTAGAGCATTCCTAAAGGATAAGGTTCTAGAGATCCTGCCAGAGCAGAAGTGACTTGGGCAGTGCACTGGGCCAGCTTCAACGCTTTTGTCACTACTGGGCACTAAATGGCCACACTGGTCTTGGTGTTACTTGCTCTAGGAGGCCACTGCCGTCTGAGGGGACAACATCTGGGCAGAGCTTTCACACTCTCTGCCAGGAGAGCACTTGGGGGAAGACAGGCAAGCCCAACCCACCGGCGTCTTGTGCACCGTGAGCGGCTCCTGGGAGACAGACAAGCCCACCAGCGGTGTCTTGTGCACCGTGGTATTGATGACTGCTGCACATCAGCCAGGGGCTGCACTGCCACCCTGGGCAACTTCACCTCTGATGTCATCTCCAAGATCTATAGCTACGTGGCCCCAGACCTGGAAAGAGACTGTTCTCACCACGTTTCTCTTTCAGGATTTCCCTGACCATCTGTGAAAACACCCACCCACTCTGGCTCAGAGGACCCAGGCTCCTGCCCTGGCTCTATGTGGGGTTTTATGGAAGAAAAATAAAGTGAATTAAGTCTAGCAAAAACATTTAGAAGTCACTCAAATAGAATTGGGTTTATTTCTTTTCACAAGAGTAATATATGAGTAAAATAAAAATAAAATAAAAAATGACAGGCTAATCATAATTAAAACCAAAGAGATTAAGTACTCCTGAGAGCAGCAGTTCTCAATTGGTGGGTCACAACCCCTTTAGGGGATAGAACGACCCTTTTCACAGGCGTCACCTAAAACCATTGGGAAACACAGATATTTACATTATAACTAAGCAAAATTATAGTTATGAAGTAGCAACAGAAATAATTTATGGTTCAAGGTCACAATACGAGGAACAGTATGTGGTAGTTAGAATAGGTATGGCCCCCACAGATTCACATGTTTGAATGCTTGGCCCATAGGGAGTGGCACTGTTAGGAGGTGTGGCCTTGTTGGAGGACATGTGTCACTGTGGGGGTGGGCTCAGAGGTCTCATATAGAAGCTCAAGCTAAACTAGTGTGGAAGTGAGTATCTTCTGGCTGCCTGTGGAATCCAGTCTCCTTGCGGCTACCTTCTGATCAAGACACAGACCTCACGGCTCCTCTAGCACCGTGTCTGCCTGGATGCTGTCATGCTTCCCTCCGTGATGATAATGGACTAACCCCCTGAAACTATAATCTAGCCCCAATTAAATGTTAGCCTTTATAAGAGTTACTTTGGACATGGTGTCTCTTCACAGAAATAAAACCCTAACTAAGATACTATATAAAAAGGGTCACAGCATTGGGAGGGTTGAGATCCACTGCTTTATAGGATCTCTGTTTACAAGACATTTATACACAAGATTGTATTTTTCATAAACATTGTTATAGCTCAAATATAGTTTCCTAAAGAAATAATAATTAGACATCTTGAACTACAAATCAAATCAATCAATTAGACTCCAGGTAGCTTTGTAAGTCTAATGTGTAAGAAAATATTGTTTGGTGGGTGTGGTGGTTTTACTAAAAATGGGTCCCATAGACTCATATATTTGAAAGCTTTGTCATCAGGGAGCGACACTATTTGAAAGGATTAGAAGGATCAGTTGGTTTGGCCTTATTACCCATGCCAGCCCTAGTCTCCTAGATGTAGCCCTCAGCTACTGATCTGGTGCCTTCTTGCTATCATGCTCCCTGCTGTGATGATAATCAACTAAACCTCTGAAACTGTAAGGAAGACCCCAGTTGATTGCTTTCTCTTTATAAGAGTTGTTTCGGTGATGGTGTCTCTTCACAGCAACAGAACAGTGACTAAGACACTGGATAAGAACTACAAGACAAAAGTCTAAAGGTATGGTAACATATCGGATACTTTCATTACCACCAGCTACCAAAAAACCCCGACAATGCTAAACTTAGAACAGACTGTTCTGGAATCACCTTGTTTAGATAAGCTTTGTGTGCTTGTGTGTGTGTATATGTGTGTGAGTGCTGGAGTGTGTGACCCATGTGTTGAGTAGGCTAGAGATCAATACTGAATGCTGTTCTTTTGTTTATGAGATAGGTTCTCTTCCTGGTCTGGAACCCACCTCAGGCTAGCTTTGCTGGTTAGTGAGCCCAAGGAGCCTCCTGCCTCTGACTCCTACTACTGGAATTACAAGTGTGCGTCACACCTGGCTCTTTCCATGGATGCTGGGGACAGAACACAGGCCCTCATGCTTGCTGTAAAGCACCCTACAGACTGAGCTATCACCCCAGACCCCAGGATGAGAAGGTCCAGTCTAAGGTACTTTATATTGATCCACAACATTTGCATAAGACTTTATAATTTAGCACTGGAATGTTATTCTACTTAACCCTCACAACAACCTTATGAGACTCTTGTTGTTTTTTGTTTTTAATGTCACTGTTCTGTTTTGATAATTAAGAAAATTGAGGCTAAGAATGGGTGGTTTGCTAGAGTTCATGGAGAAAGTAGGTAGCTTGACCCTCTGCTTCCTCTAGCTACACTGCTAACACTCAAAGGAAGGCAGAGTGCAGCCAGCAATGTTGGAAGTTGTGGAAGGAAATGGGCTCAGCAGATCATCATGTTCCCCCTGCCCCCCTCTGGTGTCCAGATGCAGGAAGGGGGCTGGGAAATGTAGCTCTCACAGAAGACCCAATCCTTTTTCAAACAACAATGCATAGTCATACAGTCTACACTAAAATTACATTTCTCTGCTTGCCTATGGCTTTCACCATCATGCATACCTGATAATGACATCAGTGTATTATTGATGACGTAGAGCCATGTACATTTTCGTGGAAATAACTGAAAGGAAGAAGGAGATTATTGTATCAGTAAGGCACGCTCTCCTCTTACCCTGGCCCCCAGCCCTCCACCGTGAAGGTATCACTGGGGATGGGACTCAGAGCCAGAGCATGGGCTTCCTCCCATGCACAGGGCCCTGGGCTTGATCCCCAGCACCATGCAAAACAAAACAAGAGGTACTATAAAATCCTTTCTTTGTGAAAACAAAATCAACACAGACATGAAGACAGTACCATGTCACCCCTTTAAATATTTAAACCATAAAAATTAAGACTAGAGCTCATACAAATAGATTTCAAACTATGATACTTTTGTCCAATTTGCTCAAACTAATTCTTTAAGTTAAAATTCTTGGGACTGGAGAGATGGCTCAGTGGTTAAGAGCACCGACTGCTCTTCCAGAGGTCCTGAGTTCAATTCCCAGAAGCCACATGGTGGCTCACAGCCATCTGTAATGGGATCCGATGCCCTCTTCTGTTGTGTCTGAAGACAACCACAATGTACTCATATATAATAAATAAATAAATCTTTGATCTTAAAAAAAATTCTTATTACCTGTTCCATAGTTGCTTCATGTAGCTCATTGAGATTCAATGTGTAAATACCATCTTCAGTTCCAAAAATAATATACTGATCTATAATAGCAAGTTACCAGATTTTATTATCATTTTCTGAAATTGTTCACTCAGATAAGGGCTATATGTAATGATATTTAGCATGAGCTGGCTACACATTCACAATGATTTTCTAACATTCATGCCCCCATGTTTCTCTCCCATGTTTTAAAACGTAAACCTATGTTGTGTAAGACTTGACTGTCATGCTACCTCTCAACTGAATTTTAAACTGCTGTTAGAGTGGCGCATTTCTGCAAGTCACTCCAAATACTCAAAAATGCATCAGATAGAAACCGTGACATAGCACAAATAATGAACATATTTCTTGTTCAGATGTTGGCTTCTAAATATCATTACCACTAAAACGAACCAGAGTTTCTGCGAGAGAAGACTAACTCTTACTCTGAGAAGGTGAATGTGAAACAGACAGGAAAGGAAGGGACTGTCCTCATGCTGAAGGACACTGGCACCTACATTCCCCACAAATCCTGGGAAGAATGAGTCACAGTGACAGATGCATCTTCCCGAACAAGAATACATGAATCAATCCAAAAGGACTGATGTGGAATTTTAAACTCAATGTTAAATTGGAGAAACTAAAATGGTGGAGGCAGTGAAACAGAAATATCAATACGTTTCCTGATTTTTTTTTTTTTTTTGTGATATTGTCCATTCTACCGCAGACTGGTCTTGAATTACATCTTCCCCATGCGTGCCCACTTGTGCCCCAAGTCAAGCTACAAGCACAAAATCCCTTTACTCCTAAATATTTTAGCGTGGTTCTTTTGTTGTTAACAAGTTTTGTACAGCGCAGAGCACTGAGACTGAGACAACACCGTCCCCACCTGTGGACTTACAAACAATGGCTGTGACAGCTTGTTAGCTTCCTCACGGGACAGCTCCTAAACACTGTTCAACTTTAATGGTCTTCAGTCAAAGCCTACCTAAATAATTAGCTTGTCATGGGCTCCTATACCATAATTTTAAAGTTAACAACTTCAATTCACTAATTATAAAGATCTTTCCTATAATAAATATTTTACAGGAGGTATATACACACACATATATAATTCAGAAATCATACCTTTTGTATCAGGGTGTATCCAGGATGTTGCACAATTAATTTTCAAAGGGCAGCCATCAAATACTTTTGAAAAACATGCTCCCATCTTTATAAAGAAAGAAAGATAGTTTATTTCGTTATATAATTTTAATATTTCTAGAAAATCATGCAATGCCAAATTCTTTGAAGAAAATTTGAGGTTTTACCTCAAAACAAAACATCACTTTTAAACACAGCTACATTTTTTTCTACCCAGAGTCATGGTCTTCCCTTTCTTTCCACGTTAGAGTCAATGTATCAAATTTACCAAACAGCTACATATTTAACGAGCTGCACGAGCTTAGTTATTACTTCAGGACTAACTTTATTAAAGTGAAATAATATTAGATTCCTTCAGCATCACTGCGGTGGTAGAACAGCAGTGTAATTCTACAATGCACGCAACAGACAAAAGACCAAGTTTATATCCTGGGTATTAACGGACTCAGAGCCTGACTCATGAAGCATCCTTTTGACATGACTAGGAAACATCTCACAGACACATCTCGACACAAGAGGACAGAGTAAAGTGTGCACCCAAGCTTCCTTTTGTTTTCTATTGTGCACAGCTCGATGAGAGAGAATGGCTTCAGGGCAGAAAGACATTTATTTACCACACAAGGAAGAAGGAGCAGCATTACCGTCAAATTAAAATGAAGCTGGTGCTTGGATACTAATCTGAGAACCCAGTGCCAGAACTTATAAATTCTCGTTTGTTTTTCTTTTTGTTCTTGCTTTTCTCTTCTCTCTCTGCCCTCCTCCTCTCTCCGTCCCTGACCTTATCCTCTGTCTCCTCCCTGCATCCCACCCTTTGATATCTGACTGCTCAGATGTAGTCTGGAACTCACTGTGTGGGCCAGGCTGACTTTGAACCTATCATCTTTCTGCCTTAGCATTACCGAATGCTAAGATTATATACAGACCTGCTATTACATCCAACTTGGTCTCCAAATTTTAACCACTGCACTCAAATTGGGGTATGTGATCAGACTACAGTACCCTCATATCTACCTCCCAACTTTATATTTATAAAATTCTTTTAGTGGCTGAATGTACTTGACAGGAAATCTACTTCTACTGTTTCTAAAGAGATTAAAAAAAAAAAAAATCAGCAAATGGGTCTCATGAAAACAGTCCTTACCAGTACTTTTGGGGTGGGTGGAAGGCCATTGATGGTTGGTTTCTGTGGGGAAAAAAAAATTAAGTATTTTT
>LR750211.1:395651-523727 GCA_902729485.2 Mus minutoides | reverse complement strand
TATATATATATATATATATATATATATATATATATATATATATATATATATATATATATGCACCACGTGTGTGCCTGGTGCCCACAGAGGCCCAAAGAGAGTGTCAGATCCCCTGGGACTGAAATTACAGATGGGTGAGAGCTGTCACATGGTGGGTATGGGAATCGAAACCAGGCCCTCTGGAAAAGCAACTAGTGCTCTCAACAGCTGAGCCATCTCTTTATACATATGAAAGAAACAGAGTGCTTGTGTTTTCTCCATGACTGCAAACTTCAGAGCTCTAGTGGTTCTTCTTCAGCCTCTGGTGAAGATGGGACAACAGCCCACATCACCATGCTCAACTTCAGTTACTTGGGTCCTTAGCCTTGCCAAGAGTTATCAGTAATGTCTGAGCAGCCGCTGTACTCACGGGGAAGTCCCGCTTGTCCTTTTTCCGAGGTAACTGCGGAGCCTGTGCTGACCCCTCTGTATTGTCACTCATCAGTTTTGAAATACCGTCACCATTTCCTAAGGGAACCATAGTTAAAGAGAATGAGCACACAAAGAACATCTGTGAAAAATGACTTTTCTTTGCTCCCATTATTTCCTTCCTCTTGGGTGAGTGTGGGAGCACGTTGGTTTCTGTCAGGTGAGTTAATTTATCCCCAGTGCTGCTCTTCAGGCTCGTAGGCTGCACTGCATCCTTAGTGATGCTCTTCAGTTATGACAAACACATGGTGAATACAAATAACATCTATCCTACTAACAGTGATACTCGACATCTTTCCAACAGAAACCCATCTACATGCTCGGTCCTACCTCAAATACCACTCTTTCAGCATGTTAGACCACTTCAAACATGGTTCAGATGATAGTGTATTTGCTCAATCCTTCTTATTCTGCAGGAATGTCTAAGCACTGTAGACATTACAGCCCTCCCTCCTGTAAGCTCCTCACACTCTTTAGCAGCCTCCCATAACCCACCTCGCTGTTCTCTGTCCTCCCCTCTCTCAGAAATGTCAGGGCTCTGCTAAGTACTTAGTGTTTTAGGAAACACCACATACTCGTCGCTCCTTTCTTCCCTCCATCATATTAATTTTTTTAATTAATTACAGAGACCTGTCTTACTATGTTGTTTAGGCTGGTCTCTGTCCCCGGAGTACTGGGTGACAGGCAAGCATCAGCATACACAGCCACCTTTTATAATGTTATATGTATATGGGCATAACTTCCGTCAAGCTTCTAACCTCCCAGAGGGAAGAACATGGGCTCTTCCTCTGGATCCTATATTTACTAAGTGGTTGAATGCGGTTGAAATGGTCTGAATCTTTTACAGTCCATTTGTGCATAATTAAAACACAGAAACGAAGGTGTGAACTGCAAAAGGACTGACTGAAGAAAAGAGATAGTCTTAGATCCTGGAAGAGAATGGCTTTCCATTCCATCTGTCTGACTCATCTAGGTCACAGAATCTGGGATGCGGTGTACTCCAGGGACGCTGGGATGCTGGTCATACCTATAGAGGAGGATGTCTCCACTACAGGAACACAACTTGGGCTACTCTGTCTTCTGAGGACCTGAGGTGCTCTAGTTTCCAGATCAGGGCAACGTTTGATGGTTGATGATTTTTCTTCATCTGGGAGGCTGTCTTCAGGGTAACTGTTTACCCTTGGCTGAGGACAAGAGGGTAAGAAGTATTCTTTAAAAGGTCACAGTAATCTTCAGCATGGAACTCAAGTGAGTCACTGCTCCACACAACTATGAATTTAACATGAGGGTTTTAAAATGTGTCCCAACCCGAAATCATAAAACTTTTATAACCAATAAAATTATGTAAACAGTTGTCATATATTTAACAAGTAGAAACTAACAAAGATGATGACTTAATGAAGAATGGTTGGATTGAAATATCAAATTATAGTAATAAATAGTGATGATAAATAAACTTTGTAATTCCTTCTATGCAATCAGATACTATTCCAAACGAGCAAAACCCTATTTCTTTCTGGCATCTATTAAAGTATATTATTTCACATAAAGTCACCTTTGTAATGTACTTTCTACCTTCTCCTTCTAAAGAAAATTAATAAACTTCAAAACCTGAACAGAGCCAATGAAATTATTTTTAAAATGTAATTATATAAAGGAGTTATTGTTCAAAATCCTTCAACAGCTTACCTTAGGAGGTAGCGGAGGTGGTATTGCACGCTTAGAGGTTGATCTAATCAAAGGAAAAACTCAGTTTAGATGGTCACACATGGTTGGAACATAGATGACCCTATCACATACGCACTGAGGTTTCCATCTTGAAGCCTGAGAGACAAACAGTGATGGCGACCTCTGACCCCACATTCTCAGGCTCTATCAGAATAGCCTCTGTAAAGTGGTACAAAGTCTTTTTCAGTTCTATTCTGCTGTACTTAACGTGTAACTTACATTAGATTAAGTTTACTAGAGATGTCAATCCAGGCTTTGGGTGTAGCTCAGGGGCAAGCACAAGGATGGTGTGGTCAGGGCTCTGGTTTTGTTTCCCAGCAACAGAACAAACAAACTAACCCTCCACTATCCTGGAGCCTGTGGAGACCTGCTTGGAACAGATCTTCCGAAAGGCAAGTATGTGTTTGGAAGGCTATGGTGCAAGGCCCTTTGCTGGCAGTAAGCAGGGTTCCAGAAACAAGGGAACATATAGACACTTTTTATAACCTGAGGTGCTTATGCTTGAGATGAAGTGGAATTTTACTTTGTCAAGAGATGCACTGATTGGTATAAATCAAAGAACAGCGCAGGCAGGCCTGGTGGCAACCTGACAGAGCCTGTGTGACCCGGGAGAGGTGACTCACGGGCATGGGGGCAGGAATATGGCGCACGCCACACTCTAAACTACCTTTTTGCTAACATGTTGTATACAGAATCCATGCCACACTGTATCCCTAAAGGATCTGAACTAATGAAAAGTGGATAAACAAAACCAGGTTGTGCATTTATAAAAAATTAAAAGCAAATTCCCTCCCATCAAAGGTGGAGTATGAGCACAATGCCTTTAATCCTAGCACCAAGGTGGCAGAGACAAGGTAGACCAAGGCTCGAGGGCAGCCTGGGCTACATGAGATCCCGCCTTAAAAAAACAAAAACCAAATGTCAACAACAGCCACATGAAAATAAAAGCACACAAGAACAAAACAGCCAACAATGAAACTCAGAATTCTGGAGCCTATGGATGCATGTGCTTGCATCATTAACCCTTTGTTTGTCAAGGGAGGCCCCTGAGACCGCTGATGAATGAACACTTGGAAAACCCACTGCGTCAGAACCTGCAGCTTAAGAGCTCCAGGTGAGCCGCTGGCAGATCAAAGCCTGAGAGACAGTGACACGGCTCAATGCTCACGTACACTTCTCCAGAGCCTTTCTGTGAAGTGGGAAGCTGCCGGGGTCTTTAGGTCCCGTTCACTAAGACTGCTGGCAGGGGTTGGCAAACTTTTTGTAAGGGGCTAGATCTGAAATATTGTGTATTTGAGATGGCATACAGCAGTCCCTGCTCTACCAATATAAGGTGAAAGCAGTTAAACAGTATATAAAGTGGTTACTATGGTTGTGTCCTAATAAATCTTGACTGACACTGACATTAATTTAATGCAATCTTTCCATAACAAAATTTCATTCTTTTATTTTTATCCATTCAAATATCCCTTTTTAACTTAAACTTTATTTATTAATTTTATGTGTATGTATGCACATGTGTATGTACCTGAGTATACACACACACACCATTTGTGTGCAATTGCTTGCGGAGGCCAGAAGAGAGCATTGGCTTTTCTGAAAATGGAGCTATAGGAAATTGCAAGCTGCCTGATGTGGGTGCTAGGAACTGAACCCAGGTCCATTGGGGGGTGTGGTGGGCAGAGAGCAAGTGCTCTTAACTGCTGAGCCATCTCTTCACCTGCTTACTCCTCCCTATACTTCTGCACTCCTCTCTTCCCCAAATACCATTAGTGAATGGACAGCAGCTAGCTTTGACCCACAGGGTACAGTTTGCCAACCTCAGCTCTATTGGCCTAATGTGGGGACCCAGAAGTATACATTTTCAATGAATTCTCCAGGTAACTGAAATGCACAAACATGTAAACAAGTCAGTGACTCACTGAGGCCAGGCCCTCAATTCACTCACTGTTGAATAAAGACAGGTCTAGAATACAGGTCTAAACTACATTAGAGAAACAGAATGAGGGTTCCTGACCACCACTACAGTATTATTTTCCCATGACATCTGCTAATACATCATCATTACACACAATATATTCAGACTAAACCAAAAGCCATGCCAGGAATGGTGGCACATGCCTGCAAGTTCGAGGCCAACCTGGCCTAACTAGGAAGTGCCAGGCAAGCCAGGACGATATAACATGATCCTGTTGCAAAGCAAACAACTGAAAAACAAAACAAAACAAAACAAACAAAAAAATAGACGAAAACGACCCCTCCCCCATGCAACAGAGACCCTTTAAGACATTTTCATGACATTTTTGTCAATAATGTAAGTCAGAGCTCCACACTGGTAAGGCAAATCCCCATCAGAGCTGTTCACATAATCAAGTTATTAATTAGAAAGCAACTTACCTGCCTGTATTTGCACCATCCACAAAAGGATTCCAATGTAATATAAAGTTTGGTTCTGACGATAATCCCTGTGCAGGTCACAGTTTAGAGTGTTACTTTCACACATTAATATCACCCTTCTGATTTACTAATTACATTATCAGAAAAATAATCTGGTTCAAGAAAAACCTGGATGCTGTGGCCGCTTGTTACCACAGCATCTAATTGGTTTTATGCCTCTACAATTTGTTCTGTCATTTGATACATTTAGATCAATGACTCATTATCATCTGATGTAAACTTAAGAACTTCCTCATATCTACTAAATATAGCTTTCAATCTGACAAGTAAAGACAAAACAAAATAACCCACAAGAATTTTAATTATTTGCATAACTATTCCATTGGCCGAGACAATAATTCATTAAATGTGTGGAAAATGCTGATGCATACAGAAACAAGCAATAAGAATGTCATTAAAATCCAGAAACTGTACTTGTATTGACTAAAAAACAAAAGAAAACAATAACAACAAAAAGTAGACATTAAGGAACCTTAATGTCATATTTATCTATTCTTATATATATAAAGGATTAAATATATAGTTAATCTCAAAGTGATGTCACCTTGGTGTGATGACATATGCCTGTCACCCCAGCACTAGGCAGCTGAAGGACTGCAGCAATTGGATGGCAGCCTGGGCTACATCGAGAGTCCCCTCCCAAACCACAGACAAAGCCAATGAAGCTATAGTAACAGACAGATGCTAGAAATCACAACAAGTGTTCCACTAACAGCCATGTGCCCAACCCCCCAGATAAGATACCTTAAACAGTAAAGCAATGCAAAAATGTGCTTACTGAAAACTCAAGAGAACCAGTAACAGAGCTATGGGCTGAGTCCCAGTCGGAGTTCAGTAATTCATGTGTGTCCTTCAAAAGACTAGGAGTGCTCAGGTGAGTGGGTCAAACTATACGGCCGGTAGTGCCAGTGTACCTATTCATTGACTTCTCACACTCCAGAGTGTGAGCTACATTAGTAAAGTTAATATGTATAAGACTTTACTTCTGGAAATATGCCTTACTCGAAGTTTTCTCAAACATGAAAATGGTTTAAAGTCACAGTTACCATTTCATCCCGGGCTTCTGTTTCTTTTCTCAGAGGAGGTTCAAACTGTAATTTGTCAACTGCAAAATATAGAACAGATATATAAGTGTATAAAAATATATATATATAAAAGTCGTCATCTTACACAGTTAACTTAGGGGATGAGATGAGAACGTCCACCATTGAGGAGGCAGAGAGGAAAACTCTTTTATTCCTCCCACCCATATACAGGAACAATCAGAGATTTCCCCTATCTCTTAGGAAATTTAAAAAGTACCTTTGTATAAGAGAAAATGTTTAAAATTTATTGTAAGTAGATGACAAAAAAAACCTTCAAAGATGACCGATGCTGTTTGGAGATGAAGCAACAGCTCTGTGGTGGAGAAAACCTAGCAACATTCTGCGCAGATTATCTAAGGAGAGCCTACAAGCAGTCAGAACGGAGTTCCTCATCTATGGCTGCATTCTGCCTACATGTTATTTGATCACATTAGACTACTTTCAGAATTATCCCACAGATTCAAAGAGCAATTTCTTTTAGGTGAAACAGACTATAATAGAGAAAAGTTTTCATTGCCTACTTAAAGCTATTATAATTTTAAAGAAATTTAAGAAATTAATGTGATTAAAAGGCCAAAGTTGTTTTTTCAACATTTACACACATATACATACAATATTTCTAACTGCAATCAATATTCACTATACACAGCTTCCAACTCTGGGTCTTCTTCCTGCTTTAGACTCTTTAGTGCTGGGTGGGGTTACAAGTATGCACAACCATGTCTAGCTTAAAAATTTTGGCCCATGAGAGGAAGACATTTCATAAAATGTCATCTACATAAAACAATAATCTAAAATAAAAGCCACTAATTCATTAATAACAGTTAAGATAACCTACAAATATTTTAGAAAAAAAGATATTTGTTTTATGTGTATCAGTGTTTTGCCTCCAGATATGTATGGTGCTCACAAGAATGTCTGGGGTCCTTAGGGATCCACTGGATCTGGAGTTATAGGCAGCTTTGTATAGCTAGAGGATAGCACTGTAAGCAAGGACAGCCTGTAGCATGAGGACAGACAGCTGAGAGTCTGCCCAGAAGAACCTTGTATAAACAGTCTACAGAAACAGGATGGGACCCTTAAAACAGTCAGCTGGCTGCCAAGTAACTCATTCTTCAAAGGAAGAGGCAAAGACTCAGATGCTCAGCATGGTGTTAGGTTGCCCAAGATGCAAACAGACAAACACATAAAAATAAAAAAAATCCTGGATGGAGTTGAATGTAGAAAACAGGAATTAAAGACAGTTGAAGAAAAGAAGAAACAGACAAAGACAATATAGGTGATCAGCAGACAGGAACTTTAAAGACGTATCATAAGAGGACTTAAGAGGGAGACACTGCCCGAGCAGACAATCTCAGCACAGAAACTGAAATTATATGTCTAAGTATGTGTTTATATGTACACATGTAATCTGACCATGACTAATTTATGTATGAAAACTACTGTACCTGACATAAAACTCACTGAAAGGCTTAAAAGCAGAGTGGACACAGGAACAAGTTCCTGTCATGTGCGGATGTGAAGGCCCGATTAAAGGTCCAGGCTGCAGTCATCTATGAAATCAGTGTGCTCACACTTAACACAAGACTCACACGTGCAGAGCACAGACCATCAGACATTTCAAAGGAACAGCAGCCAAACCTGATGAAAAACATGGATCCACCCATACACCTAAGGAGCTTAGTGAACGCCAGGCAAACAACAGAACCCGAGTCCACGTGTGTAAAACTGTATATGCTAAATGCAGCTTAGCTATGTGCCTGTGATAGACTTGAGCCAGGGGCAGCATTTCCTGATGGTCAGTCAGAGTTTAGTTCACTGAGGAAGATTAACAGGCTTCACTGTCATACAGGCATAGGAAATAAAAGAAAACACTTTAGACTGTGGACATGTAAAGAGCTTGGAAAGTCTACTCAACTTGTCTTAAAAACCAAACCAAACCAAACCAAACCAAACCAAACCAAACCAAACCAAACCAAACCAAAAAAAGGCAAGCGTTTCACCAAGTCATCCTGGCTGGCCCTGAATACTTGTCATCCTTTTTTTTTTCTCAAACTTGTGAATTCTGAGGTTATGCACCACAATACTAATATAACTATCTCTTGTCAGAGAGAGGGGGCGGGGGATCTTTACTGGTATTTGACATCTGGGAGGACAAACACAAATCCAAATGCAAAGGCCGGAAGGAACATAATTTCTCCCAAGGAAACTCTGCATGTGTCATGTTTCATGTAATGAGTACCCTCTCTGAGCTCCACGGCTCTCTGAGAAACCGCTCTTTAAGTCAGACTGTCAGGAACCTCCTGTGTAAAGTCTTGCTCATTACAGTGAATCACTGTATTATGTCTGGAAGATCTAAGTCACTGACTCAAATGCAATGCAGACACCAAGCTTCACATGCAGGCACTCCTAAGCACGGGGCCCAGCTGCAGGAGGCTTCAGGCTACTTCCACGGCAGACCCAGAGCTCCCCTGCCACACACACACCGCTTCGCTCTGAATCACCTCAATCCTAATTCCATTCCTCCTCTTCATAGCTTCGTTAGCTATGACGCCGCATGGGTTTTATGGTACGTTCTATACCCCTACAAGGAATAAATGAATATGAACTTGTTGGACTATTTCTTTATCCATGGTCAGTTTAGCACAGGATGCTGTGGTTTCAATGTGCAATGTCATGAAAATCCATGTGCTAAGGTTGGGAGCCAGCTGATGGGCTCATGGGGCTGCGTCCTCAGAGTGGATTAACTTAAAGTTGAGTTAAAAATGGAAAGGCTACTGGGAGATGACAGAGAGATAAGAGGTGGGGCCTAACTGACGGTGGTGGGTCTTTGGGATTGTGCATGGTCTCAGGCCAGCTCATCTTACTTTCTCTGATTTCTCATCCCATGTGGTTAACAGCTTTCTTCCATAATGGACCTCAGTTAGAAGTTCTGCCTCAGTACAGGCCCAGAAGCAATAGCGTCAAGAACCAAACCAAATCTTTTTTTCTTTGTTTGCCTCAGCCTCTTTGTTATATCAACAGCCAGGTTCAAAAGTTAGTCATGGCTACTAAAAATATATAGAAGGAATACACAGAGTGATCATAATACAATACAAAGTCACCAGAAGATTGGGTGTGTTGTAATATACTCATAAAGATTTCACTTGTCTGTATTCCTACACAATGGTGTGGACGACTCTAACAGATATGGCTGAATTAAGGGGTCCACTGTGTCAAGCTATTTGTCTAAAAGTCAAGAGCAGCTAAAAAGGAACCTATGTGACAGGGATCAGAATATTGATTAATCTGGACTCAGGGTTGGGGTACACAATGGAAGGGTACTGAGTGTGACAGAGCATGGTGAAGTCTGCGACCGTGACAAGGTTCTGCAGTGAGCTGTGGGCAGTCCACATGTGTGGATGTATATTTAAATTTTACCATGTGTAACATTTAAGATCTGATCATTTACTAAATGTAAGTTACCAGCTCAACTTAAAAAAACTGAAGCAAAAGCCAGCCTAGAACTGAAGTCTATTGAGCAAGCAAGAACAGAGCCATAAAACATTCCAGTGTCTCTAAAGTGATAAGTGTTTAAACGTAAGTAACGATTCCTACTTCATCTAAGGCACACTCTATGAATATCAGCGCCCTGCGCACTCATGGAAAACCTAAATCTCGGCTATCTCCAAAAACCAGAACAACTCCCCTAAAAGAGGCTCTCTAGTTAAGATCGAGCATCATAAAGTTGCCAACTCTATCAATATATAATTCAGTCACACATCAGTGAACATAAAATTCAAAACTAGATAGCAAGACTCGTAACATTTATTTATATAACCTCCAGATACAACTAAAAGAAGAACAATGATGTGTGCACCTGGACAGTGGATGAAGAGAAGCAGGAGAAGAGACAGCCCCGACAAGACTTTAGCAGAGGTGACACTCACAAGTGTGCTGCGCTTACCACAAGCAGGGGATTTAGTACTACAATGAAGATGATACCTTCATCCATGAACAAAGAGATCACGATAAGTTTTAGCAAACAGCATTGAGCCAAAAGGGCTGAAGCAACTGACCCCATTGAAGCTGGTCCTCGTTTTACTCCCAACTTCATGTCAACAGGGTAAGTATCTAGAAAGGGGAATTGCAAACTACAACACACCACACAACATGCTTTTTGCAGCTTTAGAATCAATAAGGGGCTGACGAAATGGCTCAGTGATTAAGATCATTTGTTACTCTTGCGTAGGACCTAGATTTGACTCCTGGCACCCACATGGTAGTTCACAACCCTAACTCCAGATTCAGGGGATCCAATACTCTCTTCTGATCTCTCAGGCACCAGTTACATTCATGGTGTACCTACATACAATGTAAGCAAAACACTAATACACACAAGTAAAAAAATGAATAAATTAAAACAAAGAATTAGGGCTGGTGAGATGGCTCAGCGGGTAAGAGCACCCGACTGCTCTTCCGAAGGTGATAAGTTCAAATCCCAGCATCCACATGGTGGCTCACAACCATCCGTAACGAGATCTGGCGCCCTCTTCTGGAGTGTCTGAAGACAGCTACAGTGTACTTACATATAATAAATAAAATAAATCTTAAAAAAAAATTAAAAAAACAACAACAACAAAGAATTATAAAATGAAGTACAAAGGTAAACCAGACAACATTAATAGAACATTATATAGCTACACAAGATAAAAAGTTATATTAAAGAAGGATATCTTTGGTATCCGGGCCCACAAAACTTTTCATAAGAAGCAGCAAGGCTCTGGCAAGATGGCTCAGCAGGCACATAAACTGATAATTTTGGCAAGAAGACAGCATGCTGGGCAGCAGCAACAACAAAGCCACTGAGTCTACAGTCATTTCTGGCTTATCTATGACACATCCTCCTGAGCCACGGGTAAGAGAAGGCATTCTTTTAAAGAGCCAGGAACACTTGGTTTAAAGAAAATGGATGGACTTAAGCTGGGGGTGGGGTGGGATGGGGGAGGTGGTAAACCCTATAGTCTCAGGACTCCAGGGACCAAGGATGAGAAGTCACTGAGTTGAACCTGGCCTGGGTAATGCAGCCACCTTCCAAAAAATAAAAATAAAAATAAAATAAAATAAAATGCAGACAGCGATTTAATACTTATCTGTAAGATTTCTAATTGGTTTGAATACTTAATGAACCATCTTATCTCATTATGTCTAAAAATCTATTTGTATTGTTAGTCATGCATCTCACTTTATCTCTTCTCTTCTCTTCTCTTCTCTTCTCTTCTCTTCTCTTCTCTTCTCTTCTCTTCTCTTCTCTTTTCTTTTCTTTTCTTTTCTTTTTGAGACAGGGTTTCTCTGTATAGCCCTGGTTGTTCTGGAACTCACTCTGTAGACCAGGCTGGCCTCAAACTCAGAAATCCGCCTGCTTCTGCCTCCCGAGTGCTGGGACCAAAGGAGTGCGCCACCACTGCCCAGCTTATTTATTTTTTAAAAGATTTTATTATATGTAAGTACACTGTAGCTGTCTTCAGACACTCCAGAAGAGGGAGTCAGATCTCATTATGGATGGTTGTGAGCCACCATGTGGTTGCTGGGATTTGAACTCAGCACCTTCGAAAGAGCAGTCGGGTGCTCTTACCCACACTGAGCCATCTCACCAGCCTGCATCTCATTTTATAAGGAAAGAAATCTTGAAACAAATACATGTCTAAGTCAGGAAATCATATACAAACTTTTTTTTTTTTTCTTTTTTTAAAGGCAGGGTTTCTCTGTGTAGCCCTGGCTGTCCTGGAACTCACTCTGTGGACCAGGCTGGCCTTGAACTCATAATAGAAATCTGCCTATCCCAGTCTCCTAAGTGCTGGAATCAAAGGTATGTGCTACCATCACCCAGGCCTTTAGAACTTCTAGTTTTCTTTTTTTAAATGCAGCTGAGGAGACAAAGGCAGTTGACTGTACAATATTTATGACTAATTCATTAAATTAAAAAAATCAAAATTCTACTTTAAATATTTATAAAGAGTCATCTTTACATGGATCTAAAATATTTAAAACCCACCCAAACACCAATACAAGACCATCTTTACGGTATGAAACATACAGAGCTCAACCTGCAACACAGTGTGGAGTTATAAAGCCAATGCCAGAATGCAGAAACTGCCTCTATAATGTAAAAGTACACTGTCAGCCACATGAGATATTCATGGGAAAGCAGGAAGTCAGAAAGTATTAACAATGGGATGGCTGTGGGTTATGTGAAACTGGGCCAGCTAAATTCTCTTATTTCTTGTAAACTTCCAGCAATGGGCACATTTATCTTCATAATTAAAAGCAAAAACTATTTAAAAACAATAACCAACATAATTCCAGGAAAACTAGAAAAGCAACCTATATTTTTAACATATTCTGAAATAAAGTATATAGCACTCAATTAGTCTAAGATTGTATCATTCCCCAAAATATAAGAATACCCAGATTGACCTCCAATACCACCAATGAAAAATGTATAGCAGGCACGTACAGTTTATTTCTGAAGCTGTCCGCTCGGCTCTGGAATTCCTGTTTGTTGATCTAATGGTATGACGAATGATTGCGTGGGGCTGTGAATATAAGCATAACATACATTCTTAAAAATTTCAACAATAAGAGGTTTAAACTTTCTTTTTAAATTGCTTACTGAGAACTATTGCTTATTGACAACTATAAATATCTACTAAAACATTTCTAAGAAAAACAGCAGCAACACAATCAGTTATCCCAGCGAATAACCCAGTTTATGCCGTGGAAAACTTTGAAGGGATTCAGTCAGACAAACCTTGCCTCCAGAGTTCAATCCAGGAAGACAAGGGATACAACACGTTCAGAGTTAGACAACGGTTAGTAATGAAGAATAGAATTACTACTAAAGCCTGCACAAGGGAGCGGTCCCTTGTGTACCAGCCTGAAGATCACAGAGGCTCTGCATGCACTCTACTTGGGGCCTGGAATCCAGCAGGCATCGGCTGTGCAGTATTTGCAGATGCATCAGACACAGAAAGTGATCACATGATGATAGTACTTGCAGGAAGTGTGGTTGGTAACTATTTGACAGCACTGAAATTAGGTAAGATGAGGAAGCTGTGTGGACAGACTGTAAGTCAGATAACAAAAGGCCTTGAAATTCAGATGATAACTCTCAGTTTTTACTTGTTGAACAGAAGGAAGTGTTTGGAGACTTTACTGCAAGGGAGTGCCAGCACCAGGGACAGCTTTACGGGGGAAATTCTGCAGGTATATAAGGGTGCAGTATTAGGGGATATACTGGCTAAAGACAGATTAAGAGTATTTTAAGCCATGGGGCTTTGCTCTGTTTCTGTCAGGAATCCCCGGCGGTGATTCTGGAGATTCTGAAGTGGCTATCAATTCTATCCTGCTCCCCCTGGTAGCCAGCTCTTTAACAGGTCGTAGTCCACAGCCTTCGAATGATTGAAGAGACAGTATGTAGCTTTATGTCCTACTCCAGCCAGACTGAGTTGTCTTTAGTTCCCCAATGTTTTCTCTATTACCATCAGGCTTTCAAAACATGCTATCATTTCCTTTATTGGAATTATTTATTATTGGGCTGGAGAGTTGGCTCAGCAGTTAAGGACACTGGCTGTAGAGGATCTGAGTTCAATTCCCAGCATCCATGTAACAGCTCACGAGTGTCTGTAACTCTCCTAGAAGATCTGCCATCCTCATCTGGGCAAAACACTTGTACCCTTAAAATAATAAAGTAAATCTGAAAAACCAAAACCAGCCAACCAACCAACCTACCTACCTAATAATTAACCAGCCAACCAACCAACCTACCTACCTACCTAATAATTAACCAACCCCCAACCCTTATACTTGCTCTTTCTAATTTCTTAGTCATCCTTCGGGCTTTTGTCTCCTTCCTGCCATACCTGTGGCATTCCCTCACAGTGCCCTGTATTTCCTACTCCAGTTTTGTGTTGGCATTTCTGCATTCTCTTTGAGAGTAGCCCTATCTCTGAACGCAGGGACAGGGTCAGTCTCACATGCCCAGGATATGATGGAAGGTTGTGTTTCAAGGACTAGAAAGAACAGCATACTGCCAAACAAACAAACAAACAAACACCCAAACAGGACTCAGCAAGTAGGCAGAAGGAGGGAAGCCCAGGGGTTTGTATCTTTACTTAGTTAAAGATCAGTTGGGATTCAAGTAATATCTAACAACATTCATGCTGTCAGTTTCAGCTAAAGGATTAAACCTATTGCTGTCTCAGGAAGGCTTTCCACACAGCAGCCCAAACTAGACTCCTCCTGAGTCCTCACATTCCTTAAAAGCTGAATGTGAATATGCCTGCCATAAAATTTCGTGAATCTTATTTTTTTAAAAGAATTATATTTACTATGTGTATGTACTCATGTACACATGTGGATATCTAAAGGACTCATGGGAGTCAGTTTCTCATTTCACTACGTGAGTATCTGGAATCAGACTCAGGTCTCAGGTTATCAAGCTCAGTGGTAAGTACCTTTCCTAACCTCGGTTAACCTGAGTAGTAAGTACCTTTCCTAACCTCGGTTAACCTGAGTAGTAAGTACCTTTCCTGACCCAGACACCTTGCTTGCCCAAGCTTTATTAATCTTAGGCTGTGAATAGTGATCTAAGTATTAATGTGTGTAGGACAATTATGTGTGGTTGGCTTATTTAATGTTTGCAATTCTAGAAAATAATATCAAAAATTATATAACAGGATTAAATTATATGAAGTACTGGGGAATACAGATTGTCTTTTAAAAATTCTATAAAGATTCTATTTATTAAGCACTTACACAGAACAGTGGTACAGTCAATGAGCAGAAAGTCCCTTATTCCTAATTTACATGTTGTGCTACTACATATGGTATACTCAAAATAATCCCATATTTTCAGAGAAGATATGTATAGTAATAGAGTAGCTACATGTAATTATGTAAGGAACTCCTTATGAAAAAATATTTTCCCATTGAAGATTTCAACTTACTCCTTTAGAATTACCTATATTTTGTTAATATGCATAAATGGGAAAATTAAAAAATGACCAACTCAATTTATAAGGAGTCTCTTTTATGAAAACTTATATGCATATGTGTTGCACCTAAACCTTTCCCTCTTGTTCCAAAGTGAGATTCTTAAGGCCTCTATTTCTTAGGCAACAGATGTCATTTCTATACGTTCTTAGGCAGATCACATGTCACTACAAGCTGAGACCTGGGAGAAGGCAACTCTGGAGTTGTAGGCCTGTGTGTGAGGGGGGAGGAGGGGGATCTCAGAACTCAGAAGAGAACAGGATTAGGAAAGCCTCCCCAGGCTATAATTAAGTGAGCATGTATACAGAGTTTACACCGTTAATTTTTGTGGCTTCACCCATTTTAACTAAATTGAGGTGTAAATTAGAAAATAAACTCTCAATTGGGTGCAGTGGTTCACACCAGGAACCCTAGTGCTTGGGAGGCTGAGAAAGGAGGATACCTGAGAACTCAGAGTTAGCCTGATCAATATATTGATCCAGGCCAAGCTGTATCCTATGATACCTTAAAGAGAATACATGTTAAAAATCTCAAAAACTTTGCGAGCATTTGCCTGTCTCCTATTCTTACCTCAAAGTCATCATCGTCGCCTTCACTGTAGTGAGCATGGTTGTCAGGATTGTTCACCTTGTCCAACAGTTCAACTGCGAGGGCCCGAGACAGACCTGGCTGCCCAACAAAATTGTGCTAAGTAAAAATCAAACACAATAAAATTTCACAAATGTGCCTTCACACCTATAGTTTATAAAAAAGTTACTTGTGATTTTTAAATCATTAACTTATAAGAAGAGATGAGCCATGGGGTCTGCATTGAGACATGGGGAGTGCAGAGAGGAGGCATCAATTGCCTATGATCACTGTGAGCACCTATGATAGCCTATGACCACCTACGATAGCGTATGACCACCTATGATAGCGTATGACCACCTACGATAGCCTATGACCACCTACGATAGCCTATGACCACGTACGATAGCCTATGACCACCTACGATAGCTTATGACCACCTTTGACAGCCTATGACCACCTATGATAGCCTGTGACCACCTACGATAGCCTATGACCACCTATGATAGCCTATGACCACCTATGACAGCCTATGACCACCTTTGACAGCCAATGACCACCTATCATAGCCTGTGACCACCTATGACCACCTCAGAAACTTGTGGTATGAGATGACGATGTGAATCATTTCTCTATGTGTACATTTGTGTACAGTTAATTTAACCTATATTATGCTGTAAATTATAACCAGCCAAAAGATGATGCTCATTTATATATTATCCTGGTATACAAATGAATACAGAGGGATGTTTCAAAACAGTAAGAAAAAGCATATTATATATTTACATCCATTCAATTCAGTTAAATTATAACGTTTTCTTAGGTTACTGTACTAATTACTTTCTCATACAAAGTTATTACATTACATGGACATGTAGAATATATTATACATTTGCATAAATTAAGAAAGCAACTACTCAGTCGGGCGTGGTGGCGCACGCCTTTGATCCCAGCACTCAGGAGGCAGAGGCAGGCGGATTTCTGAGTTCGAGGCCAGCCTGGTCTACAAAGTGAGTTCCAGGACAGCCAGGGCTACACAGAGAAACCCTGTCTCGAAAAACCAAAAAAAAAAAAAAAAAAAAAGAAAAGAAAGCAACTACTTTTAGATGATAAGATTTTGAAGAGGATTCTCAAAGGCTGACGTCATCAAACTGTAGCCTCGGCAAGATCTGGTGCCCTGACTACTTCTGTAAATAGAGTTTGCTTGGGGGTTAAAACTATGCCTATGTATGTATACTGTCTATGGGTACTTTTGTGTCAAATTGAATAGTTGTGATAGAAACTGTACAGTCCATAAATATTTATGTAGATAGAAATATGTAGAGTCTTATCCCTTACAGAACGTTGGTTGATCCCTGCATTCATCCCTGAGAGGAATAACAACCCAAGTTTTACAGTCTCCTTTTGTTTTAGTGACACATCTGGCTGCCAGGAGCCTCAGAACCCTGTGATCCAGTGACTTACAGTCAGAAGCCTTTCAGCAGTTGGTCTTTTCTTGGGGTTTTTAGTTAGTGCTATTTTGACAAAATTATGGAATGTCGATGACCTTCAAATAAAAAGAGACAGTATAAAAATATTTCACTTGTATTAGTTTTCTGCTGTTAGTGTATAAAATCAACTTAGGAATAGTTAGAAAGTGAGAAACGACGTTCCCTTTTTCCTTAGGCCTCTTAGTTAAGCCAAAACCTAAACATGAAACACAGTATAGCCCTTGTACATATGTGCAGCTGTTTTGTATAAGTACTGTATAATTAAACAGCAACAGTAACAGGCAACTTCAAACACCACTCTACAGACAGAAGTCGGCCGTCCATGTCTAATGCATGATTTAAGGTTCTCTTTCAAGGTGCTGTAAAAGCCAAATGCCCTTTTCTTATTGCTTAATTTACAGAGTGCTTTTTATTTCTATACTGAGTTAGATTACACGGAGAGTAGAGAGACTAATACAAGACAATTTAAATTCCAAAAGAATTTCTGGAATTCATAATGAAAGGGCAAAGAAAAATGAATGATTTTAGCAACCAAAGAGATGTCCCTGCTACCTGCATTGATGAAGCAGGGAGAGGGAGAAGCAAAAAAATAATAATAAATAAATACATATAAATAAATTTTTAAAAAAAGAAAGAAAAGAGAAAGAATTCTATTTTCATTACTAATAACAAACAGGCTTCTTTCTGACAGTGTCAAGATTCCACCAGGGGAAAGTAGCTTAAGAACCAAGGAGGTTGCCATAGTAACTGCCCAAGACAACACAGCACACCTCAGCAGAGAAATGCCTCACTCTTCTGCCTGTGGTGACTTGTGAGAGACACTCGAGAGACAGTATGAGACTGGTAGGGAGTCTCTGATGTTACCAGTGTCTCTGGAATCTGACCATAAAATCACTGTTGATATACAGTAGTTACTGTTCCTGAGTGGATATTAAGGCATTCTTGTCACAAAGCCTTCTAGTTCCAAAACGCTAGGAGCTTGGGGCCAGTGTCAGCACAGAAGGGCACACTTCTGTGTGGCTTGCCTGTCATTCTTGCCACAACCCTAGTTCGACCTTGCTCCTAGATGAAGCTGATCCTCTCAGGTTATGACACATAATTCAGTTCAGAGTCTACTCGAATCTGGAATCTCACCGTATGGACTGTCTCATCAAGTGCACTTTCCAAACCCTTCACGTAGTCACGCCCAGTCCCTTCCTCAGTCACAGTGGAAAGTGGCTGCTCGGGGACGGCAGGGATGTCTAGAACATAAACCTGGCTCCTTGCCACATGCTTACAGAGGGACAGTCATGCACCAATGGGGTATGCGGCTCAACGCCTGTGAGCCCTGGAGTGGTCATCAAGAACATAAGGAACTGACTGTCAACTCTTTAGCACTGTGTAATCTGTAACTCACCATTTAGTTTTGTCCTTTAGCTTTGGAGGCTGGAAATTACTTTTGGACATTAAGAAGAGAGCTCTGAAATAGAAATTTCAGTTAAAGGCAATAATAAGATACTACATCATTGCAATTAACAGTCAGAATGAATATCCTGTTGTAAATTTGTGTAAGACTCCCTCATGGAAAGGCACTGAAGACATTGCTTTGGACATGGAATTTTTTAAAAAAAGATTTATTTTTATTTATATGAATACACTGTAGCTGTCTTCAGACACATCAGAAGGGGGCATAGGATCCCATTATAGATAGTTGTGAGCCACCATGTGGTTGCTGGGAATTGAACTCAGGACCTCTGGAAGAGTAGTCAGTACCCTAACTGCTGAGCCATCTCTCCAGCCAGGACATGGAATTTTTTTAATATTCGTGTTTTGTTTTCTGATGATACTTGGGGTCAAGTCTTGGACTTTGTACTAGCCATACAAGCACCTCTACTGCTGGGATGTGCCTCAGTCCTTAGCTTTTTTATGTTTTGGGAAGGTTCTGGAATACTTCTGCTAGCTTTAAAAAAGATCTTTAAATGTCAAACAGGCCCTTATTTATAAAACAAAGCCATAAAATGTCAGTTTCATTACCACATGTACCTATATAACTCATGGTATATTGCAGGCATATTTACATAATTGTGCTTTACTTATTACACAGCACTGACATGTTCCTTTAAAATTAAGTTAAAAAAATAAAATTAAGTTATAGGTTTAAGCAAAGCCTGGCATTTATAATTATTCTGACAAATCATAACTATTTCCTAATGTCTCCTGTTTAAAAGCTAACCTATGAGAATACTCTGAGTTCACCTTTGAGAGAAAGGTCAACTTGTCCCTGAATGTATGTGTGTGTGTGTAAATGTTCTCCTCTGCACATGTGTGCAGTGTTCACCTTTCATGTGTGTGCAATGTATGAGAGTGTGCTCGCCCTGCCCATGTGTGCAGAGGGCTGTCTTCCTTTACTGTTCTCCATCTTCTTTTGGGGGACAGGGTCTCGCATGGAACGTGGAGCTTTGTTTTGTCTAGAAAGGCTGCCCAGTAAAACTCCGGGGAATCTGCCTATCCCTGACACCCCAGCACGTGGGTTGGGGCATGTGGTGTCACGCCCAGCTTTTATAAGCGTGCTAAGGACCCAAGCCTAGGTCTATAATTGTGTGCACAGTGAGGCATCTCCGCAGACCCCTGAGCAGGTTTATGACATTATTTCTGAGCCCCTTACGGTACTTTTGCTAGTGTGATACAGGTGAAAATGAGCTAATAACCCCGAGGAATCAGTACTTCATCTCCCCAAAGTGATGTAAGTCCTGACAGCACCTCATTGGATGCAGGTCAAACATAGGCGGCTGCAGTTCTCCGAGCTCGATTGCTGTTATGCCGACTGCCCAGATATCGCAAAGTTGGTTGTAGCCACCATTCTTTTCCACCGCTGCCACTTCCGGAGCCATCCTAGGGGAGCCGGGGAGTACAGCACGTTTATCTCTTTAAAAGCCATATAAAATATGATGCTCATAGACAGAAAGAAGGAGAGAAACCTTGTCACCCTGCCCCACACCCCCTCAGTGGTTAGGAGCACTGGGTGCACAGGGGCTCACCAACACTGCTCCTCCAGGGGATCTGAGGCTTTCTTCTGATCTCTGTGGGCATACATACATGCAGGCAAAACACCTGCACGCACACACACGCACACACACACACACACACACACACACACACACACACACACACAGAGTGCAAACAAGGAAAAATCCTAAAAAATAAGTAAAATTCCCTATTTAAAAGTCCTCACTTCCTCTTCTGAATCCTGTCCTCCAAGAACACTGCTGTTTGACTCTAGTCTGTGGTGGTAGAATTGTAAAGGAATACTAAACACTGTGCAGGCCAAAGTTCCCAGAGGAGGTGAACCTTAGGAACGAGTCGGCAGGAAGCTGAGCTACCGTAAGGAGGCTCCAGAGGGGTATGGGGGACTCACCTGTGACTTAGGCCCTGGGAAGGAGCCATATATGGCCTGTTATTGTTTGGGACGAGTACAGAAACAGAAGAACTCTCTCTTGGCTAAACACATTACTAAGTTTTAGTAATTTATTTTATTGTACAAAAATGTAAAAATGGTCTGAAATTAAAAACAAAAACAAAAACAAAAAACTTTCCCAACTGAGGGCTTAGAGGGTCTGGAAAGTACATCCCTCCCAAACAGCCTGCCAAGGTAGAGTCTAGATATGAACAACTGACTTTTATACAAGTAAATTCAGAACTTCTCGTGAAAATAGCATGGACCCACTGAAAGGCTTAATTATGGAGGCAACTGAATCTAAAACTCACAGCAAGGTGAAGCACAGAGAGAGGAGGTGAAACCAGGCAGGCAGATGCTGCTGGGAGCTCAGAAATACAGACTGTGGTCTCAAACACCTGTAACTGAGTGCTTGGGAGGCTGAAACGCGAGGTATCTTGAGTTCCAGGGCAACCAGAGCCACACAGAAGCTCATGCTTCAATAATCAGTACCCTCTACCCCCGTGCATATGCATACACACACACACACACACACACACACACACACACACACACACTGCCACACACATACAAAAAAACACAACCCAAACCAACCAAACAAAAACCCCTCAAAACACAGTGAACACATAAGGTGTAGGTGACACTGGCCATGGAGAATATATAGTTATACTGGATATCCCAAGTTACTCTATTGCTTTTACATGCACAAAACATTATAACCTACATTTGTTGAAACACTTAAGGCATCTCAACTTAAATGTGGAACATAGTCCATGTGTTTTAAAGTAAGGACCTAATATTTATACTAAATTTCTTGCTGTGCTGGGGATCGAACCCAGGGACCTGAGCATGTTAGCCAAGTGCTCTGCTGTTGAGCTACACTTGCAACCCTTCAAAATGTGACTATTAGAAAATACTATCATGGAAATGTCTGCACCTATGCAATGCTATATAACAGTCATGGGCATCTGAAAAAGGCAAGACAACAATTTGCCTTGAGCCAGATGACCAACGGCCAGTTGAGACTCAGAAGGGACTGAGTGGGGGCCCAGTCATCATCAAATACACTCGAATCCTCTACCCACCGGATGGCTGTGTGGCTAACTGGAGTGGCACCTGACTGACTGTGCTCCAGAGGGACCTGAGCTTGGCTTGGTCAGCCCCACGGTGGTGGTGTGTGCGCCTCTGAGCAGCAGCAGAACTTAAGGTGAGCACAGGAAAGATCTCTCTATATTTCCATTGAACTTTTATTTAAATGATACCTCTTTAGAGATTCTTCTGTTATTAAAGGTGGTGTGTGTTAACTGGAGAAAATTATGAATTTAGGAAAAATATGGAGGAAAACAAGCAGTGGCCTCAATCAAATACAGCTACTGTCTTGTATATTTTTATCTGTGCTTTTTACTTAGCTGTAGATTATCTCCCCTAAGACTATACTCTAGGGGCATGTGCTAATTTAAAAATCTTGTCCATCTGAGCCTGACTGCTAACAATTCATCTTAGATAACATCCTTTTTTGAAATTTTTTTCTTTTTTGGCATTTTTATTAGATATTTTCTTCATTTACATTTCAAATGTTATCCCCAAAGCCCCCTATCCCCTCCCCCTGCCCTGCTCCCCAACCCACCCACTCCTGCTTCCTGGCCCTGGCTTTCCCCTGTACTTTTTATACCATCATGATACTCCTCTGAATTGACAAGTAAATTTCCCTTAGCTTACTTGAGCTGCTGTTTTCTCTTGAGTCTGAATATTAAAGTGTCACTGGAAAACACTTTGCATATAAGAATGCACAAGCCTCTGATAAATCACCACCAGTAAATATGCTGAAGCTAAAGGACGCGGAGACTGTCAGAGGCTCCTGAAAGCCTTACTGAAAAGGCTCTCTACTGACTTTCTCTGTAATGTATGTAGTGACGCGGGTTACTCAGTGAGTCCACGTATTCCAATTTGACTGAAAACAACATAATTTATCTGAGCTTGTGCTCATGGGGGAGGCATTTCATGACTTCTTGCATGTGTTAGTGTAATAACTGCTGCTCGAGGCACTCTTTTTAGCAGCATATTTGAGATTTAAACACTTTGGTCAATTCAGCTCGTCCTTCCTGTATTTCACTTTCCTTTTAATTTTTGTCCCAGTTGGCAGGCATAAAGCTTTACACTGATGGGAACAATCTTTTCCTTTAAACTTTGACTCCAGCAAAGGCTTTGTGCCTCCTCTTCCCGTCCTTGCTGTCCTGTGTCTTCTTTTTTATTCTGGATCTCATATACCCGAGACTGGTCTTGAACTTGCTTTGAGTGGAAAATGAACTTAAAATTCTCCTACACATCCAAGTATAGAAAAAAATGTGTGTGCCTCCACCCTGAGTTCATGTGGTGAGAGGGACCATGCATTCCGGCGAGGGACTCTACAAAATGAGCTACATCTACAGCCCAGCTCATTGGTTTTTTAAGCTTTATTTTATTTTATTTTATTTTTGAGGCAGGGTCTCACTATGTAATGCTGACTGGCTTGGGACTCACCTGTAGCCTGGCTGGCCTCACACTCCCAGAGCCTGCCTCTGACTCACCTGTAGCCTGGCTGGCCTCACACTCAGAGCCTGTCTCTGCATCCCAGAGTGTGGCACCCTGCTTGGCCCTAGTTTACTTCTATATTTAACTCTGTCCTCTGGAAGAGCATCCAGTATTATTAATCACGGAACTATTTCTCCCAGCCCCTTATTTGTTTTGGCATTATTTATGAAATATAGAATTACTTTAAATTATTTTCAAAATAATAATTTATCCAAACACCATATACAAACAAACTCAACATTTAACACAAACTTTGAATGTTGCCCACTATAGTATTCATTACACTATTTTAAATATTAAGTGATTCTGTTGCCTTTTTTGGGGGGGGGGATTCAGGGTCTCATAGACCATATTACCCTCAATAAGGATGGCAGTATTTAGAAAAATTACTCTGGTAGTCACCAGTACGCTACACCACACATGTGGAACTGCAGGACACTAGTGTAAGATGTGTAGGTTTTAACAACTGGGAGTATAGACCTTGATTAAAACAGAAAATTAGAAGAGGTAACAGAAGTCTTTCTTTTTAAACTCCATATTCTACATAGGCCCTTCATCATGCTAGATGCTATGACAAATGTTCCCTAGCACAGTCAGACCTAGGAAAGTATCAAGTAGCACACAAGTCTCTTGACCTTTGATGGTCATTTGCATTATCAAGAATTAAGGTTCAGATTTGCAAGTGACGATGTGTGGACAGAGAAATATACTGTGGGACACACTGTGACAACTGCAGCTCCCATGATGAGATGTTTTCTGTGCTTTGTTTGTTTGTTTGTTTGTTTGTGGGTTTTTAGGGAGGAGGCTGCATGGGCTCAGGGCAGATCTGACTTGGGACGGGAGATAAGCAGTGCTGAGTGAATGCTGTGAGACTCAGAGAGAATCAATAAAAAGTTCAGAGACAAGAATTAGGGTTCAGTGCAAAGCGTGAAGAAACGAAGTTAGAAGGACGATGGCAGTAAGGCCTCACCAGTAAGGGGTGCCGATGAAGGACTTCCTCTTTGCAATGGTAGCTGTAATTTTTGCAGCCACACCAAAATCAGCTGGCAAGGGAAAAGAACAGAGCAGAAAGTTGGTAGAGTTCTTTTTGACACAACTAGCACTTTAAGTTTCACCCTTGACAGAGCATCACTGTCAAGAACTGTGCATAACGTTAGTACTCAGATCTGTCCTTACTTGGTTCATAACATAGTCATTAAAAGAAAATTTCTTAAAATTCTACTAGAATGAAAAATGTATTGCATTAGGCTAATTAAATAATTTTAATTATAAGCACAATGACGTTAATTTGGGGAAAAATGGCAAAACTAAAAACATGCAGAAAACACACCTGAATTCCTTTAAGTCTAAAACAGTACTTTGTCACTACTTTTTAGAATATTTTCTTATGTACATAAAAATTTATATTTGTGGTTAAACACGGTAATTGTCGAGGTTTGAATATGCTTGGCCCAGGAAGTGACACTATTAGTAGGTGTGGCCTTGTTGGAGGAAGTATGTCACTGTGAGGGTGGGCTTTGAGACCCTCATTCTAGCCTTGCAGGAGCCAGTATTCTCCTGTCTGCCTTTGGATCAAGATGTAGAACTTTTGGCTCCTCCAGGCCCTTGTTTGCCATGTTCCTGCCTTGATGATAATGGACTGAACCTCTGAAACTGTAAGCCAGCCCCAATTAAATGTTGTCCTTATAAGAGTTGCTTTGGTCATGGTGTCTCTTTCCAGCAATGAAATCCTAACTAAGACAGTAATAAAAATTAAACACACTATTTAGTTCATTGTTGCCATTTAAAACACCTGACTTATATATTTTCATTAAATATTCATGATTTGTTGAAAAATATTCAATGGGTTTTATCTTTATAAATTTATCTTTAAAAATAGTCAATGGGTTTTTACCTATTATTTATATAAATAATAGGACTATGAATATGACTTTCTTCACCTATAAGATTTTCTCAAGTTCAGTAGATTTTTCTCTTTTAGGAATAAAATAGGTATCACAGGTAATTATTATTATGATTATATATAAAAATAAACCTATTCAAACTTAAATATCATTTAATTTTCTTGGATAAAAAAAAACTAAGAACTCAAAACAACATACCTAATTTTACATCACCATGGTCTGTTAATAAGATATTTGCACCCTAAAATGAAAGCACAGATGCTATTAACTAGCAACATACAGTTTCTTTCAAAACACAGCAATTTAAATATATTAAGTGAACTTACTTTGATATCTCTATGCATTTTGCCTTTAGTATGCAAGTAGGCAAGACCCTAAAGTTAACAAAAGAATTAGAAAAAATTAACAAAAGCATTAGAAAGGCACCATCAGATGTCTACGGAGTTACTGTGTAAGAACTAGACTTCCTGTCTGCCGTGGTCATCTGTCTCCCTTCTTGAAAAACCACTGTTTTATATAGTTTGCTGAGTTTCTTGTACTGTTTTGGGTGGTATGGCGATTGCTACTCTCTGTTACTCCATTTTGACCAAATTCAGAAGTCTATCAGCTTGATGGGACTTTTAACATTGGAACAGATTTGGGAGGTCATTGTTTAAACAGCGCTGCTTCATATGGAGGGAACTAGAATCTATAACCAGCTGAAGTCAGAGTTACCGGGCCTGACTTCTCTTTGGTTTAGCATCCTGTTACTTAAAGAAACAATCAACTTCAGAAACTAAAATATAAAGAAAACTAATTTGTCAATAATTCTTTGTTATGAGTCCATGATTAGGTTTTTATTTTATTAAACACAATATATTTCCATTAGGTTTATGTTGTGGAAAAATACATTTCTAGTTATTTCTCCCACTTGTAAACATGGATTTAAACAAACAAAGACTGAAAATGTTTGCGAAGAAACATCTACCACTATCATGCAGACAGACATCTTTGTTGCTATTCCTGAACATCAGTAAAGCAATGACTTAAGCAACATTTATGGCGTGTATGCTATTTATTGTAAATAATCTACAGGTGGGCTCAACAATCAAAGGAACATGTGGGTATGTGTAAACACTATGCCATTTTATGTAAAAGACGAGTAGGTACAGATATGTATTTTTGGAGGTCCTGGAAGCAATCCCTCGTGGACACAGAGGATGGTCACATGGACAGAGGGGAATTTACCTGCACTTGTCTAACAGTAGGCTGGGGACAGCATGTCTTGGAGCACAAGGAAATGCACTGTATAAACTGACTAGAATTTTTCTTGGATCTGATCAATCTAGGTTCATTTTAAAATAACAACTACATAGACATACAGAACATCAATCTTCTAAACAAACTACACAGTCTAGGAAGCATGTGAAAGAAAAAACTTTAAGCACCAGTTGTCACCCCTCCCCGTGCCTTTAACAATACTGTTAACACTAATTTTTGCAGTGAGTTATCTTTCAGAGAAACAAAAAAAAAATCATGTAGAGATGCTGACTCTCTAGTGAAGATACACTTAGTATATTAAAGTCCTCCCAGGCTCTGGAGTAAAGAAGCACACGTATGCTTTCATACATTGATGGAACTTAGAAAAGGACGCTCTACTATTGATGACCACGCAGAACAAGATCTGGCAAGTGCCCTCCCAATTCTGCAGGAACGTTCTGTTCACATCATAAAGCTTGAGGGAAAAGGTTAGATACCTCATTACAACGGACAAGTCTACAGACTCACATTAAACAATGCTGAAGTATGGCTTTCCTCAGTGTTGGTGGCAACTCAAGTCACCGAAGCACCCAGCCACACGTGACCTTCAGCATCAAAGCAGACATGTGACCACTGCGCTCTCAATATCTGCCCGAATAAATCCTTGCACGTCATTCAGGAGGAAAGCACGAGCTTTGCACAGTTAAAGCACTGAGGCTGAACTGGGGGATCACTGTCTTTACTCTTCAGCCTTTGGACAAACCACCATTTTACAGTTACTAACTGGGAACCTGCCTTTCTAACTACTTAAGCCAATATTGTACGTACCTGTAAGGTCTCTCTGCAGACGTAGGCTATTTGCAATTCAGATAATGGTCCAGTAACTAGAAAACAACAACAACAAAAAAACACTGTCATTTGAAGCTAACATTAAAAACAGTCTAGCTATAAAATGATAAAGCAGAATATAACTTCTGCGTGTATCATTGGATGCCTTCTTTTCTGACTAAGAGCAGATAGCACTTGTATAACTTAAATGAAACAAACACTGAGAATTTTAAAGTCAATTCTAAAAATAAGAGCTTTATTCCCAGACAACTCTGGACAGTGAGATGTACAGCGCCCGTTATGTATAAAACTTAGTGCACGCGGTACACACAGGTCCCCAGAGAGCCAGGACTGTCAATTCAGTCCTCACACAGTCTCAGGAACTAAGCCAGGAGCATGACTGACCCTGTTGGTGAATTACTGGCAGAGGCACAGAGCACTGGAGGAGACCTGCTCCTGACCTCCGAGAACATGTATACACAGTGCACGTGCATACATGCAAAACAGTCACAACACAAAACAGTATGAAGACCTTAAAGTTTAGTTAGAAGTAGCTGCTTGGAAACTAGTCTAGTGAATTCTTTAACATGTTCTCCATGGGTAATGAGGGCTGAAACCCCGATGAGTATATACTTATGGAGCCGAGATGATCTTTCTAGTGCAAGTCTTTCAACGGCTCTCAGAACAGGGAGGCCTGAGTCAGAACCTCACCAAAGATCAAAAGGAACCAGATGATCTCTGAAAAGCAGATCTTCCTCTAATATGAAATAGAAAATCCTTATGCAAGAATCCCATCGGGAGCTTCGAAACTGCCTTTTGTACACGAGAGGCAACTGGTGTGCTGCCTGCTGATGCTGAGGCCCAGACTAGAGCTGACATGACATCTCTGCATAGAGAAAGACCTCGATGCTTTGTTTCATTCTGACTGACCACACCTACTCCCAGACATAAAAGTCTGACCCTTAGTAAACTGATAAAAGAGCAATGTAAGAAGTGATACCACTTTATTTTATACGCATACACACACACATGCATATGCACACACATCTTAGTAAGGTCTCATTGCTTAGCCCAGCTGGTCTGGAACTTGCCACTCTCTAGGTAGAGCAGGCGGTAAATCAAACTCACAGAGATCCGCCTATGTACAGACCTTTTTTTAAAATTTAAATTACTGTGTTTTTAGTATAGTACTTAAAGGACTAATACTCTTATACTCAACTAAAACCAAATAACAGTCAGGCTTTATTTTAATTTTATTTTTGGTGTTTCAGGACAGGGTTTCTTTGTGTCGCCTTGAGTGTCCTAGAACTAGCTCTGTAAACCAGGCTGGTCTCAGAGTCACAGAGAAACACCTGCCTCTGCCTACTGAGTGCTGGGATTAAAAGTGGGCTACCACCTCCATGCTAACAATTAGGCTTTAATATTGCAAACAGAAATTTCATAAAAATGTCTCAGTAACAATTCTTTAAGCATAAAAGGGAAAGAGGTAAAATTTGCCGGCTGTATTCATCATATTTTCAACAGCTCTCACTTGTAAAAGTACTGATAGGTAAAAATTATATCTAAATAAAAAATTTTCATAAAAATCATAATTCTTTATAAAATCTTAGAAAATAATTTTAACCCAGTGATATAAATGTTACTATTTAACTAATATTTCTTTTTTTTTTTTTTTTTTTTTTAAAGATTTATTTTATTTATTATATGTAAGTACACTGTAGCTGTCTTCAGACACTCCAGAAGAGGGCGCCAGATCTCGTTACGGATGGTTGTAAGCCACCATGTGGATGCTGGGATTTGAACTTATCACCTTCGGAAGAGCAGTCGGGTGCTCTTACCCGCTGAGCCATCTCACCAGCCCCTTAACTAATATTTCTTAAAAATATTAGTGGAAAAAAGAAAATATTCATTTCATTCTGGTAGTTTCTCTCTCTCTCTCTCTCTCTCTCTCTCTCTATATATATATATATATATATATATATATATATATATATATATATATATATATATATATATAAAATAAAATAGTTTTCTTTCTTTTTTAAAAATAGGGTTGGGCTGGAGAGATGGTTCAATGGTTAAGAGCATTGACTGCTCTTCCAGAGGTCCTGAATTCAATTCCTAGAAACCACATGGTGGCTCACAACCATCTGTGATGGGATCTGATGCCCTCTTTCTGGTGTGTCTGAAGATACCAATAGTGTACTCACATACATAAAATAAATAAATGAATTTTAAAAAGTAGGGTTACTGTTTACCGAAAAGTTTTTATCTTTTGAGACAGGGTCCTCTGTAGCCCAGGTTGGCCCTGAATCATTCCCCTACATAATCAAGGATGATATTGAACTCCTGATCTTTCTGCTTTTGCCTCCTAAATGCTGGGATTACATGCCGGCTTCTTTCTGTGACAGCCTATCACAAAGCTTCGCTCCCTCAGCACATGCCTTTCTGCTTTCTTAGAAAATCTTACATCTAAGTAGCATTGATGTACTTTTTAGGCAGAGTTTCAGTTTTCAGTTCTGACTGGCCTTAAGCTCTGGATGTTTCTGATTGAGTCTCAGAAGCATCTGGGGTAGCATGGACATACATCATGCCCAGGTAAAAAGTAAAATTTATGTTGTACAGGTATTTATGGATCTCTTTAAAAACGCTGAGTAAGCAAGAGCGACAGGAAGAATTCCTAGTTTTTAAACCTGTCTCTGGGGACAAGAAAGAATAATGTTAGAGACTAAATCTACACAACTCACTTCCCTTGTTAGCTTGAAATGTCAAACAACAACCATAAAAGGCCAAAGTAGGCTTTATGATGTAGAGTCGAAGTAACAGTACCGTGATAGATATCTTGAAGTGATCCGCCACCACAGTACTCCATGCAAATCCACAGCTTCTCCCTACTAATACACGAGAGAGAAAGAGAATTAAATGAGCGTGTACTTCCAGCTACTGAAATGCGTACTCTATGGGCCCGCGGCTCTCATTCTCATAGTGCACTGGGCTTCAGGGTGCTCTGCAGAGAGCAACAGGAAACTGGCAGAGCAATTGTTCCTTGGCACACATCAGAGCACATAGTTCAGGTTTCTCTCAGTTTGAGGGCTAGGATGTGAGCCGTGCTCCACTCTCATCACTCACTATGCTCCAGTAAGGCTCCCAGACAAGGCACGGTCACATACACAGAGGCGCTAATGTGTACAGAGCAGGGAAGATGGCAAGAAAACCCTACCAGAGTTAGAATTTTGAGCAATGTTTTAAAATGCACATATATGGTGGCATTTACACAAGAGGAAGGGAGAATGGTAGGAATGAGAATATGAAAAACAGATCAAGCGATGATGCTCTTATAGTTACCTGAGATAGCTCCCAAAGTAGGCTACGATGTTGCAATGTTTACATTCTTTAACCATAAATATCTCTTGTTGAATCAAAGAAAAATCATCACCTGAAAAACAAAATAAGTTGGTCACCATGCTACTCCAAATATGAAGAAATATGAGAAGACTTGTAGTGAGAATTTTGGTTTCTCGAAAAAACACAGAAATATTATGGGAATATGTTTACACTTTAAGCCCAGGCGTATGTTATGGGGCTGCTTTAGATTATCCACAGCAGCTGACTATGATTTGCCCCATGCTCTAGCAGGGGCATGATTTTGCCAACTGTAGATTGTGTGACCTTTGGAATCCTGGGGACCTGTCAGAGAGTATATAAACACTAGGGCTCCGAGGGTGGTAGTGGTGGTGGTAGTGGTGGCAGTTGTTGGTTAGTTTTGGTTTGTTAAATAGTCATGTGCAAAGAAATGAGAAGAAGAAATTAGATTTCACGACAGTAAAGATTAAACTTGCCTCACAGAACTTGACACCCCTAATCAGCAGGAGGTAGTCTATCCCTTTTACCCTCATCTTTTTCTCCCTCCTACCTAGTTAGTGTTAGGGGGATGAAAGGGAGGAAAAAGGGTGGAGAAGGGTGGGAGGAAGAAGAACCCACAAAGTAGCCAAAGACCAGCTACAAACACTGTATTTTGCAGGTGTTGGAGTGAACATTACAGCGTCATCTGTTGTGCCTATTTGATCTATGGTATAGTTTAACTCATCAGTTTTTATAATATTTATATAATATATATTATATAGCCTCATGCATGCTAGGATAGTACTCCACCATTGAGCTATAGCCCATCTCTTTGTGAGTGACCTACACATTAATGAAAGTGAGGTAGTGAAGGCACCCATATCTTTTACTTGTCCAGGGAAAGGGGAGGGGTAGTGAGAATTTGTGTGCATGCCTGTAGAGTTAGCTCAGAGGTCCATCACTTTCCACTTTAGTTTTGAATAGGGTCTCTCAATGATCCCGAAGCTTGCTGACTAAGCAAGATCATCTTGTGAGCCCCAGGGTTACTCTTATCTCTGTCTCCCAGGACTGGGTTACAGGCACACCACCACCAGCAGCTTTTTTATATGGAAGCTAGGGGTTCAAACCCAGGCACCTACTCTTGAATGACAATTTACCCACTGAGCCATCTTCCCAGCCCCAATTTCACCCACTACCACTCTATCTGAACCTCAATGTCCCTTTACACACAACAGTATTTGTCTTATGAAATTAGGTTCAATACTCAATACACATCTATCTACAATCATAATTCCTAGTTGGACTGTTCCATTTGCGCACACACACACACACACACACTATTGAATCTAGATTTCATGTAATAACATGTGATGTTTGTTTTTCTAGGTCTGGCTTATTTTGCTTCAGTGTTTATGTTTTAAAAAAATTACATTTGAGGGTGTGTGTGTGTTTTCACTTATACACATGCAAAGATGAAAAGACAATTCTGCGGGGTCAGTTGTCTCTTTCCACCATGTGGGCTCCAGGGACTGAGCTCTGGCTATCAGGCTGGCGGCAAGTGTGCTCAACCGTCTCCTGGCCCTGGTTCAATGTTTACTGTCTCGGTCTCTCACCTAGTTGGTCAGTCTTATTCTAGTTTCGTCTTCCCCAATTTCTTTCTCAGCATGCTCATTGATGGTGCATAGGAAAGGCACTGGGCTGTATGCTGGGTCCTGCAGGATGCAGGTACTTCCTAGTCCAGTAGAAGTGACTTTTAAGTTGTGCTCTCTTTTTTTTTTTTTTTGGTTTTTCGAGACAGGGTTTCTCTTTATAGCCCTGGATGTCCTGGAACTCACTTTGTAGACCAGGCTGGCCTCGAACTCAGAAATCCGCCTGCCTCTGCCTCCCGAGTGCTGGGATTAAAGGCGTGCGCCACCACGCCCGGCTAAGTTGTGCTCTCAAGTTGAGTTTCATCGTATCCAGCCCATATTAAGGATGAAACTAATTAGCCAAGAACCACAGAACTTCTTAGCTCTGGTTTTAGCAGCCTTCTCATTGCCACCTGAATATCTTGCAAGTGCCTTGACTTTAAATGTGCACTACGGTTCCAAGCTCTCCTAAAGCCAGCTTCTCACCCTGACTATTTTATTTATGTTAAACTCACGTTAAAGGACTCCACTAGCCATCTACTAGCTGCTTCCAGCCCTTCTCTTCAGCGCGAGCTACTGTCAGTGCCAAGTCAGCTGGCTGCTGAAGGAACCTGTGTGGACCACAGGCCTGGCACAGACCACTGTGGTCTCTTGAAAAGTTGAACTATGAAAAAATGAGTGTTTTTAGTTATTAATAGTCTCAGTAAGGATGGGATCTAGAATCAAAAGCTGTGCATTACCGTTTCTCTCAGTTCCTATGCTCTGAACACCATGCAGCTGAGTGGGTCCCTGTGGTCCCTGGATAAGCCTTCGGTGTGTTCTCCCTGACTCTGATAAGGGCAGCTGCTGGGAGCACCAAAGTGGAACAGAGAAAGCTGGGAGTCACTGAAGCCACTTGATTGTCACCTGGCCTCTGTAAGTCTTGGGGTTGGAGAATTTAGCCTGAAACCCCAGGAAAAGAGTGTTCATGTCAGCCAAGAGGGGATCAGTGAGGACGGAAGCTCTAGACACTACGTGACAGACCTGGGACCAGACTTAACTTGAATAACTAAATGACTAAAAGCTACAACTGGACCGAGTCACTTTTAATAACTTAGCATATTTCAATATTTCCATTAGATAATTATTATTGAAATCAAGTCTTTCCACTTATTATTTCACCAAACATCAACTGGCTTATGCTTTTAAGGTCTACTGTGTATATATCTACATTGTTGACCACAGGTTAAATTACCTGATGCTTCTGAATTACACAGAAAGCTACTAAACTGTGTCCATCCCCTAGAGGAACCAATAATGGAACTATCACTTTTTAATAATAAAAAGTTTCATGGTTTAGACTATATTATTGTATCAACATTCATGTAAATTTTTGTCAGTACAGAAAAACAGTAAGAATGAAATGAAAATACTCATAAATTTATCAACTAGATCTACATTGATCATTAGCATTTTGATGTTTGCTCCCATTTCTCTAAGTATGTAATTATGTGGTTCCTCCTACCATATCTGTGAATGGGGCCCATATTCCATAACTTAACAGACTATTTCCAGGCAATAATGAAAATAAGTACTGTTTGCATAATTAAAAATCACTTTAAAAATTCCCAAACTTCTAAGTACGCATCCAGAGAGTGTATCTGAAGTCTCAGAAGACATACACGGAAGCCCTAGGCCCCAGCAATGCTACTCATAGGAGCTAAGGGGGAAGCAACCATCCCAGTGACAAAGTGGGAAACACAGTTAAGGTTTCTATACACAATGGAAACCAGCAGCCTGAAAGGGGGAGTCCAGGCAGGGCTGGGGAGACAGCTCAGTTTGGTAAGCACAACCTAAGTTCAATTCCCAGTATCTAGGTAAAAGGCAGCGCCTGAGGTACAGGTCTGTAATCCCACTACCAGGGAGGTGGACACCTCCTGGGGCTGCCCCTGGGGCTGTCCCTGGGGCTGGCTGGCCGACCAAGTTAGCAACAAAGAGCCCAGGGTTCCCGTGAGACCCTGTCTCAGAAAATAAGGTAAATGGATCCTAAAGAACAACATCTGAGGTTGACCTCTGGCTTACATGTGTGTACACACATGTACAATGCGTGCGCGCACACACACACACACACACACACACACACACACACACACACACACTTACTTTAGTAACAAACTGGTTTCAGAAACCCAATTAAATGAAATGATAAACACTGCAATTGCTAAGTCTCACATAACCAGCAGTGGCCCAGCGCTGGGGATCAGGCAGACCTGCCTGGTTAAAGTGGTAGTCAACCAACAGGACGTGTTCTCCATTGAGCAAAACGAGTGGGGAATGTTTATGGATAAAATACCTTTTAAATTTATTTCCTTTTTAAAAAACTACTGTACTGGGGTTTGAAACTAGGACCTTTTGGATTCTAGGTAAACCTATGCTCTTTTATTGAGCTACACCTCCAGTCCCTCCCCGCCTTAAAACTATTGTAACATAGGGATGTCTAAGTTGACCACACTGTGGTAGTTTGAATATGCTTGACCCATGAGAAATAGCACTATTAAGAGATGTGGCCTTATTGGAAGAGGTGTAGCCTTGCTAGAGGAAGTGTGTCACTGGGGAGGCGGGCTTTGAGGATATATCTATATATCTATACGTATGTATATATGTGTATATATATATATATATATATGTGTGTGTATCCACACATATCTATCTATCTATCTATCTATCTATCTATCTATCTATCTATCTATCTATCTATCTATCTTCTACCTACCTACATATGCATATGCATGAATGCATGCATGAATGTTCAAGTCTGGCATGTGTGATCCAGACCCTCTCCTGGCTGCCTTCAGATTAAGATGCAGAATTCTCGGTTCCTCCAGCACCGTGTCTACCTGGATGCTGCCATGCTTCCTGCCATGATGATAATGGACTGAACCTCTGAACCTGTAAGCCAGCCCCAGTTAAATGTTTGCCTTTATGAGAGTTGCCTTGGTTATAGTGTCTCTTCACAGCAATGAAACCCTAAGACACCCCAAGCTTGAACTCCCTGTAACCTGTACACTGTAAACCTGCAATCCTCTACTTTAGCTTCTGCTTAGAAAAATCACTTAGGTTTTAAAGTTACTACTCTATAATCTGGCATTGAACATCAACTTAGAATCTGGCATAGAAAGTCATGATTTTTATTATAAAGAAACAAAGAATAATTTTAATAATTTTTAATAATTTTTATTGTGTTTAAAGCCAAACTGGGAAACATAATACCTAGGATTACCTATGCTTTAAGTGGCACAAAAATTCTATTTCACCTTTATTCATCTTTTATTACTTTTTGTGGGTGGGGGGGATATGCACATGTGCGCATGTGTGAGTACATGCACCCAGGCAGAGGTGGAGGCTCAGGGTCCCACTCTACCGTTATTCCCCTCACTTCTTTGCAGTGGGGCTTCTCACTGAACCTGGAGCCAGGCTGGTGGACAGCGAGCCCTAGAACCTTCTGTATCCAACTCCACAGTGCTGGGGTTACACGTTTGACAGGTAGGCTTTTTAGCTAGAGACTTTAAAAAACAATTTTTTTTTAAGAAAGGATTTACTGTGTGTATGTGTGAGTGTGCAGGTACCCAGGGAGACCAGAAGAAGCTGTTAGATCCCCGAGTTAGGATTTCTACTGATGTGATAAATACCATGACCAAAAAAGCACCATTGGGAGGGTCTTAGAAGGCGTCTTAGAGCGCATCCATCACTGAGGGAAGGCAGGGCAGGAACATAAGGCAGGAATGGGAGCAGAGGTCATGGAGGAATGCTGCTTACTGCTTGCTCCCCTGGCTTCTTCTTATACACTACAAGGCTACTTGCCAATGGATGGCACTGCCCGTCATGGGCTGGGCCCTTCCATATCAATCATCAGGTAATATATAAACTGCTCCACAAGCTAGCCTACAGGCCACTCTTAGGGAGGTTTTCTCACAACACCCACTCAGTTCAGAATGGACGTATCCAAACAAAGGAGAGAGGGTTTCAAATAGTTTACCTTGTAGAGTTTTACAAATGGAAAGGATAGGATGAGATGACCCAGCATTAGGAGGCCATGCCCTCTCTTCCAGAGGATCTAATGCCTCATTCTGTAATCTGTGGGCACCAGCACATGTACACACACCTACACACAGAGGATACATATAAAAATCTTTTGAAAATTGACACTACAGGCCTGGGGAGCTAGCTCGGTAAGAGTATTTGCGGCACAAGCTTAAGGACCTGAGTTTTCATTCCCAGAACCCACATCAAAAGCAGATGTGGTCATGCACATGCTTCTAACCACAGGGCCGGGTGCAGGGCAAAGGCAGGCAGGAGGGGGGAGCCTTTTAGCTGCTAGCTTATCTCCAGATTCACTGAAAGACCCTGTCTCACGGGAATAAGGAAAAGAATTAGGGTAGGTACCCCCACGTACACATGTGTAGACAAGCACACACACACACACACACACACACACACACACACACACACACACACTCAAAAAGATAATGTTGTTTAGTTCTCTTTTTTCTTAAAGGTCATTCAGTTTTTAAATAGAGTTCCAGGAAGCAAGAATGTCCCACTTAGCTAGAGCAGCTGATGGTCTTGTTCAAAGCACATCTTTACACCCGTCCTGACCTTTCCCCTCTTACACTCTCCTCTTACATTTCCAGGAAACAGGATTTCCCGGTAGCATAATTTAAAAAAAAATCTATTGAAAGATATTAGCACATTCCCACTTATTTAGAAAACTTTAAACTAAGGCAATATACTTAACTTTTTATTGTAAAATATTGGATTACTTCATGAATATTCCTAACTGCATTAAAAAATAAAACAAGACAAAACACAACAACAACAAAACCCAAGCAAGTGAACAAACAAAAGTTCATCACACTAATTATCCAGGACAATGACTTTCTTAAAAATCTTTAGAACCAGGTATAGTGGTGCTCAGTTTAATCCCAGCACTCCAGAAGGAGAGGCAGGAGGATCTGAGTTCAAGGCCAGCCTCATCTACAAAGGAAGTTCTAAGACAGCTAGGGCTATACAGAGAAACCTTGTCTCAAAAAGCTAAATCCTTTTTTCCTCCCTTCCTTCCTTCCTTCCTTCCTTCCTTCCTTCCTTCCTTCCTTCCTTCCTTCTAAGCAAGATTCAGTTAAAGGGCTGGAGAGATGGCTTAGTGGTTAAGAGCACTGACTGCTCTTCCAAAGGTCCTGAGTTCAAATCCCAGCAACTACATGGTGGCTCACAACCATCCGTAATGAGATTTGACACCCTCTTCTGGATTGTCTGAAGACAGCTACAGTGTATTTACATATAACAAATAAATCTTAAAAAAAAAAAAAAAAAAAGATTCACTTAACATAACACAAACTGCCTATTTTAAAGAATAACTTTGCCAAGTATGGTGGCACATACCTTTAATCCCAGCACCTAAGTGGCAGAGGCAAGAGGATCTCTGCATTCAAGGCAACTCTGGTCTACGAAGTGAATTCAGGCCAGCCAGTACTACATGTTGAAACTGAATAAATAAAATAAAATAAAATAAAGAATAAATAAAGATTCTTTGGAGCTCAGTGTACACTTGGGAGACTGAGGTGGGAGGCCTGGGCTACATAGCAAGTCTGATGACAGTCTGGACTCCTGGACCTTGTCTCAACAACAAGCCACACTAATAAAGAGCTAAGAGAAGAGAGAAAGAGAACGTTTTTTGGGCTTTCTGCTCCTGCTTTGGCTGCTGGCCACTACCAGCCACAGACCTGTTGAGGAAGCACTAGGCTACGCTAAGCACTGTCAGACAGGAAAATCAGGGTGGCACACTCCACCGTCGGACCAGCCTCATTTTCTAGGGCACTTCTGAGGCCTGACCAAGGACAGAAAACTGCAGTTGAAAGCTCCCAGCAGTGACACCAGCATTTCAGTGGTAATCACAGCTGAGTCAAATCCTGTCTCATGCCGCTATGTGTAAGGTGGTGGCTTTAGTGGTTAATACAGATTCTACTATTAAGAATGAAACAGAGCTGGGCAGTGGTAGCACACGCCTTTAATCCCAGCACTTGGGATTAAAGGCGGACTTCTGAGTTCAAGGCCAGCCTGGTCTACAAAGTGAGTTCCAGGACAGCCAGGGCTTCACAGAGAAACCCTGTCTCGAAAAACCCAAACCAAACCAACCAAACAAAAAAATGAGACAGAAACAGTCAAATCATTCCTGAAAAGAATCATTTTTCTGTATATTAAAAAGACAAGAAAAACAAACATATGGCTGCAGAAGGACAGCTGATTCCACTTTTGTGGCCAGTAAATGACTTTCTGTGTTCATCTTTGTCCTTACTTTAAGCCTTTTTGTAAGTATCAGGAAGAACCAAAAAAGCAATTTGTTTCAGGAAAATAGTCACTTAAATATTATAAAATTAAACTGTCGTGGGCAAACCAGAAAGCCTGTAACAAAATTTAAGACCCTAAATTATCCTAAATCCTATTTTTATCATGAAGGAAAAGTTATTATTAAGTTTCCAGATGGCATTTCATTTACTTAATGATAAAACAAACCCAAACCCTTTTTTTTTTTAATGGTCTACCAGACATAGGCTCCTTCTAGTCATACTGGCAAGTAATTACCTCTTCATGTCTAACATAATTCTAAATCAGCTCATCTGCTAAATCAATACAAGGAAGGGCTTTTGTACTGACTGGCATCAGTGCAATTTATTAAGTTGCTAAATACAGTTAAGAATTCAATTTTGAAATAATGCTGTTTAGAGAATTTTTTTAAAATATCTGAACCGACTCCTAGGAAAATTCATTAACATGTTACTGTGTTTTTGAGTTCACATTCCCCAAGCCCGCTACAAAAGCATGGGAACCACTATGGACCTTGGCTTCCCTGGCAATGCTGAGAGAAAAAAACACGGGTCCCGCTCAAAAACTTACCACGAAAAACACATAGCTACAGGATGCAAAACACACAGGCCTTCCCCGTGAAAGAAACTTCTAGACAGCTGTGCTTCGTTTTAAGGAAACGAAAGGTGAAAATGAATACAGGGACAACCAGGCAGCAAATGAAAAAAAAAAAAAAAATGATGGCACCGAGGAGAACAGTCCCGCTAGAGAACCAACCAGAAGCAAGTTGGAATGGCGAAGGAGGCAAGTAAGCCATTGATGCCTGGTGGACATAAAAAAATACACTCACAGAAAAGACAGGCAGACAGACAGACAGACAGACAGACAGGCCTGGAGAGACAACAGGCAAAGCACAGGTAAGGGGAGGCGCTGTGAGTAGCTGGCACGATTTTTTTTTAAAGAATTCTTCCTTCTTTGCCTCCAGCTTCTCTCCCTCAGCCTCTGTCTCTGACTCTCTCTGTGGGTGCAAGTGTCCTGGAACTGGAGTTAATAGGTGGGTGTGAGCTGCACAATATGTGTGCTGGGAACTGAACTTAGGTTCTGGGAAAGAGCAGTATGAACTCTTAACTGAACTCTGAAACTGGCATTCTTAAAAGCAATGAAGTTCTTTTAAAAGTCTAAGAAATGATAAAAGAAAAGTTGTAAAAGAGGGAGAGAACAAAATTTCGGGGGTGGGGAGATGACTTGCAAAGAGTTCTCAAAAATCAAATTGTAGTCAGTGTATGAAGAACCTGGCTTCAAAGACAAGAGCAGACTGCCAATGTCCCCTAATGCTGAAGCAACAGGTTCCCAGTAAGAGGAGAGATGCACCTCCAGGCAGCCTCAAGAGCAGGCTCCGGCAACAGTCAGAGGAGAAACGCTACCGACTTTCTGGCAGAAGAATGAGTGACATGACCATCTGCTTATTCAAAGGCCACAGGAGCACATGCGCTTTTGTAGGAAGAATATGCGAGTGCGTGTGGTGCATGCTTAGACTGTCCCATGTGCTGAAATACGGCTGTGGAGACCGAAGATCGTATGTTGTAGGAGAGAAGCAAGTATCCACATAGGAAAAGCATCAAGCAGTCACATGCTGTGTAAAGCTGCAACCCCACAAGGGTGAGGGTTAAGTTGCCACTGCAAACATAACATCTAAGCTGAGTTCTGAATGGCAAGCAGTCTTCTAAACAAAACAGCAGTACCCCTGGCGGAATGAGGAGCTGGTTCAGTCTCGGACCATACAAGAAAATGGAGGCAGAGGAGCAGAGGGGGAAACACAAGGGACCTGCTTGGAGAAGGGCTGAGCACATCGTGCAGGATTCTGTGCGCAAGGCTGCATATCTGATTATGACTGCAAGTATCCCTAGTGCCAAGTCGGCTGTGATAAACATGGGTGTAGGGGATGCAGATGGAGACAGTCACATATATACACAGAGGTCATACGTATGGAGAGACAGAGAGATGTTCAGGATTTGTTTGGGAGGTAGAACTGAAGGCATTTACTAACAGATGGATTCTGGAGTATTGTAAAAAAGGGAATGAAAAGAAAGCCCAGTTTGGAGCTTAGCTGGCTGACTTCCAAAATGAGGAAGACGAAGAGGGTTAGGAAGACAACCAATGTGTGGCTACAGATTATAGTGTTCCTAATATTTAAAGGAAAGTCTACTTGTATGTAGTTATTTTTTCATTACTGTGATAAAATGCTATGATCAAAAGCAACTTGGAATGGAAAGGGTTTTATCCTCTTACAGCTCTCAGGCCACACTCCATCACTGAGGGAAGTCAGGTCAAAAACGCAAGGAAGGAACCCGAAGGCAGGAGCTAAAGCAGAGACCATGGAGGAAGGTTATCTACTGGTTTAGTGCTCCTGGCTTGGTCACCCTGCTTTTTATACCATCCAGAACTGGCCCAGCCCCAGTGATCTGGGGCCTCCCACAGTAATCCTTATCTAAGAAAATGCTCCACAAGCTTGCCACAGGCCAATGAATGGGGAGGAGATCTTCTCAATTGAGGGTCCTGCTTCCCAACGACTCTAGCTCATGTCAAGCAGACCAAACCTAACGAGCACAAACGCCATGCCCAAGGTGTTTAGAGAAAGAAAGGTTTATTTGGTTTTACAGTTCTAGAGAGATACGAGTCAGGATAAGGGCAGGACTCAGGCTGCAGGTGGCTTTTATGACATGAGGAACAGCTGAGGGCTCACATCCTGAACCACAAGCAGGAAGCAGAGAGAGCCAACTCTCAAAGTGACATACTTCCTCCAACCAAGCCACACCTCCTAAGCCTCCCCAAATGTTCAGATGCCCGAGACCAGTGGTCCTCACATCCCGTGGGGCTGCATATCAGATGCCCGAGACCAGTGGTCCTCACACCCCGTGGGGCTGCATATCAGATGCCCGAGACCAGTGGTCCTCACATCCCGTGGGGCTGCATATCACATGTCCTGCATAGCCGTTATTCACAATTTATAACAGTAGCAAAATAGCTATGAAGCAGCAATGAAATAATTTTATGGTTGGGGGTCACTACAACATCTGGAACTGTATTAAAGGGCTGCAGTATTAGGAAGGCTGAGAACCACTGCCCAAGACTAAAGTGAACATCTCATTCAAATGACCACATTACTTAATGATGAAAAATAAGTCAGAATGGCAAAAAACTGACAAAAATACCAACAATGGGAACTGAACCAGGAGAAGTAGAAAACTACATCTGGATAATTGGTCATTACATTTATACATAGGTTATAAAGATGATAAATGATAAATATTTCTAAAAAAGACTTTAAATTTATTCAATGTGTATGGGTGTTCTGACTGACTGAATGTATGTATGTATGTATGTATGTATGTATGTATATATATATATATGTATATATGTGAATGAACCATATGAATGCCAGAAGGAGATACTGGATCCTTCAGGGCTGGAGTTACAGATGGCTGTGAGCCACCATGTGCGTTGGAGAACAGAACCTGGGTCCTCTGGAAGAACAGCAAGTACTCTTAACCACTGGCCATGTCTCCAGCCCCCATTCATTTTGAAAAGTAGACTGATATATACTTATACCCCACTAAAATCAGAAAATTCTATGGCTAAAATTTCAAACCAAACAATGGCTTAGTGGCAGGAAGTGGAAAGCTTAGATAAGTTCAAGTGTGTGAGCCTCAATATCACTAAAGCTACGAAGTCCAAGACTGCTTGGTTCTTTTGTGATTTTTAATTATTGTATATTTATTACTCTGGAGGAGTGTGTCACGATACACATGTGGAAGCCAGGGCTGTCCTTATACCCTCAGAAGCCAGAATAGGGTGTCTGGTTCCCTGGAACTGAAGGTCCAGACAGCTGTGAGCCACCATGTGGGTGCTGGGGACTGAGCCTGGCACTGCTGGAAGAAGAGCCAGGCTTTCAACCCGGGACCATCTCCCCACGCCTCTGTTCAACTCCTTTTCTGTCTGTTTTGTTGTTTAACCGGTCTTTTTGAGACAGGATTTCTCTGTGTAGCCCTAGCATCCCTCAAACTCACTTTGTAGACCAGATTAGCCTTGAACTCAGAGATCTGTGTACCTCTGCTTCTGGAGTGCTAGGATTAAAGGTGTGCACTGCTACCCAAGCTTATCTTCTAATAAAGTTGTACAAATTTAAGCCTGTTATTCCAAAGCTTCATAAACCACTCTCTGATAAAACTAGATTATGTTTCTTCCAAATTATCAACAGCAAAAATAAAAGAAATTCCAGGCCATTAAAAAACTTACAGGGAAGGGAAGATGAAGTACAAAACAAGAGCCGGAAAGCAGAGGCAGGCAGACAGGCTAGCCTGGTCTACAGAGGGAGTTCCAGGACAGCCAGGGCTCCACAGAGAAACACTGTTCTAAGAAACAAACAAATAAAATAAGCAGGAGAAGTGAGATTCAAACATCCTATAAGTAACAACATAATTGGATATATTAACAAACTCATCTGTTACAAAGGGAAAGGTTCAGATTAGGTTACAAAATAACCAAAATATAATTTTTCCAAGTGAAATGCCTAAAATAAACAACAACAAAACAAACAAACAAACAAACAAACACCCCAATGACTTAAGAAGTATTAAAGTACAAAATGCTAGGCTAGCTCATTGGTATAGGCAACATAGAAAGGGAGTTGGCACTATCATACTCAGCAAAGTTAAACTCAGTGTAAGGAGGACAGAACCCTGGGAGCACCCGGAGTAGATGTCTGAGGACAGAGCACTGGAGCACTGGGAGCACTAGGAATACTGAGGACAGAACTCTGGGAGCACTAGGAGCACTAGGCATATTGAGGGCAGAGCACACAAGTCACACGGAGAACAACAAGCCACTTCCCAAGATGAGCATTAGTGCACAACCACAGCATCATACATTAATTCCTTTCCTCTGCCTCAGCCTGTGAGATACAAATTCAAGTCCTATGCCCTGCTGTTATCCTCTCCATCCCTTCACTCTGAATGGGTCTCTCATGGACTAAGAGTCAACAAACAGCTGTTAAGAAATGATGCGCTCGTGGCTCTCATGAGCTAACTGACACAACAAAAGACATTACATAGACAACGTCAAAGACAGGGTGAAGTGGGCAGAGCCCCCATGACACACAGGCCAATCAACACTTTGTCAGCCCTTAATGATTAATATGCAATACTGGAAGCACCATCCTAAAATGTGGAAGCCTGGACCCAAAGCCACCAGTATCTCTAATGTGTATCCATGTAAAACCATCAGAAATAACATCAATGCTGTAAGACTGCCGAAGACAAAACTGTGGACGAGATTCTAGGAGTTCCTCTCTACAGTCAGGCACAGTAAGTGGCTACCTTGGCCAATGCTGAGACTCCTGTCTCCAAAAGAAAAACAAACAGAAGGATTTAATGTCATTGCTAAATAAATAAATAGCAAACATTTAAAAAGAGGATTTTATTAGATAATAAAAAGGTATGTTACTAAAAACCAGGATGTTACTGAACTTGAAATAAAGGGCAAAAAATAAAATCACTGTATCAGTATATAAACCCTATTAATACACTTCAAATTTGTCAATAAAGAAACCATTTGTAGCTATGGTTGGAAAAACTGCTCAGCAATGTGAAACAACAACGACGACAACAACAACAACAATGCCTACCTAGAGCCTGCTGCTTAGAACAAAAATGTTCTGATGGAGAAGACCTTTAAATTTGGAAGGAGTCAACCTTAAGAAGTTTCAGTTAATTTTTTAGAAACATATAATTATCTACCAGGCAGTGGTGGTGCAAACCTTTAAACCAAGCACTTGGGAGGCTGAGACAGGCACATCTCTGAGTTCAAGACAAGCCTGGTCCAGGACAGCCTGGACTATACAGAGAAATCCTGTCTCAAAAGACTAAAACAACAAAACCCAAAACAATGAAAACCATATAATAAGAAGGGAAATAAAAGAAGAGAGAAAGGAAGACTGTCTCTATGCAGGCAAGAAAACTTCCAGAAGCTGAGTGCGAAAATGAGGACACAGATGTGAGGACTTACTAAGCCCAAAGTGCAGGGAACAACTCAGAGTCAGTAACAACAACAACAACAACCACAACAACAACAACCACAACAACCACCACCCGGCGGAGAGCAGGCAGAGCAGGTGACACGTAATCAACTGCCTAGAAAAATGGCCGATGTTGAGAAGCCAGATGCCTGAGGACACTCAGACCCTGTCTACTGCCACGTATCCGAGAGGAATCCCGGTCAGGATCCGGTACTGACGGTGTAGCAGGAGCCAGGGGCCTAGATCCAGACCACTGACTCACTGCAATGAAGATGTCCAAGTCATGGTGTGTGGACAAAAGGCCATGCTGTATGACATACGGCAGCTTCCACAGTGATATCCTTTTTAAAAAATGTATTCTTTTGGGGGAAAGGTTGCAAGTGCAGAGGGCAATATGGAAGGATGGGGGTGCATGATGTGAAATCCACAAAGAATCAATAAAAAGTTTAAACAAATGGTCAAATACTGAGGAGATAGCTCCCTGGGTGAAGTGTTTGCAGCACAAGCCTGAGGACCTCAGTTCAGATCCCCAGAACCCTTTCAAGGCTAAGTGTGCTTACATGTGACCACAACTCCAGTGCTACAGCGAGATGGAAGGTGGGAGCAGAGACTCCTCAGAAGCTGGGGAAAGCTTTAGTGTATGTGGTAGTGAACAGACCAACCTCATCTCCAACAAGGTGAAGTCAGGGATGCAAGGTTGTCCTCTGACTTACTCAGACAGACACAGGCAAATACACACACACATACGTACATATACATCATAATTCACACATATGAACAAAATGCTGAAACACTAGTGTTACGTCATCAGTGTTTACCAAAATCTGTTTACTCTTTGCGAGTGACCTCTAATAGGAAACCAATGGCTTTCACAAAACAAGGAAGTGAGAGTGCCAACCTTTCAAAGAGGCTTAATTTATTACCACATTTAACCATTAAACTAAACCACATCATACATGATATAGTTCTTTTTCTTGGTGTGCATACGTGTGTACATATGCATGTACATGGCCAGAGATTGATAGTGGTATCCTTTTTGATGGCTGTTACTTCATACACTGAGGCAGGGTTTCTCACTTGAACTTAAAAGAGTTTAGCCATGTGGCTAGTCTAGCTAGCCAGCTTGCTCTGGGATCTGCTCTCTGTCTTGCTAGTGCTGGGATCACAGAAAGGCCTTCACACCCACTGAGCATTTGAGGGTGCTGGGGAGCCAAACACCAGTCCTTACTGGCAAGGCATGTCATTTACCTAATGAGGCACCTCCTTAGCTTTGAGCTTGTTCTTTACCGAATCATTTTCTACACTATTCATAACATGTAGTTTACTGATAAATGAGACCTGCAGATTCTTAAAACATACTTACTAAAGTGAATTATAATCAAAAGTAAGTCATATACAAGTAAGTCAGTCAGTATAGACCCTCTGCTCTTCCCGTGGGCAGCAAAGGGATAAATATCTGTGCTTCCGGGCTGGTGAGATGGCTCAGCGGGTTAGAGCACCCGACTGCTCTTCCGAAGGTGATGAGTTCAAATCCCAGCAACCACATGGTGGCTTACAACCACCCGTAACAAGATCTGACGCCCTCCTCTGGTGCGTCTGAAGTCAGCTACAGCGTACTTATGAAGAATAATAAGAAATGAATCCTTGGACAGGAGAGACCAACCGGAGCAAGCCAGGCTGTCCGGAGCGAGTGGAGCCGAACGGGGACGGCCGGAGCAAGCGGGGACGCCGGAGCTAGCAGGGCCGGAGCGAGTAGGGCTGAACAGGGACGGCCGGAACGAGCGGGGCCAAACCGGAGCAAGCGGAGCCGATAGATCGGAGCGAGCGGGGCTGGCTGGAACAAGCCAGGGCCGTACGGGGGCGGCCGGGAGCAAGTGGGGCTGGCCGGAGAGAGCGGGGTCGAGCAGAGCAAGTGAGCAGAGCGAGCGGGGTTGACCGGAACAAGGGAAAAAAAAAAAATATCTGTGCTTCCTTCTGAGCCCAGCCCGCCCCCTGCACACAACAGGAGACATTTACTCAAACTCCTCTAGGGAAGTTTGTTCATAGTCCCAGCTATTTAGTTGGTGACATTTTGGAGATCAGTCTATACTTAACACATGGAACAGTAAAAGAATTCTGAAATATCACAATTTGTTATTGTGTCAAGAAAAGGCATGGTGTTATAGCAGAAAACTTGATTTTAAACTGTTCCAAAATACGTTATTTCCCAGTATGATCTGTCTATTGAAATATTACAAATGATGATCCAAAAATGTACGTGAAATACGACAGCCACTCCGATTCAGAGTCCCTCGTGACTATGACCATGCACTATCATACGCGCCTCAGTTTATAAACCAGGAAATGAGCAGACCACCAAATACCCACCTCCCTGCTCCAAAACTACTGTTCCTGGCACCAGACACTTTCAGGAACTGGCCAGGCTTTATGTGGTTTTTGTTTTCAAAAACAATTATCTCAGTGTATTTTAAAATAATCTTCTGAAACGTGAAGTGCTGCTCAAATAAGCATTGAGCTGAGATCTGACTTATGAAACTAAACCAATCAGGGAATAGTTTATATACAGATTATCATTATCTTGAATATTAACTGACCTTCTTCTCACAAAGCCAGTGACTCTTCCCTAAAGTTTTTTTTTTAAGACTTATTTATTATTATATGTAAGTACACTGTAGCTATTTTCAGACACACCAGAAGAGGGCATCAGATCTCATTACAGATGGTTGTGAGCCACCATGTGGTTGCTGGGAATTGAACTCAGGACCTTCGGAAGAGCAGTCAGTGCTCTTATCCGCTGAGCCATCTCACCAGCCCTTCCCTAAAGTTTTAAATTCATATTTATTAGTAAACTTTGTCCTTTCACATTTCATACATTTACGTAAGCTGTGCAGTCGGGTCCCTCTCTCCCCACCCCTACCTCTCCCCTTCCACTCCTAGCAGCCCTGCCTGTCGCCTGCCTATAGTCTTTCTCCCATTTACTAGTTTTGGTTTTATTTAGTGTCCACAAAAGTGTAGTTAGGGCTGTGTGACTTCTAATTGCATTTTTAAAAAAATTTAATTATTTATGAGTATTCTGTGTGCATACATGGTGCACACCAGAAGAGGGCATCGGATCCCATTACAGATGGCTGTGAGCCACCACATGGTTGCTAGGAATTGAACTCAGGTCCTCTGGAAGAGCAGCCAATGCTCTTAACCGCTGAGCCATCTCTCCAGCCTCAAATTGCATTTTTTTTAACAGCTAAAGATGAAGTTCCAGTGTTTTCTTTAATCACAATAGAAAATTACTTTATCCCTGTGAGTTGATACAACTTAAAACTTTTGAACATGTGCATTTCAAATGAATTTCCTTTAGCAACAAAACTGTCATATCAATTGTGACTATCTTGCAATTTAATGCGTGATACAATTTAATACAATCATATTGGAAATATGCTATTGACCTGAAAGAACATATAAAGACTTATTTTAGGAAGAAAGAAAAAAGGAAATAAATACAGAATATTCATGTCTTATAACTATATAAAAAAACTGATAAAAATGAATAAAGTATTTTAATGCATATCCACAGCAGGTAGGGTTTAATCCCTAGCAACATACACACATAAACACACACACACACACACACACACACACACACACACACACACACACACTATATAAGTACATACCAGGCTCCAACTTGATGATCTTTACTGCAGCTAATTCTCCTGTATGTACATTTCTGGCCTAAAAATGAAAATAGAAAAATTCAAGTTTGTTAGCTGTATAAATATTAGTAGGAACTATGCTAATAAATTGCCTATCAACCAAGCTTTTAACAAAACAAAACATCAAAATCTTTATTTACAGTAAAATGAATATATTCTTTTTCTATTAAACAAAAATAGAGAAAAGACCCAAGTCTTTAAAAATTACTTTAGTCCCACCTCTTTTAGTCTATTTCCTACAATATTTTTTCTTTATATATGGCTCATTTTCTCAGTAAAAGGAAAGAAAAAAAGTATAGCTAGATTGAGAAAATAAATCCTGCATTCTATTGTATAATACAGTGGCTACAGGTAATTCTGTGCTGAACATTAGATTTTGTTACCACAAATGACAATGTTTCAAGTGACAGACAGGCTTACCCTGACCTACACGTATACAGTGTATCTACCTGTCAGTCCTAATCTCATAAGTATATAACATTATCATGTATCAGTTTAAATACTGAACTAATGAGCTGGGTATGCACCAGCCTGCAGCCCTGATGATATCTGGAGGCAGACATGGCTCACTTGAACTCAGGATCTGAGACCTGGCAGGCAGCATGGAGACAAGCATTTCAATAAAGGAATAAACAAATGCAATTTCCATTCAGCCAAAACCACAAAAACAAAACCACCTTTATGTTCATTTTATACTGTAATCATAATCACAAAGCACTAACAAAAAATAAGCCTGAATGATTCATATCGACATTCCCAGAGAAAGTCATCTTTCCCATGCGTACTCCTCCTGCGTCTGTTGATACATGTGACTGTGTATGCGAGAGTGTGTGTGTGTGTGTGTGTGTGTGTGTAATGGAAGATCATCCCATTACAGTCTTCTATAACATTTGCAATGCTGCAATCTTCCACCTTTAGAATACAATTTATATACTTACTACTGTTGTAGATCTAGAATTTTAATATTCTGTAATTATTAACAAAGAAATAACTACACCATAGCTTTGTATCTATCCATAGCTTTGATCATGTCCTCCAGACAAGTCTTCAGAAGAAAAACCACTATTTTATAATGGTCATGGTCAAACTATAATTAGCGCTACAATAAATATCCCTGCAAATATCTTAGCATGTATCAGCTTATCAATAAAGTAACCTAGACATAGAATTCTTAGCTTAAATGGTATGTGGACTTAAAACATCTGTGTTCCCAGATGATTCTAAAAGTTGTTTGACACATAAAAGTACACTTTGTTCTTAAATGTGGTATGGTATATAATGTACACACTGATTTGAAAAACCTGAATTTGTACTCTCATCATCTTGGTGTGTACATTCTAACAAGATCTAGTGTAGATACAAATTTTTATTCCTTTAAAAATAATAATATACTTTCTACCTGCTACACATAATCTAAGTGGCTATTCTAAAATAGTCTATTTAATAGTCCATTTGCAGTTCCTACTAATATCACAGATGTTGTACATCCTTATTGACTCTACATATCTTTTCATTATTTAAATTATTCCTTCCAAATGATTTCTAACATAATAGAATTTCATGTCAAACTTATGAACACTTAAAGCTGTTCACACACAAACTGTTAAAACAGCATAGAACATCATATTCTTTTTTTTTTTTTTCCCCCGAGACAGGGATTCTCTGTGTAGCCCTGGCTGTCCTCGAACTCAGAAATCCGCCTGCCTCTGCCTCCCGAGTGCTGGGACTAAAGGTGTGCGCCACCACCGCAAAACATCATATTCTTATCATTAATATCAGATCTCATTTTCACTGTGACCAACTGTATTCCATATGTGAAAATTAAATTCAATTACTGATAACTTCTTTACTCTTATATTAGGTTTAAATGTCAACTTTTGGCATAAAAAGAAGTACTACTCCATCAAAGAGGCAGGCATGGCTTTGGTAAATCACACCAGAGAAATAAGACAAAGAAAGGGGCACAAAGAACAAAGACGGAGGAGCAAGCTGACGGAGTAGACATCTTCAGAAAGACCCAGAGGTTGAGAAAGCAGAGCGGAAGGCAGGGAAGACAGACAAGCAGGAAAGGGGACGACTATCACCGGCAGGATGGCCATTCCAACGACAGACACATGATGCGCTCACACAGTCATCCTGAGGTGGACTAGGAACATTCTTTACTTCCCCATGCAGCCACTGCTCCTCAACCATGAACACAGTCAGGAAAGACAGCAGCAGAGAAGCTCCACAACCTTCTGACACTCTCGTTTTTGTCCTCGAATAAAAGAACTACCCATTCATTACCTTCAGGTCTTGTGGCTCTTGCTACAGTTCAGAGCCTTAGTCTGTGCTGGTTGCAGGAAGCCTGGTTTGTAGATACTGAGCTGTCTGCATGCCAGTGAGATGGTACAGGAAACATGTCAACGGTTGAGTTAACTCAACTCCTGTGAGTCTTACTCACTGGATTGTAACGTGTTTTAGAACAAAGAGTCCACAACGACAATGGCGACTACGCCTGGATTACTTTATGGATTTTGGAATCCAAGATCTTACACACATATACAGTATTATTTAATTCAATTAATTATAAAAAGATTTGGCTCAGAAAGTCAAATGACTGGTCAACAGGCAATGAGATTCCTTTCAGAACAGAGTGTCTTCTTTTCCTTTTCAACTGTAACTTGGTAAAGTACTTAATTGTATTAATATTTAACACTGACAACTTTTATTGGAAAAAAATTCACTAACATAGTAACATCTTTCCCACTGAATTGATGGTTTCTGTGAAGATTTTATTTATTCATTTGTTCACTGACACATGGGAATAAATGCATGCTAGACAAGCTACATTTCTAGGTCTCTGTGGTGATTTTTAATGTCATAGAATTTGACTTATAATACATGAAAGTGTTTTTAAAAAAAATCTTAAAAGCTGAACTTAATCCCCTCCTCCACCCACATACACATGGCCAGAAACCTTCCAACATGTATAAAATTCACCTTGAAGGATGGGATAAATTCCAGACTAAATTCTTTCCTCATCAGCCTGTAGCTAATCGAGGACTGGCCACTCAGGTGCTTGTACCCCAGCACCTTTCCTGACTGTCACTCCTTGTCTAGGACAACCTTGCAAACCCTTCACTGGAATTCTATAGAAAACAGGAAAGCAGCTATGGGCAGAGTGCAGTTCCTTACTGGGAAGAAAGGTGGAAGGATAAGGGCAACAAGAACACCATGACTACCGAAGGCAGGTAAGCCTCAAGTTAAGTCAAGGCTGTAAGTCTTCCGTTAGACACACAGGGTTAACAAACACAGGAGACACAGCCATTATCCCAAGTCTTGTTGGTATCTCAAAGCTGGTTAAGTGTGTAGTCTGAAAGACTGACATTTAGAAGGCACTCTACCAATCCTGTGAATACAGAGAATACAATACTCCAACTTCCTGTCACTCGGACATAAGACTGAAAGTAGACTGAACCACTTTGGTTTTGCTCTGTTGATTCATTATTACTTTTATTTTCACAAACTAAAAAAGTTTTTTTTTTTTTTGGCAAAAAAGCTATAAAACTATCATAGAGTAAGATCTTGCTGTAAAAAAAATTTACAATATCAACCAACATGCTACTCCTCTCTGTCACCTTCGTAAGGTAACTATGTTGACAGATTACAGTGTATGCCTCCAGGTTTTGGATTAGGTTGGGTTATTTTTTTTTTTTAAGATTTATTTTTATTTTCTGTGCATGGGTGTTTGCCTCATGTATGGCTTACACCGCCCACAGGCCTGGTGCTCACAGATGCGAGAAGGAGGACTCAGATCCCTTGGAACTGGACTGACTTGTAGATGTGAGTAGCCATGCGGGTTCTGTGAATCAAATCCAAGTCCTGTTGAAGAACAGCCAGTGCTCTTAAGTGCTGAGCCGGCTCGGATTAGACTGATTTTTAAGAGTACACATGCAGAGACATGGACACTGAACATCTGTCTGTTTCTTACAGAGCTAAACAGTCTGAGTATATGATACAGCAATCTCTGCTCCTAGGCACGTACCCAACGGAACTGAAAATTTACTTCTGCATACTCATGTTTATAGCAGTCAATCCATAATAAAATAAGACAGGTGACATTCATGATGTCACTCAATAGATAAATGGGTAACTGTGGTGCATTTACTGGTAATAAAGGCAGGAGCCAATAGGCAATGAGCACAGATGGAGGAGCCTTAAACAGTGTAAACTGAAGAAGCTATCAGTATAAATACAATAAGGTATAACCCCATCCATATGATAGGAAGAGGCAGAGCTTCGGAAATGGGAAAACAACTACAACCACAACAAGCATAACCTCCACACCAAACCCAACCAACTACAACTACAACCTCCACACCAAACCCAACCAACTACAACCTCCACACCAAACCCAACCAACTACAACTACAACCTCCACACCAAACCCAACCAACTACAACTACAACCTCCACACCAAACCCAACCAACTACAACTACAACCTCCACACCAAACCCAACCAACCACAACTACAACCTCCACACCAAACCCAACCAACTACAACCTCCATACCAAACCCAACCACAACCATAACCTCCATACTAAACTCAACCAACCACAACCATAGTCTCCATACCAAACCCAACCAACCACAACCTTCATACCAAACCCAACCAACCACAACAAAGGCCAAAGGAAAAGACGTTATCAGTGGTTAGCAAGAGAAATAAAGAGGGGGCGTGCAGAGGATTCTGGGGGCCACCAAGGTTTTCTATAAGAGGCTGCAACACTGGAAGCACATCATCATATGCTTGTCAAAAAGCATGTGCAGCGCCAGGAGTAAACCTTTATTTAAATGAAGGGATACACAAACCTGCCACAAAAAATGCAAGGCAGTGGAACAAGGTGAACTTGAATACAGGTTAGGGATAGATAAATACATTCTATGCAACTGATCAATTTTGTAACTATAAAAATGCACAAAGATTAAGTCATCTGATAAGACACATTCTAGAATTATTATTTAAAGAATATATCTGTTTAGACACATCAATTTTTAGTGTATAAACTGATGACACGGCTGCTCCTTGATATGATTAATGGGAGGTTTTTATTACAGATGAGAAAGAGATAAACACACACACACACACACACACATACACACACACACACACACACACACACACAGAGAGAGAGAGAGAGAGAGAGAGAGAGAGAGAGAGAGAAACAGTCAACAAATAGACTGGCTATGGAGGGCCAGAGAGGCTGCAAGTGAGGGCAGATTGGGGGGGGGGGTAAAGAACAGAAAGAGAGAGGAGAGAACAGGAGCAGAGCGGGGAGGGGCAGTGGGTTAGAGGAGAACGAATAGCAGTGGAGAGAAAAGCAGGAGAGCTGGAGGGAGTTTAGGGTAGGGGAGGAGAGGATGAGAAGGGATAGGATGCTGGCCAGCTAAGACTCTGAAATGAGTAAAGGGTGCTCTAGAGGCCTGTGTGGGCTTTGATATGCTCATAGGCACCACAGGTAGTCAGCCATAAGTCCCTTTTGCCAGAGAAAAGGGAAATCACTCCTTTAGGCAGAGAACTGGTTTCACTAGTTCCTGAGGAATGCTGACTGCTATCTACCTACAGAAATGCTCCTATACCCCGGTTGTGCTCATTTCTGGATACCTGGATTGCCTTTGGGGGCTTGAGGGGTGGAGTTTCATCTGGACCTGACAGGAACCAGTATAAACACGCCATTTAACTTAAAAACTAAAGTGAAAAAAGTTATACCCAGGACTCCTTTTTTCTCCCCAGAGTGGCTCAGAAAGAAACAGAGCTTTGGAAAATTTGAAAACAACCACGGAAACTCAGAAAGATGGTATTTTAAAATTCAGTTGTACTGTGTAGAAGCCCACGTATATGTAGTTACAAAAGTAAAAGCAAAGAGCCACAAACTACAACCCTCGCTGACAGAGACCCTCAAATGTCAGCTTGCACTGGCTTTCTGTTGTCTCAGTAGGAAAGAACTGACAGACAAATGTTTGCACTCGGTAATTTTCCAGCTGAATTTTTAAAACAGAAAGCAGTACCAGGCTCTTTTATAATGAAAGGCAAAGAGGCTTTGGGGAGGGGGGGGAAGGGGGGAATGCACATGCTCACATACACAGAGACTTTTCAGATTCAAGTCAAATCAAGTGATCTTCCAGACACTTAACTATGTAATTTCACAATATAATCCAAAGCAGTACTGGATTTGGAATACTAAATTTTAAAGTCCAACACTCCCCTCCAGTGTACCATGTTTTAAACCAACACACAGAATTTGAAGATTTTGTACTGCTTACAAAAGGAAATAAATTCCCACAGCACTCTACAGAGAAATCTTAATATATTAATTCCTATGTTAGTAAGTTATTTGGTGTAATAAGCAGACAGGTATGGTAAGCACCCAGAAATCTAATACAATATAATTAGTGTAGTTATACATCTCAGTTAATTCTTACCAGATGGCTATTCAAATTATTACATGGAAAAAGATAAATTTATCTATAAAGTCATCTTACTCCACAATAACTTTCTTCTTGCATATTTTTAGGGTTACAAAACTTTATGAAGCCAACTGAAGGCTTTGACTTCACTTCCTCCATTTTTTTTTAAAATAACTAAAAAACAGGAGTCTCAATATTCAGTAAGGTTCCCTATGTCCAGAAAGTATTTGGTAGGGTCATCAGGTTTATAGACCTCAGATATAAGAACTGGAATTATACTACAAAAATTAACAACAGAGCAAGGTTTAAAGAAAGTAATAGTAGCTGGCTTATACACAAAAGAAGTAACTAACTGTGCCTCAGGCTTTAAAGTTCTATGTCCAATTCTTTAAGGACATTATTTTTAATGAGTTCATTCATACCACAATACTACAGAGTACTCACGATGTGCCAAGCGCTGGTACTGGTGCAAGTGATGTAATAGACCCTGTGCTGTCTTCAGGGAGTTTTTCCTGGTAGGGGGTTTACAAAAGCAGAGGGAGAATACACTAGAGTGTATCAACTCTCAAACATCACAAAGCTTGAGGGTGTTCTCAGCCCAGGCTCAGTGGACTGGAGAAAAGGTTCCAAGGGCAAAATAAATCCAAGATGAGATAACAGAAGAGATTTTCTGGGTGGTGGTAAAAAGTGCCATTACCAGGTTATGAAGGTGGAGGTCTGTGCAACACTCAAGGACAGTTGAGTGACAAGATGGTCAGTCAGTGACCGCCACTAACTGATGATAATAATGGTGAGAGGTAAGGACAGTCTGAAGCTCAGGACAGACTGTAGCACTCTCTGTCTTCCTCTAGCCCAGGCAATTCCCAACCTTTAGCTCCACCCTCCGACCTCTCAGTCAGGGCTCTAACACAACTTCTGATCCTCCTTGCCCTACGCTGGTATTGTGGGGTATGCTCCCAAGCTCGGTGTATACAGTGCTGAGCTCTGGGCTTGGTGTGTTCCAAGCCAAAATTTCTTATTGATTGATTGATTGATTGATTTAGAGATGAGTTCTCACTCATGGCTCAAGCGGGCTTGGAACTAACTCAGTGTAGCTTCAGCTGGGCTTGGACTTGCAGTGACCCACCTGCCTCTGCCTCCTGAGTCTGAGGACAGTATTGTCACAGCCAGCCTCTCACGCACACTCCTTCCACTCACGCCTTCCCTCCCTCCCTCCCTCCCTGCTCTAATCTGACAATTCCAGAGATTCTTTCACTGCACCAACCAAGTCCTTAGTCTGTGACATGTGCTGACTTGTACACAGTTGAACAAATCTGGACTGGAGGATCCTCTCAGGAAGTACAGACTTCTCGTCTGCACTTGCAGGGCTTCTCCCATTAGTAGGCAGACAAACTCAGACTCTCTAGCCAAAAGCTGAGCACGTGCTTTTTTTTTTTTCCAAAAAATTTTTAACTGAAAACATATATATATTTTTTTCATATAATGTACTAATTATGGTTGGCCCTCCCCACCTTCCCAAAATGTCATCCTTTCTTGTTTCCTCTCATCAGAAAACAAGAGTGTAAAAGAAAGAAAGAAAAATGAGATTAAAAAGGACAAAGCCGAATAGGAAAACCCAAAGGGACAGAAAAACAAAGAGCCAAAGAAAAAGCCCAAGAAACACACACAGATGAAGAGACACACAGCGGGACACACGGAAATCTCCTAAAAAACACACGGAAATCTCCTAAAAAACACAAAGACCTGGATGGTATAGGGTGGCAGGGGGCTGACAAAGCACTGAGACAAAAAAGCCTCCAAGAATCCCACTGTTATGTCTGTTAAGTCACTGCTGGCGCATTCCTGGAGAGATGGTGAGACTCCGCTGGAGAGAAAGCAAGCGGTCCTCAACTGGAGACGGCTCATAGATGGTAGCTGTGTCCCCGGCTCTCAGGGCTGGGACCCCTTCTAGTGCAGATCCGGAAGACATGATTTTTATCTCCAGTCAACTAAAGCCTTCTATTCAGTCTGCTAGGACAGGTTTGTGTCTCCAAAGACTTCTCCTAACTCCTTTCCAGCACAGACCAAGTTTGCTAAAGGGCAAGTTGCTTCAGAGGATCATCTAATAACTTCAAAATAACTTAGTCAGTGTGCACAGGAGCATACGTATGGTTCAGTGACAATCTACTAAGTTGATCCTCTCCTTCAAACACATGGGTGCTGGGGACTGAACTCAAGCAGGCTGGCAGCAAGTATTTTTACCCAATGAGGATCTTGCTGGCCCAAAGGGCTTAACTTACAAAATAGGAATGATAGGGACTTTTAAGTCACTTCTGATGGGTCCAACTTTTTTGGAGGTTACCTGGTCAAAATTCACTAAAAATTTAAAATTGACTTTAAAAAGTCTGATTCTAAAAATGTACTTAAGTAATTTGAGGAGCCATAAAAAGGATTTGTGGATAATGAGCAGAACTTTGTTTATAACAAGGAACTACATAATGGATTATAAACTAGCAGGGAGGCCAGAGAGGTGGCCCAGGGTTTAATTTCATTTTCTTTTTGGTTTTTCTTTTTTTTTTTTGGTTTTTCGAGACAGGGTTTCTCTGTGTAGCCCTGGCTGTCCTGGAACTCACTCTGTAGACCAGGCTGTCCTCGAACTCAGAAATCCGCCTGCCTCTGCCTCCCGAGTGCTGGGATTAAAGGCGTGCGCCACCACGCCCCGCTTAAGTTCATTTTCTGATCTAGCAGAGAACCCAGGTTTGGTTCCCAGCACCTACATGACAGCTCACACTGTCTGTAACTCCAGTTCTAGGGGGATCTGACTTCCTCTTCTGGCTTCTTCTGGTGCTAGGCATGTACACATAAATGTAAAAAATAAATCCACACACATTTCTAGGGGGAAAAACCCTAGCACGGCATAGTGGTTTGGCCTTTAACCTCAGTACTTGAGAGACTTAGGAAAATTGGGAGTTCAGGACTAACCTGGGCTATTATACCAGGATGCTCTGTCTTACACACAGACACACACACACACACACACACACACACACACACAGAAAAACAAAAAATGTACAATCAAATAAAGAAATAATGTAAGAAGTGTATTTACTGAAACTAAAAGTTGGGCATACTATTTAAGAAACATCCCAAATATGTCTATATAACCTGTATTTTAATGATTATAATGTCTAGACTGCCATTGTTCTTGTTTGCTTTTTGTGACTGTGATTAAATATTCTAACCAAACAATTTGGGGAGAAAAAGAATCACGGTTTTCAATCAGGTTACAATCCATCATTGGAAGAGGTCTAAGCAGGAGCTGGAGGGGAGCTGAAGGAGAGCCTGGAGAAGCAATGATTACTGCCTGGCCTGGCCTGGCCTGGCCTGGCCTGGCCTGGCCTGGCCTCCATACTGTTACATACAGCCCAGGATCTGACTAGGGGTGGGACTGCTCACAGTGGGCTGGACCGTCCTACAACAATTAGCAATTAAGAAAATGTCCCACAGACATGTCCACAGGCCAATCTGATCTAAGTAATCCCCCAATTGAGGCTCACTCAGATAAGTCTAGGCCAGTGGTGCTCTACCTTCCTAAAGCTGGGACCTTTAATACAGTTCATGTTGTGATGACCCTCAACCATAGGATTATTTCGTTGTTATTTCATAACTGCAACTACTGTTTTGCTACCGTTACAAATCATAATGTAAATATCTGATATGCAGTATATCTGATATGGGACTCCTTGGCTGTGTCAAATTGACGATGAAGACCTATGTCCTTAATAAGAATGTTTTTAATATGTAACAACGCCTTCCTATTGGTAGAGAAAACACAAGGCTATTTTCATTTCTTCCTGTATCAGTTTTCTAAAATGAACCTACAATTCTTAAATATTTTTTAAAAGATGGTAAAGAGAAAGCAGTGAATCCACAGGCCAGGCAAAGAAGGGCTACGGGAGACCGTGAGTCCCACCCATGAACTGGCACCACTGCGGAAATAACCCAGAGCGGCCCAAGCGCTCTGCCACGAGCTAGACAGTTATTAGTCAATCATTGCACGTTGCTTGTTTTACAGTTCATTAATGCATGCAGGGCATGTAACACACAGTTGTGATCCTACGAATCAGAAAGTGGAGGCAGAGGCAATGAGAGTTTGAGGCCAACCAAGCTATGGAGTAAGACCTGTCTCAAAATGACCCCTGTATGGGTGAGGAGAAGCCCCTGGTTCACCAGCTCACACTGGAAGTTGGCTCAGCAGGTCCTGTTTTCATTAGAGACAAGCAAGTACTCTTTGGTGCAGACTAAGGAGTTTGTCTAAAATGCTTTGTGTTTTGTTTAATTTATAATCCCACTGACAACCTAGTCTAGGGGACTCCCTAACTTCAGTAACGGTAAACATAAATCCAAAGTTCCAAAGCAACGAGAGCGGAGGGCGGAGGGCGGAGGGCGGAGGGCGGAGGGCGGAGGGCGGAGGGCGGAGGGCGGAGGGCGGAGGGCGGCAGGGCAGGAAGGGGTCTCCCAGCCCGGTGGAGAGCAGCAGCCTCCCTTGTGATGAAGAACTGATCCTGAGCTGAGACTGGAAAGCACGAGAATGAGAGGCCACCACAGAGTAACAGGAGGAAGCGCCTCTCTCTCATTTTGGTGCTTACGTGCACAATCATACAGTAGTCCATAAACCCTCCAGCCCTCAGCAGGGGAGTGAGCCTGCCAAGCTTATCATGTGCAGGCTGTGTGTGAAGGGCTGTGTGCTTAAAGGTTAACTAACGAATTGAAAGATACAGCTTAAAGAAGGCCTGGGATTAAAAAAAAAAAAAAAAAAAAAAAAAAAGCAGAAATTGGGAGACTAGGAGATCTAGATTCAAGTCCTGATAGTGTGCAATCTACAAACAAGGCAGGAACTAGTTTCTTTCTGAGTCAAATAGGGATGAAAATACATCTATCTGCTCCACCTCCTTTATAGGATTACTGCAAGAATGTACAGTAGGGTTATGCAAACATTAGTCACTCTTAGTCATTTTAATCCGATTTTATTTTTATAAAATGTTGGAAGATGGGGGCTCCTATGATTCATGTGCTCAGAGACCTGTGAGGATAGACCTGGCCATCAGACATCAGCTGAGAGTCTCCCAGGGAGATAATGATATTCAAGAGAAAGAGAGCTACAATAGCTAGACATTCTTGCCCTTTTCAAAGGTCACAGACTTCTCCAACTTAACAAGTACCTTGCAAAATCAGGATGCAAAAGCCTACACAAAGTACTCTAACACTAAATGCGCCAACACTGAAACTGGTCCAAAAACGCATGACAAAAGTGCTCTCTCTGGTTACCTGGTCTAGGGGAAGTTCTCATATTGCTAAGGAAGCCCCGAAAACACAAGTATCACTTTGAATAGGCTTCATCTTTCTTTTCCTGTGTTCTTGGTCCAAAACCACAATTTTAGTTTAGAAGTGAAACTTTTTAATTTTTGAAAGCAAAATTGAAAAACAAAACAAAAAACCAAACCCAGTTAATCTGTAGTCTACCCTCTGTATCTTCATTAAAACCACTGGAAATAAAGTAAAAATGCTTTGTAAGAAAGGGAACAGGGTGGTAGGTCTGTGCAAAGTTGCGATGACATCAAAGCTCAGAGCTTGTGCCCCGAGGGAGGACCATACCACCTCACATCTGTCCTGTCTACGGTGAAAGATTTTTTCCATAATTTTCACATTTCTATGCAAGCAGAAAGACATTTTGAAATCATTTGCTCTCAACAATGATTCAGAGACTCACACCCATCATGGGGTCCATGCTGCCTTTTCAGGCAGTCTTAAAACACACTTATTTCTGAACTGTAAGAAAAAATAAATACTAAGATCTTAGCCAGATGACTTATAAATAGTCAACAGTTATAACACTTCATCGCAACAAAACATATTTTAATTTCATAGTAATATCCTATTTAACCTATTTTAAAAGCTTTCAGCAAGATATCACTGCTTAACAAAAATGTACTTCATGATGACACTTTTGAAGCACACTCCTTCATCTCTTACTGTTAGCCTTACTTACAAGTTACTCACCCTGCAAACTGCAATGTGAAATTAGAGTGTCTCTAAAGCCAGTGTCCCAGGACACTGGGAACACACTGTAGTCACGCCCCTGTCAAAAATCATCCTCTCTTAAGTTCAGGTCTGTGGCCATTAGGATTCTTGACAGACTTTATTACGATTTAATAACTAGAGAATACTCATAGAGCAAAACAAAGAAGACAGTGACGTATCTTTGCTCACAAACTCAGGCTTTAAAGAGTAACACAAGATTTGGTCATGTAACTTGTGAACTATTTAATTACATTAAATACTTATATTAATTACAATAACTTGTAGTTCTTCTCCCAAAAGTCGGATGATGGCAATTTTTGTGTTGGTTTCAGTGGCTGCCTCTGAGCTTGTAGTTTAGCTGTGGAAACAGGTGCTGGGGAATTGATCAGACAGAGGGGTACCTCTCACTCCTCTGACTACTTAATGAACACCTGATTAACTCCCTCATTTCCAAGGCTTTGCTCAAACCTCACCTCAAAGAAGCTCACCCCAGCAATCCCTGTTAACTCCGTGACCTGCCTCCTGTGGCCCACATGCACTCACAGCCTTCACCTGCTCGGTTATTTCTTACTCATCTGTAACCTCTCCAGCACAGTGCACATGTACTGCCTCTTTCCTATGTGCTAGAATACCATGTCTCACGAAGATAGCAGCCTTTACTCACTGTGATCATTTGATGTGTCTGAGGGCAGTGTCCACCTTGTAAGAGGTCCTAAGCAGACAGCCCTTCACCTCCGTCTCCCGGTTCTCTGCCAGAGCTCCTCATCAGTCAGTGCACCTCACTCTAACCATCCTAACGGGGAAAATGGGCTTGCACTCGCTGGAGGAGTTGGTGCTAGCCTTCCACCATGTGGGTGGTGGGGCTCACACTCAGGTAGGTCGTCAGGCTTGACCGCAAGAGTCTTTACTCACTGAGCCATCTTAACAGCCTCGCAGCTCCATGCTTACCAAACCTGTGACTTTCCAGGACACTGCTTTCTTCTTCAAGATCTATTTATTGAGCAGACGTTTGTGTGCTGGCACAGTGCTAGACTAGCTGATACATTGGTACATCTAACGTCACTGTTTTCATGTAGTTTTATTAATGATAATACTAATTTCATGAAAACTATTAATACAATAATTCAATAAGTGAAATTGTTATTGTTTTATTATTATTATTGGAAGAACATCCATGTTTCCTCATTACAATCAGAGCAAATGATTGCAGAGATAGGAGAGAACAGGCTTCAAGACTCCTATGCCAAGAACCCTGTCAGTCCTTTCTTCTGACACCGCCAGGGCACAGTCTTCTTCAGCCCCCTCTCTGAGACTACAGTCCCCTCAGCTCTCCTGGGTGCAAGCTTCCTGCTGACCTCATTCCATGTCACATGTGCTCTCCCATGCACTCATATGATGACTCCTAAACCTGAATCCCCAGTTCAGAGCTCCAGAGGCTGGAGTCGAATTTCCTCTTACTTAAGCCACACAGTCACTTATGAAACGGCTGAAGGGCAAACAGACTTGAACACAACTCACATCCCACAAAATTTGTATTTCCTGTTAACAGCACACACACACACACACACACACACACACACAAATGTCACCTAAGACAAAAACAAACACACCCAAGTGCCATCAATTACCTTCTCCTTCTGTTGCAGATCGTGGCTATTTCTAAAAACATCTTATAAAACTGAACTCAAATCCATCTCTTTGGTCTCTTACACCAGTATCCAAACTTACATAAACTCTCACCCAGGTTCTTCTACAGTAATCCAGTAGTGGTCTCTAGAGTCCAACCCTTCTGTATTATTTACCCTTACACCAATGAAACCTTCCTCCTAAAATACTTCAGACTAAAGAAAAAAAAAAAAAAAACCCACACATTTCTTCATGCCAACGTAAAGAATCTGCTCTCTTGGGTTTTCCTGACCTCCATTACCTGCTCTTCTTATTGCAAGGGACCTGGAAGGAAGATACACACCCTTTAAGAGTCATCGAGGCTTTTTGCCAGTGCCAGTCCCTAGGTCCCTAGATGCTTGCACATACTAGAAAAAAGGAATTCTAACTACCGCTTCGTCATTGGTTAATCTTCTCCAGTTGACCCTCAAACCCCCAGCCCCTAATAAGGACAGAGTTGAGTATTTCTTCCATATTCGTTATGGCACTTACCAAATTATGACTGCAGGCCTGTTTTCCTGCCTAGATTCCATGCTCCTTTCTGACAGTGTGTTTTCTTTCTTAGGCCTGTATTAGACCCCAGCACAGAGGCAGCACTCACTATCACTATGTACTAAGCTGTTTTGTTTTTTTTTTTAACCATTCGATCTTAGCAAATGTTTCAAAGTGCCTGAAGCCATTCCAGAATTCTGACTGTTGGTTTGCAAGAGAGAAAAGGGGGCCTTGAATAAAAGAGGGATTCATTACAGCAGATCTGACTCATCCAGCTTCCAGAAGAACTCACAGAAATGGTAAGGCCATATATGACAAAGCTTTCTATGCAAATTATGTCATTTATAATGGCAAAAGAATCTTAAAAATTGGAAATAACTAATGTGAAACTTAGGGATTCATTCAATGGCTCCTTTTAAAAACAGTAATTTTAAAGAAACTGTTGGTCACTGTAGCAACTGTGCTACATGCAGCATTGGCTGGCGTCTGAAACAATGTAAGTCATTTCATTAAAAACACCTAGGAAAAGGCCTGAAAAAAACTATATTAGTGGCAGTGTTTATTATATCTGAGCAATCTACTACCACTAATATCATTAAGCAAATATTTCCTAGGCATTGGTCTGCTTGCTGTAATATAGTTATAGGTTGTTGTCCTGAAACTAAACAAGTTACTCACGGATAATCAATCAAAGAGTTAAAAAGAGTCTAAAAGAAGTACATGGGTCCCCTACTCCAGATGTATATCCTATGAAAGGTGAAGCGATCTTAGGATTTCTCTGAACACCAGCCTGGAAGCAGTTCTAGTACAAAATGGCAGAGGCTCTCCCTGCCGCTTGTGACCCGTGGTACTGACTGGAAGCTGCTGTGGACAGGAGGTGGGGGAGCCACTATCCAGAGCTCCCCTTCCTTTAGCAGGTGTCAAATCTTACAAACAGGATCTGCCTAGCTGGGGCTTAATCCTTCCTCCATCCACCACACTCTCTCCTTTCCTACCTGTCTCCCCTCCATCTCCCCTCCACCACCTCCTGCTCTGCTCTTGATTACAGGGCGCATCTTTACATTCCTCTCCTTATTTAAGATGGAGTCTGCACCTCTTGGGAAACAAAGGAGGTCCCTAGGAGACCTGTGTGTTTACAGAGTGTAAAAATTACAAAGAATCTAAAGGTGAGGGTCTTTTTAAAGTTACTACTTCATCATATAGCTCAGGCATAAAGACAAACTGGAATGGGTAAGAGATGAAGAGATGACATTATTTCTCGCTCATTAGTTCATTAGTGTGTATCACGGATGGAAAACACTCCTAAAGTGCCACGGGATTTCCAGTTTCTTAAAAATACAGTTTCTTAAAAATACAATCAATCTGCTTAAAAAAAAAAAATTCAAAGTCTCATGTTCTAGGCATCTTAAGAAGTATAAATTCACAAAATTCCACAAGACTTAGATCACTGATAATAAATATGCTATGAAACAGCTTTTCAGAAATGTTTTCCCAGAGAACTCAAGTTTTTGAAATTTGTAATAAAGAGAGACACGTGGCTATCGTTCAAACAAAACAAAACAGTGCAGGAATACACAAGGAATTAAGTACAAGCGCTGTGGTGGTGTCAAAATTAAGTGCTCAGACAGCATCACCTAGAGCCCTCAATCACGTTGTCATCCTCTTAGGAATCCTCTACTCCATGTCCTGCCTAATTCTGGGTTAAGATACAACAAAAATGGGGTGGGGTGCTGTAAGACCCCTGTCTCTGTGGAGTATTTATATTATTGGTCAAAACAAACAAGTAAAAAAGCAAGTAATAAACACTATGCTAGACAGCAGTAAGTATAACGATGGTCAGGTTTGTCTAAAGGGAAGGAGGAAGCAAGGCGCTCACTGTCTGGGAAAAGATACTGAACAGAGGAAGCAGCCAGAACAAAGACTCCAAAGCGGGAAGATGCTTGTTGTTGTTTAAGGAAAGCCTGCAAGCCAGTGTGGTAAGAGCAAAAGGAAGAGGGAGAGTGGTGGGTGATTAAGGGTCAGGGTGAGGGGCTGGGGCTCACTAGAACTGAGAAATGTTTTCCTAGACAGCAATGGTGGCAACAGGTGGAGGATGGGGGAGGGAGGTGATCCCCAGGAATCAGAACACACCAAACAGAAGAAAGGCACATGAGTGTGAGGTGTCTAAAGGCTGCGTGGGACTCAAGAGGCTGGCCTAGCCCTCAAGGAGTACACATGATAATGTGAGCTTGATTGAGAAAGGTGGGAGGCCCAGGTGGGGTGGGAAGTTTTCAGCCTCTGATGTCTGTTGAGCTGTGGAAGTGAGCAGCAGGACCAGGAAACAGCTGGGTAAGAAGCAGGCAGGCAGGCAGGCAGGCAGGCAGCTGTCCTTTTAATGTAAACATTGCTTTCCTAAGGAAGGATGCAGTCCTTCCAGAGAGCTGCTCTGTAAAGAAAACCGTAAATCTTAGCAAGATCCTTGTGTGGGGGAAATATTCCCTTTAAATTTTCTGTAGCAGGGGCAAAAGGGGGTAGGGTGGAGCAAGAACTAGAATTTAGAGTATTGTATAATTACTATGAACGGAACTGAACTGGGCTAACTTACAGTGAATCATAAGACAAAGATGATTTAAAATGGGACCAAGAAAGCAAACAGGACTTTCTGTTTTTTAAAGAGCAAGCATTTCCTGAAATGGGTAAATGAGCAAATAAAGAAGTTTGTGCTAACTACCATCAATTTTCCATAAGGAAGGGGATTCCATTGTAACTGTGTACTTTGCAACAAAGGTACCTGAGGCCAGAGTCAGGACCTTGCTCACTGCTGCACGGCTTGGTTGCTAGAACAGTGTCTGGTTGGGCCCAAGTGCCTGATCTTCAGGGTAAAAAGCCTACCCAGAGCCCTCACCTCAGAATCCATCACCCCAAGAAGGTACTATACTATCAGCAGAAAATTACTCAAAAAACAAGCAGAGAAAAGAAATGTTTTCCTTGCATAGTACCTGTGCAAGTCAACATATCTCATTGGGGTCAAGTGATTACTCATGAAACACAGCCATCAGGGCTCTGTGCAGACTGCTGTTTGGAATATACTGACATATAGGTCAAAATATCAAGCTGTTGCAAAAGGAAAATAAGCTTTTTTCTTAATCCCCATAAGGAACTGCACTAACTCTGCCCCTTTGGGACAAAGAACAAACGCCATGAGGGAATATTGGACAGTTTTCCTCTGAACCCTTCAAAACCTTAGCTGACTTAAGAAATAGGTTTGCTTTGCTATAACATGTTTGTTGTTGTTTTGTTTTGTAACGGCAGATTACAAATTTATTATTATTTGTCTTAATATAAGAGACCAGTAAAAAGGATAGCAGTAATTATCCACTCGTGATTAAGGAATACTATAAATCCCATAGAGAGGAATTACTTTAGTAGGAAAACCCCATAAGTTATATTCATTATTATCAACCAGATACAAATGCCTAAACTTCTGCCAGGTGACAAAGGTCTTCCTCTAAATATGTTTAAATTTAATTACACTTTGTTTATGTACTGGGATTGTGTGAGTGTGTATGTGTGGGCGATCCGTGCTTCCACCAAGAGAATCCGGGGACCATTCTAGGGTCCTAAGGCTTGGCTCTAAGGGCCTTTAACATCCTGAGCCATTTCACCGGTCCCCGAAGACATCTTCCTACAGGCCGTCATGTTTACACACAAATCCTTTTACTCCAGAACCAGATTACTTACAGTTGACAATTTAGAACCCGGTTCCACAGAGATTTCTAAAGGCAAGTTCACCCAAACCAATAATACAGAACCCAAAGATCTAGATTTACAATACTCTTTCCTATCTACCGCCTTCCGCGAAGCATTTCACCCCCACCCCACACACATTAACACCAGAACATCCTCCGGAGTAACTTCAATACCATAAATACGCCTTAAAACCACAAAAAAGCTCAGCCGTGGTCTGGAAGGTGCGGTTAAGTCTGCCGGTCGCCAGCATTAGAACCGATCGATGGGGAACCCAGGGTGCTCGGAACGGTGCCGCGGGTTCCGGGCCGCTTCCTGGCCGGACGCTGTGGTCCGGCGCATCCCGGGGGGCGCCCCCCGCTCGCAGGCCGGGCCGGGGCCTCACCTTGTACACGTCCCCGTAGGTGCCGCTGCCGACCCTCTGCACCAGCTCGTAGTCGTGCTGCGGGTTCCGCCTCAGGATGTCGGCGGCAGGCCTCAGCGGGGCCTCCATCTTCGCTGCGCCCAGCCCGGGGCTCTGCCCGCGGCAGCCGTCTCCCGCTAACGAGGGCGCGCGGCGCTTCCCAACATGGAGCCTCGGCTCGCAGCTGCGCCTGCACCGGCGAGAGCGAGCGCGGGGGGCGTCACGGGGCGCGACCCCGGCAGCCTCCGGGCCTCGTCGGCCCCGCCAGGCCCCGCGCCGGCCGTACCCGAGAGGCCGTCCGTTCTTGGCCGAGCGCCGGCGTCGGAGACTCGAGTCTTCGCCGAGACGGCCGTGCGCACAGTCGCCGCCGCCGCACCACGTTCCCCACCCGCGGCTGCGTCACCCGGAGACACGTTCGCGGCCGGCGCGGATCGAGCCCGGCCCGCCCGAGAGCGCAGGCCGTGGGTCCAGACTGCCGCCCAGAGGCCCGCCGAGTGCACGACACCCTGGACGCCGCCGCGCCCCGCCTCCCAGCCGCTTGCGGGGCGCCCGAGGCGTTCGCGCGGCGTCTGACCCGCCCAGCTTCGGCCAGGATTCGCCCAGTTGGCCGGCGGGACTAGAGGAGGAGCGCCTGTGCTCAGGCCTCGCGAGCGCTGCCTTCTGCTTCCATTCGGTCCAGGTAAACTGAGGCCGGCCCGGGCCGGAGGTGGGGGAGTGCCGGGTTAACCAAACGCCGGCACGCCCGACTGCACCGGCCTGTTCCACACACTGTTCCCGGAGGTACCAGTTCCGAGGCTGGACCGCACACCTGCAGAACCTGTCTTCCACCGGGGTTTCCCCCGAGCCATTTAAAAAAGAAACCCCAATTCCTACGAAGTTCCTGTGGTCTCTGGGCATCGCCGCAATATTGCAAGCGTTAATGGGAGGAGTTCTAGAGATGCTAAAGCAAAGCTCGGGACCTTTGTCTCATTCTGCTTCCAACACTTCCAAAGTAGGTGATCTGGCACAAGGCATACTGGCAACATCCCAGTGTCCTTATCTGTAGCTGGAAGAGGATAGGTTTTGCATTTGACACCGGAGAAATGTTTGTAAACCATTTTACAGCATTGTAAAGAGGATTACATTGTAAGAGGCTTTAAAACGTAAGAGGCCTGCCTATCAATGCACAAAATATTGGGCAGGAGTTGTGAGAAGTGATTTGGTTAATGTTTCAGACTGTTTTGTAATTTGAGTTCCAATCTTGTTCTTATGGTAGAAATGAAGTTGCCAATTTTATGTATACTGGTAAAATTACTTCTAGAGTCCTGCAGAGATTTTTCAGCAGGAAAACCAGATAAGGACTGGAAAGATGGCCCAGTGGTTAGCAGCACTGGCTGCTCCTCAGAGGTTGATTCCCAGCACCTGTGTGGCAGCCCACTCCACGTTAACTCCGAGTAGGGATCCAGAGTGGGCTGAGGGAGCTCTGACGCCCTCTTCTGGCCTGTGTAGGCACCACGTATGCATATGGTGCACAGCGGTACATGCAGGCAAAACACAAACTTAAATAAAAATGTAAGAAAAATTGGAAAAACTAGAAAAAATGACAACAGAACAAATTTCAGATGACACGTGACTCCAGACGCACACTAATTCTGTTTTGAGAAATAACTTCTTATAGCTAATAAATGAAGAAATTAAATTAACACCTTAACAGAACAGAGACTGTATGCATTTTCTGTGTTCCGCACACAGAGAGCACTTATTTAGGGAACGTAAGTAAGCCCAGACTTACATGCCCCAGGGACAAAGCCTGTGTGTGTGCTGCATTGAAAAAAAATGGTTGAAGAACAGTTCCTTCTTTCAAATCTTCTTGGCACTTGTTTTGGTGGGCACATATTTTTGGCTTCGATGACTCAGAATCTCTTCAACTGTTCTATTGGTATCTTAGTACTTGTTTACTGTCATGGATTTATGTTGGTCATGTAGTCAAACCCACCCTTACCCACTCTGCGACTAGGCCGCTGTGGGAAATTCATGGGTTGAAGGCCCTCCACCACACTGGTCGCAGGATGGTCAACTTGGAGGGGGGGCCAGTGTTGTGTGAGGGGAGAGTGTCTTCCAAGTTCAGAGTCAAAAAGGGAACGCTGATCCTTTGTCTAGTGTGAGATGTATTTGTTCTCATTTATACCTGCACTATCCCGTAGAGAGTTTGAGGCAGCTCACACAAAATACTTATTTTTACACAAGATAAAAATAAATGAGAGGAAACTGCCTCAGATTTGAAAGGGGGGAAGCAGGAAACCAGAACAATGCAACCAGAGAGAGAGAGAGAGAGAGAGAGAGAGAGAGAGAGACCAAAGAAGACCTGAGAGTGGGTTTTCTTTGTTTGTTTGCTTTTGAGAGGAAGATGAACAAACTGGTCAAGAGAGGCATATCTCTTCCTGATGCTAAGACCTCAGAGACATTTTCCTTGTGAGCCTTTACAGAGTGGAAACTTGAGAACCCAGTCTGAGACAGAGATAAATATCCTCTGACAAGCCTCCAAGTGTATTGTTGTAGAAACATACTGTTTAAAATGAATTAGGTAATAAAAAGTTTGAGGTCACAGTGAAGATAATTTATGTTGCCAGTAATGGCAGATCCATATGCTCTGACCATCAGCCAAAGAGTGGATAGCCTGGAGAGACGGGAGTCTGTGTGCTGGCGGGAAACAGTGCCTGCTCCAGTCATCATTTCCTTGTGCCACAGATGAGGCAAACAGGAAGGCATTTGCTTTACACTAACTTCAAAGGAATTTTTAGATTTTTCTTTTCAGAACTAGCTGAGTTAATTTTAACAAGGTCAGTGACTTAAGTTAGTTGGTAAAGAAATTCAAATTCAATTTACTTATAAACTGTGAGTAGGCTTAATTTGTATCTTAAACAATTAAGCATGTAATTTCCAGGTTGAAAGTTACATAATAGTAAGTCAGTGTAGCTAATGTTGAAAGAGCTCTTACAATTGCTCAGTTTTACAATGACAAGATATGGAATAAGAAGAAACATGACTTAATGGGTATTTCATTCAAAACATACATATACACGCACATACATGATAATACACAATAAGAAAATGTTTTTCAGCTTTTAAAAATATAATTTTGATACAATTTAGTTATTTCTTGGGGGCCAGTGCTAATGCTATTGTATATGTGTGTGCCTGTGTGTGTGTGTGTGTGTGTGTGTGCATATGTGTGTGAGTGTGTCTTAGAGGACAGCTGTGGGAGTCAACTCTGACTTGCCAGTATGTAGATCAAGCTCAGGCCATCAGGTGGAAGCAGCAGCCTTTATAGGCTGTGCGGTTTCACCAGCCATATTTTCCAGCTTTTTGCTATTTTCCATATAACAAACCATAGTGGTTTACTGTAGGTTTGTTATACTTTTCCACCCTCTTTTAATCTTCTTCACTAAAGTGCTAGTTGTGATTGGTGATCTCTACAGTCAGCTTTAATTTTAGCTGAGACTAAATGACAACATAAATCAAGGCCATAGAATTTTTTATGTTTTATGTAGTCTAGGTTCAAAATGTATTATCCAAGCAAAACCTATCGAGTTGAAATCCTAAAATTAGGCTGCTAGATATGGAGGCACATGCATTTAATTCCTGTACTTGGGAAGCAGAGGCAAGGGCTGTACAACTGCAAGGGCCACACATTGTAAACTGAATAATTCCAAGATCTCTGTCTGTTAAGAAAGGTACAGGCACTGAAGGTAATGGTCTAGGGTCCTGTGTCAGGGACCTGCTTGAGTCATTTTGAGCAGATAGAGTAAGGATGTAAGTCTTGAATAAGAGTTGAAGTTTCAGCATAGCCCAGATGGAAAAACTATAGCCTGGGTGTACTGGTTAGTTTTGTGTCAATTTGACACAGCTGGAATTATCACAGGGAAAGGAGCTTCAATTGAGGAAATGCCTCCAGGAGATCCAACTGTAAGGCATTTTCTCAATTAGTGATCAAGAGGGAAAAGCCCCTTGTGGGTGGGACCATCTCTGGGCTGGTAGTCTTGGGTTCTATAAGAGAGCAGGCTGAGCAAGCCAGGGAAAGCAAGCCAGTAAAGAACATCCCTCCATGGCCTCTGCATCAGCTCCTGCTTCCTGACCTGCTTGAGTTCCAGTTCTGACTTCCTTTGGTGATGAACAGCAGTATGGAAGTGGAAGCCAAATAAACCCTTTCCTCCTCAACTTGCTTTTTGGTCATGATGTTTGTGCAGGAATAGAAACCCTGACTAAGACAAATTGGTACCAGAAGAGTGGGGTATTCCTGTGACAACCTGACCATGTTTTGGGGGGGACTGTGGAAGGACTTTGGAACTTTGGGCCAGAAGATCCATTCTTTGTTAAGAGTACTGTGGAATGTAGTGTGGAGCTTGGAAGATAATGTTGAGAACAGTACAGAAGATGGAGGCCTGGCTTATGAAATTTCAGAGGGAAAATTAAACACTCTTTTCAGGGCCATTGTTACTTTGTGAAGATTCTGTGGTTCTGGTTAGCTGGGGCTGAAGAATCAGCTGTGATTAACAAGATACCAGAACTAGTAAAGTGAAACCTTTGTATTACTGGGACAATTGATGCTGGTTAGCTGGAGCTAAGAAATTAGCGGCGATTAAGAAGAGACCAGCATCATTGAGGTGACATCTTCTGGGAAGTGTTTTCTGAAAGCACAAGGAGGCTATGTTCCAGAGATAGCCATGGTTGTACCTTGTGCTGTGGCTGGACTTGGTAATGTGTAAGAGTTACCTAGGTGGTACTGGTTTTGAAGGCATGAAGGGGTCATGCAGAGCAGCTTAGGCCATGGAAGCACCGTGAGAGGCCATGGAAGGCCATTGGTGAATGTGCAGCCTCAGTTGCAATTGATGGCCCAGGACTGAAGGGGTCATGCAAAGGATTTGAGGCTTGGCACCATGAAGAGAGCCTATGAGAGGCTAGTGTTGAAGCCTAGTTACAGTGGAAGACAGCATCATTTTGGAGATGCCAGTACCATAAGATGACCACCAAGAACAGCAGCAGCAGTGGAGTACAGGCATCTGGAGCCTAGAGGACAACGTGTGTGCTACAAAGGGCATGGCTGGAGAAGTGACCCAAGCCCTTGGAGGAGCCCAGAAGATCCTGAGTTGGACCGCAGACATTGGACAGTTGGAGATTGATTTTTGCTTTTGATTGTAACTGTGCCCTGATATTTTTGCCTCTTGAAGGAAGTTTTTTCGTGAAGCCCATACATAGTTAAGAGACGTTGAATTTTAAAGTACTTTGAATTTTAAAAGATACTGGATATTTTAAAAAGATTGAACTTTTAATATGTAAAGACTGTGGGTCTTTTAAAGTTATTTAAGATCTTGGGGTTGAATAAGAACTAAGGATTGAGGCTTACTAGTGATGTATCAAGTTGACAAGGGGTCAATTGTACTGGCTAGTTTTGTGTCAACTTGACACAGCTGGAGTTATCACAGAGAAAGGAGCTTCAGTTGAGGAAATGCCTCCATGAGATCCAACTGTAAGGTATTTTCTCAATTAGTGATTGTCTTAGTCAGGGTTTCTATTTCCTGCACAAACATCATGACCAAGAAGCAGTTGGGGAGGAAAGGGTTTATTCAGCTTACACTTCCATACAGCTGTTCATCACCAAGGAAGTCAGGACTGGAACTCAAGCAGGTCAGAAAGCAGGAGCTGATGCAGAAGCCATGGAGGGATGTTCTTTACTGGCTTGCTTTCCCTGGCTTGCTCAGCCTGCTCTCTTATAGAACCCAAGACTACCAGCTCAGAGATGGTCCCACCCACAAGGGGCCTTTCCCCCTTGATCACAAATTGAGAAAATGCCTTACAGTTGGATCTCATGGAGGCATTTCCTCAATTGAAGCTTCTTTCTTTGTGATAATTCCAGTTGTGTCAAGTTGACACAAAACTAGCCAGTACAGTGATCAAGTGGTAACATATATGGACCTACGGGGAGGGGGCACATATTTTCATTCAAACCACTACAATGACTTACAATCACTACATGAAAGTGCCAGAATGTCCCTCATACATTGTAAAGGAAAGACTCTTTTGGTTCAGGAAGATGGAAGTGTTGGGCTTTTGTAGATATAAAGTGTATTTCCAAATGCTGAGGTATATAAAAGGTTGTATTCATATCTGGTAGATCTAGTCACTAGTGTTTGGCTCATGAGGGCTCTGACCTAAGCGATGGCTTGATTCATTAGCAGGGTCAAAATCTGAATGAACATTTGGGTATGTGGGAAACTGCAGAAGGTGGGACTTCTTCGGAGGAAACAGGTCACTGGGTATATTCCTTTGAAGGATAGTTTTGTGCCCAATCCCCTACTCTGTTTCTCTTTCCTTCCTGGATGCTTTCAGGGGAGCAGCTTTGCTTCAGTAGACCCTTCTGCCATAAACCTTTCCTCACCACACAACCAGAAACTATGGGGCCAGTTGACCACAGCTTATAGCCTCTACATGTTAAGTTTTAAGTGGTTTCTGTCAAGTGTTTTGTCACAGTAGTGGAAAGAAGACTGACATCTCCTCTACTGTGTTCATCCTGCACAGTTATGCTCTGTGCACACCTCCTCCAGGAAGACCTGTAGAATTTATCCAACCAAGACATTGAGTGAAGAAGAACAGAGAGATCGTGTCCTCAGTAGGTTGGAGGTGATGTTGCCACAGTAACAGGGAGATTCTTGCAGAGGTCAGAAGACATAACTATCAAACAGATGCTGAGTACAGTTACTAACTATAGTTATAGTTGATAAACCCTCAAGAAGAAGTGATATTCAAGGTATTTTGACTACAAGAGATTGGGACAGTGGCCCATAGATCCTCAGATCTATGGAATAAATGAAACCATAGACTATTTAAGTAGCTACTCATAGATTCTTGATATAGTGAGTGGGAGAATTCTAGGAATAGCGAGCAGAAAAGAAGTTAGAATCTGTTACAGTATGATAGAGATGCAAAGCACCTCTACACCTGGTGGTAAGCCAGTCTTGGACCTGGAATCCTTTAAATAAGGGCTGGGAGGCAGCTGTCTTTGAGGAAGGATGCTGCCTATAGTTACATTTCCAAAGAGGCCCACGACCTTTCACCGGGATGAGTATGAATTGAGGAATGTGAAACTCTCCGACTGTCTAGAGGATAGCAGCCTGCACAGCATCCCCTGCAGCATCGTTGTCACACACTGGCATTCCAGTGAGCTCTGGAGACCCTGAAGGAAATCAGATGGCGTCCTAGCAAGGATGTTGTTCATAAGAGGTCTAGAAGTAAAGATAAATGCTGAGGCCGTTTTCTCAGTTTCAAAATGTATGTGAGAATGGGCACACTGCACAGAGGAAACTCCGAAGAGGCTCAAGAATATCAGTGGAGGGATGTGAAATTGGAGGACTGATTGGCCTAGTATGACCCCCCGTGCCTACAGGAGAAAATCAAATTAAACCTAATCACTCAGAAAATTAGTTTAGTGTAACTGTTAAAGACCTGAAAGACATTGGTGCAATTGTTAAAAGTCTGAGAGATGGGGCTGGAGGGATGGGTCAGAGGGTAAGGACACTTGCTGCTCTTTCAGAGGACCCACGGTGACTCACCATCTCTAACTCCAGTGGCAGAGGACCCAGCACTCATTTCTGACCATTGCAGCCAAAATACACATTTTTAAAAAAATCTTTAAAAAAATCAAATCTGAGAGACAGAGGTTCAATAGTGTCTTAATCCATTTTATGTTACTATAACACCATAGGCTGAATTCATATCTCTCAGTTCTGAAGGTTAGCCAACCCAATATTAAGATGCTGGCATCTGATATTGGCATTCTGGTTATATTATCACTTAGAAAAAGGTATCAGGACAAGAACTTGCTAATTTGAAATAGGTAGATAAAGGAAACCCTTCATTAAGGAATGTAAGAGGGCCCAGCCTTCGTGACCTAATCATCCCTGAAAGGGGTCATGTTTTGACATGGTTACAACAGAGATTAAGTTTCCAACATATGAACTTTGGTGGACACATTCAAACTATCCCAAATAGACAAATTAGCTTGGAGATGTTTGTGAATTACAAAAACAAACAAACAAACAAAATTACCATTTTCAGGGAGATACCTTTACAAATAAAGCACTTGCTGAGCAAGTGTGACACCCTTAGTTCAGGTCCCCAGCACCCATCTGAAAGCCAAGCATGGTGGCATTACCTGTAGCTCCTGCACTGGAAATGCAGAGACAAGAGGACCTCAGGGACTTTCTGACCAGCCAGTCTAGCTGAAACAGTGAGCCTGGGGTTCAGACAGAAGCCTTGCCTCAAAGAAAGAAAAAGGTAGGGAAGCAGGTGAGGAAGACATTATCAGTCCCTGGCCTCTGCATGCACACACGAGTGAGCATACATAGGGAAGCTTATTTGTACATGTGCATATATGTGTAAATCACACACACACACACACACACACATACACACACACACACACACATACACACACACACACACACACACACACACACACACACACACACACACACAGTTTATGCCAATTAATTTGTAATACTGCATCTAGGACCTTAACTAGAACCAATAAAAAGTTTGGTAGTCTGAGCACAGCTGCTGACTTGAAGCCCAAAATGTAGCTTTTTCACTTCCTGTGAACAAGGATAATCTGAAGCATTTGCCTTCCTGAGGCTCTGATAGGCTTTTCAGTGCAGTAACACAGTATAATTCTAGACTGGCCTTTGTTTCCTTGCTATCAAGAAGAACATCATGGCAGTCTATTATTTTGATTCCATTATAGAATTAGGACTGGGGAACAGGAAGTAGCTACTAGCCTACATACTTTAGAAAGACTATTCAGGCAGATGTGATCTCATACATAAAGTGATGGATATTAGGGACTTAAGACAGGACATCCATGAGCCCGACTAAATTGTCCTTGTACCAGAGAATGAAGCATAAATCCATGTGGTACTAACACCTTATTGAAATTTCCCCATCTCCGAGGATGAGTTGATGTGCTGATGTGCTTAGCTGTCCTGTTTGGATTCTGAAGACAGTGCACTGCATTCACTGTTCTTTCATCCTTTCCCTCATGCCACGTGACTAGCAGTTTTCATGGGACTTTGAATAAATAACATGGCTGATGATCCATGATATGACATTTGGTGTCTTGATACTTGGGTTTTAGGACTCAGCAGATCTAATAGCAAACACAAATTATACAGAGTCTCTTGTAAACCCAAAATGAGAATCACAGCACTAGAGGTCCTACCTAGGATTTTGGAATATGAGCATGCCCTATCTGTGACGTCTACACTCCTGAAAGCCAACTCTTGGCTTGCTCCCAGGCATTGGCACATATTTAACACCAGACTATGGGATATTAAGTGATAATGTGACATAAACTAGTCTTTAGGAACTGTGTGTGTTCTAGTTTACTGAACTATAAATGCAGACAGCAGAATTCTGTTGTTGAATGGAACAGTACATACTGGAAAAGCTTGGCACGATCTGGAAGCACAGGTAGATTTCTAACAAACTTCCATGGAATCTTCCTTTCTCTCACCATCTCCGTGCCTCCTTTCTTCTCTTACATATGCAGGCTCAGGGTCAGCAGAGGAAGTATGTGTACAGGCCTCGTTTATTAATAATCAGTGTTCTGTGTTAGCACCAATGTGAAGAAGTTTGCCGCTGATTCATGGCCCTATTCCACAAAGAAGAATGATGACAATGAAGAAAAATTCTCTAGTGGGCACAATATTGAGCAGTACATTTCATAGATCTTTTTGTTAGGCAGGAGAGTTGGCATTAGTTAATATAGATGTATGCATAATAGGTAGTAGGTTGGTCAGTGACTTGGAAAGAAGATTCAAGTTAAGGATGTCAGTAGATAAAGTATTGCAGATGGGTTATTAGAAATACACAGAATGTGAAAATATTTGTGAACCATACTACCCTGTACCTGAGGGTATCCACCCTGATAAGTGATTCTTCAAGATGATAAGCCCTGTAGATGTAAACTAAACAGTCTCTTTGTCCAGTCACTGTACTACTTGATTAGTTGCCTCATGTGACAACAAGAACTTAAGCTAAATAGTAGACTCGACAGTATGGATTTCTGCTTGCCAAGTATAATTCATTTATTGCCATTGTGGAATGTTTAACCTATGTATATCAGAGCCATGGCAGAGACTCAAGTCTGATATTGTTGCCTATATCAGCCAGTCATCTGATGATAATCTAATTGCACTAGATCTTTTGGGAAAGATGGAAAAGGCAATTTGCCTCCATAGAAACAGATTCATATTGCACATGGTTTATTTTTCCTGTCATAAAGCTCTGTCTTAGTTATGGTTTTACTGCTGTAAATAGACACCATGACCAAGACAACTCTTATAAGGACAATACTTAATTGTGGCTGGCTTAACTGGTTCACAGGCTCAGTCCATTATCAACAAGGCAGGAACACGGCAGCATCTAGGCAGGCATGGTGCAGGAGGAGCTGAGAGTTCTACATCTTCATCTGAAGGCTGCTAGCACACTACTGGCTTCCAGGCGCTAGGATGAGGGTCTTAAAGCCCATACCCTCAGTGACACCCTACTCCAACAGGGCCACACCTTCTAATAGTGCCACTCCCTGGGTCATGGTGGTCATGGTGTTTGTTCTCAGCAGTAAAACCCTAAGACACCCATGAAGACATGGTGACATGGCATACAAATTTGCATATATGCATACATGTATAACCCATGGCCTGAGTTTATGGACCTGTGAACCAAGGGGTGGAGGTATCATTGCTCTTAGATTATTCCTAATAATTCTTAAGAGAATTTTTGTCCTCATAACTTATTCTCTACACACTGGGCTTGGTGAGTCTGAAGGCCTGCTTTCTCTCATGTAAGTAAGCCACAATTTTATTAACTGGGGGCTGAAGCTACTACATAGCAGCTTTTTGGTCTTTATGCCACAGAACCAACAGATCAGAGAGCACATTGTATTGGTTGCAGTTCCTGGCCCTAACTACTACAGGGAAATTGGTTGTTGTTCTACAAAGAGAATAAGGAAGACTGTGTCTGAAGTCCTAGGTATACCCCTTAACATTCACATGTTAATTGAACATGATAATGTTCAAACTAGATAGGGTAGGTAGCTTGGATCACATGATAGAAGCCCCAAGTAAAGGATGGAAGAAAATACAAATCTTGTTCTTCTTATTGAAGGTACCATCTTGGATGTTCATATTATTCCACTAGAGGGAAATATATATATTTTTTATTTAAGCCTTTAGAATTTGTTTTACACAGCCCAATTTACTTCTAACTAGTATAATCTACATGTTGAACTGATCAGTTAACTGCCAAGGTCAACCTATTTCATGTGAGAGTTTGTAAGCCTTTTTGAGATACATACAAAAGCATGCTAATGGATACAAATACCTCTTCAAACTGTTTGTTTTGTGGTGTTGTTTTGGTTTGGGGGGGGTGTTTTGGAGACAGGGTTTCTCTGTGTAGCCCTGGCTGTCCTGGAACTCACTTTGTAGACCAGGCTGGCCTTGAACTCAGAAATCTGCCTGCCTCTGCCTCCCTTAAAGGCTCCCTTAAAGGCGTGTGTCACCACATCCGGCTCCAAACTGCTTGTTATAGACTCATTTATATAATACAGAGGGAAGCAGCAGGTTTGGGAATCAGTGGTGGGGAAACTAAGTTAGGAAGGACTTTATTTATGATGAGGTAAAATGAATGTGAAAAAGGACAAAAAGAAAAAGAAAAATTAATGGAGGATGCAGAGGAGAAAAACAGCTTAAATATTAAGATTTTTGAGATACAAGAGCTTTACCTCAAAGTTTATTCATGTTGTAGCATGTATCAGTATTTATTTTTTCCTTCTGAATAAATAATATTTCAATTGTATGGCTATCTCACATTTTGTTTACCCATTAGTTATTTGTCATTTGAGATGTGTCTTAGTTGAGTTTTGTTGGGGTGAAGAGACACCCCACAATAACTCTTATAAAGGACAACATTTAATTGGGGCTGGCTTGCGTGCAGTTCGGAGGTTTAGTCTGTTATCATCATGGAGGGAAGCATAGCACCGTACAGGCAGACATGGTGCTGAGGAGATAACTGAGTTTTCTACATCTGCATGGGCAGACATCAAGGAGAGAGATTGACACTGGGCTTGGCTTGAGCTTCTAAAGCCTCAAAGCCTAACCCAGTGAGGCACTTTCTCCAATAAGGCTGTAAGGACTCTAGCAAGGCACAGGTCCTAATCCTTTCAGATAGTGCCACTCTCTAGGAGCCTCTGGGGGCTATTTTCATTCAAACCACCACAGTTGCTTATGTTTCTTCTATATTACTAACACTACCATTTCTAAACAAGTTTCTGTGTGGACTTGCATCATAATTTCTTTGGGATATACACCTAGAGGGAGAATTGCTGAGCTACACAGTAATCCTGTATCAGTTTGAGAACCACCAGACTTCTTCCTCATGCTGCTGTAGCATGTCATGTTTCACCTGTAGAGTGTGAAGGTGTCTGTTTCCCTACATATTCATCAGTGCTTTCTGTGGTTGCATTTGCTCAGAGTCATTGCAGATGTGACATGGTAACATTCAGCTTTGGTTTGCATTTCTCTAGAATCTAAAGATGTCCTACTGGCCTTTGCATGTGCTCACTTGGGACATACAAAACATTTGAGAACTTTTGGCTACTTAAAATTTCAGATTATTTGTGTTTTTATTAGGTTATACTAATACCTTAGATTATACTTCAGTGTCTCAAAGTTCATTCTATCCTCCCTCTCCTATATCTTAGGTAACTTTATCTCTATCTCTGTTATTATCTATTTATATGTCTTTAATCCTAGTACCTACATAATTTCGAACCCATGGATGCTAAGCAATACAAAACTAACCAAACTAAACACCACCAAAAGAATACAGTTCCATTTAGTTCCTGTGGTTATCATTTTTATTTATTTTTAAGGCATTCACTATGTAGTTCACTGTGGCCCTGAGTTTATTTATTCAAAATTGGCCTTGGACTTGAAATACTCATTTTCAGCTTCCCAAGTGATGTGTTAAGTTCACTGTTATTTTACTGTTTAATCCTAGTACTCAGGAGGTAGAGAAAGAGGCTAGGGTGATATACATAGTGAGTTCTGGACCAACCAAGATTGCATAACGAGACTCTGTCTCAAACTATAATACAACAAAGTACAATAAATTTAGGCATGGCAGTAGCACATGCTTATAATGGATTACCCAGGAGTTGGAATCAGGAAAATCAGGGATCAAGTCCAACCTGGGCTGTGAGGCAATGTTCTGTTCTAGGTAAATGATTCTTTCTGGAATATACACAAAGAAGCAAGGAACAGTGGCACTCCAGCAGCTGTAAGCACAACCTGAGAGGAGCCAGAGCTGCCTGGAGAAATGCCTCATTCCAGCTCTGAGGTAGAGAAACAGGAGGGAACCCTGAAACATTTCCTTGTGCCAGAAAACAAGGAAGTGCCTAAAATAAATTAGGTGAATGTTAATTTTAAAATACAGGAGCAGACTCAAAGAGGATCCTTTTGGCTAAATCTAGGGAATTTTGAATATTAAAGAGCAGGAGGACTGAAGAGATACTTCAGTGGATAAGAGCACTGGCTGTGTAAGTATTACAGCCTGGTTCAGATCTCTAGTACCCATGGAAAAGCCATAGAACGCTGGCACCTATAACCCCAGTGCTAGCTAGGGGAGAAACAGAGGAGCTCTGGGCTTTGCTAACAGCCAGCCTGGCCTAATTGGTGAGCTCCAGGTTTAATGATAGACTTTGTCACAATAGAACAAGGCTTTGAGTGATAGAAAATTACACTAGACATCCTCCTCCTCTGACCTCTACAAGCACAAACATATACACGCATACACACACACACACACACACACACACATTTTAAAAATAAGGGTGGCATTGAACCATCTTTTAAAGAGTTCATGTATCTCTAGTCATTTTTCTATTGCTGTGCTAAACATGTGACTATGCTGGCTCATTTTATGTCACCTGACACAAGCTGGAGTTAACTCAAAGGAGGGAGTCTCGATTGAGAAAAATACCTCCATTGGATCTGGCTACAGAGTATTTTCTTAGTTAATGGTGGATAGGGGAGGACCCAGCCCATGTTGAGTGGTTCTATCTTTGATCCTGGGTTCTAAAGAATGTAAGCTGGGCAAGCCAGTAAGCACACACCTCCACGGCTTCTACATCAGATCCCACCTCCAGGTTCCTGCCCTGTTGAGTTCCTGTTCTGGCTTTCTTCAATAATGAAAAGCAGTATGGAAGTCTATCCAGATAAACACTCCCCAACTTGCTTTTTGGTTGGGATGTTTCATTCTAGCAATAGAAGCCCAAACTAAGACAATGACCAAGGCAACTTAGGGGAGAAAGGATTTACTTGGGGCTTCAGTTCTAGAGGGAGGAGTCTATTACTGTCTAGGCTAGGAAGCATGGTATCAAGCAGGCAGCATGCTAGGAACAGTTAAGAGCTCACATCTTCAACTGCAAGCAGCAAGCAAGTTCTCAAAACCTGCCCTTAATGACGGACTTCCTCCAACAAGACCAGACCTGCTGGGACAGTGCCACCAACTGAAGACCAAGTGTTCAGATGTCTAAGACTATTGAGAGATATCTCATCCAAACCATCTTAGGGATGCTAAACATACAATAGGTGTGTGTGTGTGTGTGTGTGTGGAGAGAGAGAGAGAGAGAGAGAGAGAGAGAGAGAGAGAGAGAGAGAGAGAGAATGAACTATAAAATGTAAAGAAATTATAGAATTATTTTTTTTCAACTTTTATTAGATATTTTCTTCATTTACATTTCAAGTGTTATCCAGAAAGTTCCTTATTTCCTCCCCCCTCCCGGCCCTGCTCCCCTACCCACCCGCTCCCACCCCTTGGCCCCGGCGTTCCCCTGTATTGGGGCATATAAAGTCTGCATAACCAAGGGGCCTCTCTTCCCACTGATGGCCAACTAGGCCATCATCTTCTATATATGCAGCTAGAGACACGAGCCCAGGGGGTACTAGTTAGTTCATGGTTATTCTTCNATATATGCCCAGTAGAGGTATTGCAGGATCTTCTGGTAGTACTATGTCCAATTTTCTGAGGAACCGCCAGACTGATTTCCAGAGTGGTTGAACCAGCTTGCATTCCCACCAACAATGGAGGAGTGTTCCCCTTTCTCCACATCCACGCCAGCAACTGTTGTCACCTGAATTTTTGATCTTAGCCATTATAGAATTATTTTTTAAATTCCATTTAAAATAATATAAAAGTAATTCAGACAAGGATACCAGGATGTGCTGAAGTCATTAGATGAAAAATCTTTAGGCACCAGTTGAAGACACACTATATACATAGTTATTTACTAAGGCTTTTTTGTAATGTCCAGTCTCATAGTGTTTACCCATAGATGACTTCACTGAAAAGGGGGATATGGGCTTTACAAAGGTGAGGAGTTGCTTGTAACATATTCTGCTTGAGTGGACACCATGGATCTAGTCCTTAGGAGGCTGGCAGTGTGTGTGGGTGAAGACTATGGACAAGAGAAAACTGAGGAGATAAATGGGGGTGGAAATATCCAATGGTCAAAGAGAAGGAAGTATGGTGTCTGTAGGATGCTGACCACACCAGAAGTATGGGCAGAGAGGCAGAAACACCAAAAAGAAAGAGGAAGGGTATTTTTAAAAAGTGTTTGTTGCATTGTGCTTTTCCTTCATATTTACCTGCAACCTTTATGGCTGTCAAGGCACCCTGTACCACCCATATGGAGCACCCTGTACCATCCATATGGAGCCTGATTTTAGTGTGTGTGTGTGTGTGTGTGTGTAAAATCTTCAGACAGTCTTTGCAACTTTGGGGTAGATGTTGCAATTAGACATTGAGCCAGTTACAAATTACAGTGGACCTCTAGCATACTTTGATCTAAATTAGCTTAATTTTAAGATCTAGTCTTGCTTAGCATACATATACAAGGCCAGGTATGTATATTTAAAGTATGACTCTTTTTAAAGTATGACGTTACTTAACAAATGACGCCTGGAGGAGAATACAGAGCACTTTAATTTGTCCAAATGTTGCTAGCATGTATTGGAACAGCCAGAATAATGGTGGTTAGTGTATTTCTGTCGCTAGATAATGCTTTTAAATTCTGTGAAAATGTACAGGGGTGATGTTTATTTTTGTGTGTTTTCTGTTGAAAACAATGCAGTATATAGTCTGTCACTGTCTTCACAGTCTGGGGGTGGGCCAAGGTACAGAGGGTGTGACGCTGGTATTTGTGTGAACTCCAGCTGGTGATGCTGAGCTCCGATCATCAGCTTTCCCCTCCCTTTTCTTCCCCAGTCCTTCCCACCAGCGCCACAGCAACACCCTCAGAATCTGAGCGAACTGCGCCCACAACGGGCACAGAGCCTCTTAACTGCCAGAAACCTGCGGGGCCCTGGAGAAGACCGCAAGAGCAGTGACAGCGCCTCGCCACACCAGCCCACAGACCGCCATGGCTAAGAGCCGCAGGGACAGAAACAGTTGGGGTGAGTAGCAATCGGTAACTTGTGCAGCCTACACAGGCCCTGTGTTTTCTGCTGCTGGGTTCCAGCCTTTGCGACCAAAGACTGCTCAGTGCTCCGAGGAATCGCGCTGTCACCAGTGCCGAGCCTGGTGCAGGCCGGGCCTGCAGCTCCTTCCCCATCCTGCGCCGCCTCCTCCCAGCATTTGGACAGCACCCGCCCCGTTTCTTCCGGGACTCTGGGCTCCGCCCTAGAGATAGGTTGGAAGGGGGGCGCAAAAGGTGGTCTAGAGCTGTGGTTGCTGGCAAAGAGGGGAACAGGGTATATCTGGAGCAAGCGGAGCCCCAACCAGCTTTCTGGGGCAAGAGCTTACTCGGATGCTGGCGGGCTCTGGGCGGGCGGTGGAACAATGAGGTGGATGGAGCGCATGAGCTAGAACAGTGCGCTGCAGGAGCATCTCATCAGCTTGGGAGATAGGGTACCCTCCTGAGAGTCACTAGCACTGTACACTTAATTCAGTTTGGGGTTAGTGGAGGAATGGGGAAGAAGGCGAGCAGAGTTGGGGTTTCTAGCCTGTTGGCTGACACAGACCTTTCGCCTAATTCAGACTAGCCTGGCTTTGTTCTTCGATTTTCACCTTGTAGAATACTGGGTTCATGATTCAGCACCGGGCCTAGGGAAGGGCTGGGCCTAGTGGGTTCACGCGCGAGTGGGTGGGCGGTGCTCACGCAGGCAGAGAGGAGAAGAGCGCAGCGATGCGGGAGAAACCGCGCCCCACCCGCTCTGCTGTTCCTGACCAGATCTGGAGGAGTGTGGGCAGGCTGGGCGGCCTTATAGATTAGGCTCCAGATTTCTTGCAGGCACAATGCTTAGCTCATCAACATCCTAACTAAAGCCCTGTAAACTAATTTTATGATCGGAACTAATGCGGATCTCAAACCAAAGACAGGTGGTGCATAAGAGAAACATTGTGTTCAAGTGGTTTTGCCTTGTTATTGTTTTGAAAGTTCATTCCCACTAGGGGAGTTCAGTGCTTCTTGGTTTTCTGATTCTGAGTTCTATTTATGTCATTTTACTAAGGATAGTCGTACCTTCTAGTTAAGTTACTTGTTTTCCTTTGTTAAGAGATTATAATGCCTCCTTGCCTTCCATTGATGGGGTGGCCACAAGATCATCCTGTTCTGTGGGCAAGGATTACATTTAAGAGTGTTCTCTATCCGTGGTTGCTGTGGAGAGGTGGGCAGGTAGGCAGTAGTCAGAAGCAATTTCATTTTCAAGATCACCAGCTCTGGATTTCAATATTGCAGATGCAGTCTTTGCTTCCTTTGAAAACTTGGGTGAAGGTTCTCGTATCCCTTTGCATCTTGTTCTTCCTCTAGATTAGGACTTTGAACCCTGTTGACCATCACAGTTCAACTCAGATTTTAGTATTATTCTGTGGTTGGATTGTTGACTCCACCCAGCTAGGAGCCAGGCATGTAGAAATTTTTTTCTGAGAATTAAAAATTTTCTTATTATGTTTTGGCTCATTATTCTTCAGTCTTTGGTTACAGATTTCTTAGATAGTGGGTCCCCCCTTCCCCTCTTGGATATGCCATTCTCAAATGGGATTTATGTAAGATCACATTGAAAACTTAATAGAAATAAATGTCTCCACAGCATCCAGCCAGGGGTTTTGAGTCAACAGGTCTGAAGTAAAGCCTAGAAATTTGTTTTTTGATTTATTAGTATTGTAAGTAGTTAAGGAACAGCTAGCCTGTGATGTTGTTACTTTGAGAAACTGTCTCTTAGCTCATTTGTGTTTAATAATCATCTTCCTAACAGTTCACTCCAAGATCATCAGGACAATACCAATATAAGTGATAAATTAGGGGGAATGTTACAGTCATTACTTGTCCACTGGAAACTTTCAATAAACAATGGAATGGTAGAGTTTGACTTCAGTGTTTTGTGGGACTGCTTCACTACTTAGGTTTTTACTTGCTGTGAAGTATCTATAAATTATTTAGGAAATACAGTGATAAGAGGTAGAAATTTTAACAAGGATGTTAACCATTCCTACCTTAATTCCACTTTATTCCCAGTACCCGCTATAGTACTGGGTGCCTGGCAGTGCACATGGCAACATGTCCAATGCAAATTCATCTGAATTATCCTATTTACTCTTTAGCCTTTAAAATACTCATTTCTTTATTTATCTGTTTTGTAGATGGAAACAATGGAAGTTACTGGTTAAGTTAGAGAACTGTAGTTAGCAGCTAGGGTTTTCTTCTGATTTACTTTTGTAGCATGATACCATGGAATGGTTTTACAAATGAATGAGTTGGAATGTGAGGATAATATGGAAACCAGGTTCTTATGAGAAGCCATGAGTTTCTCTGATGAGAAAATAGTCCGCTGATACTTAAAGAAAACAGCTCTGTGGTCCTTTCTCCTAGCCGCCATCAGAGCCATCACAAATACAAAAGTGAGGGAGAGTAGATAGCTCAGACTCTGAAAATACAATGATTCCCAAGGAGAGAACAAGAAAATCATTTGCAAACAAGAGCCAGGACCCTGTAGAACTTTGAGTTGAGGATTCTTTTACTGAGGGGCAGTGCCTTCTTACAGAGATCCGGGAGGCTAGAGAGCAGAAGAACTTACCGTTGTTTACCAGAGATGGGGTGGTGTTGAGGGTCCTACTCAGAGTTACCCCTGGGAAGCAGGGATGTGAACTCCACTGAGAATCCGCCACCTGAACCCGAATTCGGCATGAAGGAAGTTTGAGTATATGGAAGTACTTAAGAATTCACCTTTTATTATTATTGTTATGATAGGCATTATTATTGTAATTTTAATGATTGGGAAATCTAGAGATTAGAGAGCCTAAGGAATTTGCCAGAGACACCACAGTTTCTGTATTCTAGACTAGCATGTAACTCAGGGCTGGTTATTCTACAATTCTTGTACTGAGGACTAGAAGCTAGAACAATGCCAAAGGCTGATTTAGGAATAAGCTGGTAGAAGAAAGCAGTGCTCTATAAACTCAATCACTTTGGACTAGAAAAGTAAATAAAGTGTGCTAGTGTGGACAGTAAAGGGGACAGATGAGTATCAGAAACAGTAGCCCAAAAAGCAGTCTTTGAGTGCAGACTGGAGCACATCTACCAGAAGCAGGACAACAGTGGATACCTTTTTGTTTATTTCTGTTAACTTTCTCCAAAACTAAAGGTACAATGCAAGAATTTAGTTTTCTACAGTTTGACAAAAACTGAGAGTACGATATCTTATTAAAATGTTTGAAATAAAGTGTTCATTTGGGCTGCCTTGAAACAGAGCCCATCTTAGCTGCACAGTAAATAAAAGAAATTTCTATCTGTAGGAAAGACATTTGTGGAAATTTTAGGTTAGGAAGTTTTAGGTTTCTGGTTTTGTTTTTAAGGAGAGACCGACAATGGTCAAGATATAATACAGTTATGAGCAGAACTCTGATGAATGGCTTCATATTGAAGAGGGAATATGTGGAACTTATTTAACAAGAGCTCCACTTGTTAGGCGCACACTTGAAGCTTGGGAATAAGAGAAACTGATTTGAAAAGAAAAAAAAGGAGGAAACGTGATGAGTCATGAGACCTAAGGCCTCGCTAGTACAGCCAGCCGTGAGCATCATATGCAGCAAGGAAAGAGCGAGAAGCGAGGCTAGAATGTAAAAAGAGCCAAAGAAGTAAGGGAAAGGAAAGGCGTATTAGAATGAAAGCGCACCATGTTTCTGGGGTGTAGAGCAAAGTCCAGGTGCATATTCAAGAGTAGGATGAAGGGAGAAGAAGCTTTCTGAGTGTAACACAAGGTCATGATGTCAGTGCTCCCAGGGTTAGAGCCAAGGGTATCTCAGAGGACACACCCACTCTCTCCCAAGTCTACTCGGGTCTGTCATGCTGGGAATCAGGAAAACCCTGACCCAGCCTGCTATCTCAGAACATGTGAGCTGAGATGTATACTGTACAAAGAGATTGGAAAGACCTATTGTTTAGATACATTCCATTCCTGATGTTGTATATGACCAGCAGTCTAAGAGTTGAAGTGAATTTGCCTTTGTGTGTTTTAGAAATACAAATAATGTCAAAGAAGCTGAAGACCATGGTGGTGAAGTGGAGCTCAACTAGAGTAGAACAGAGCTGATGTCTCTCTAGCAAAAAGTCCATATACCCAGCAACAGGCATTTACATGGGGAACTACCTATGCCAGAGCCCACTGTCAGGATTATTATGACAGAGGGCATGATTGAGGTTATGATGATCAGGACTACTATGCTCAATCATATGCAGGAGATAGAAAAGCTGGTGAATGACAGAGGTCAGATCTAAACAGGATGCCTCCTCCTTCTTACTACAGACCTGGAGGAAACAATACATCCCATATCAGGACTCTGTTTTCTTTCTGCTTCCTGGCTACTGAAGTGTGACGTTGACTTTCATAGAGCTGGGCTATTGTTTAAGGTCAATATTGCTTATTGGCTTTTTTTGAAAAAGTGACAATGCTTAACTATATTAGTTATTTTTTTTGTTTTCATGATGAACTAATTGAGAAAAACAACCTGAAGAACGGGTTATTGGGGCTTATGCTTTAGGAGGGAGATTAATAGGAAGCAGGAAAAGCAGACAGGAAGTAGGGCCTGGCTACAAAACCTCGTGGTGCACTCCCATTGACCCTCTTCCTTCATCAAGCATTCACCTCCTAAAATGTCTACAGCATGGTCACACAGTGCCATCACTATGGAACCGAGGAGTCAAGCATGTGACCCGTGGGGGATGTCCTTCCATATACCTCGCTCTTATAAATCAAAACAACATAAATTTCTAAATTTCTTTTAGGCTCGACATGTACTATATGACACATAGATATATATATGATACATGCTGCATGACTCATACATTTATATAACGTGCTATATATTCTCACCTCCCAACATTTTCTCACTTAACTGATTCCATAATTAGTTTTCATACATATACACAAACATGCACAGACACACACACACACACACACACACACACAGACACACACATAGACACACGTCTACACACATACATTCACATGTGCACACTTGCACAGACACATGGGCATATAAACCTATGTGCACATGTACACACATAGACTTAGGTTCTGATACCAGCTTGTTTTAATGACTCCTGGGAATACACCTTTGTCCTTCTTAAACTTACTTTTAGTTCAGACTAACTATAAATTAGATTCCATGCTCATTAGAAAGATGATTCACACTAAAATACTTCCACTCTTGAAAAGGTCTTTAGGTTTGAACTTTTTTTTCTATAAAAATTCATATAAATATCTTTATAAAAAGAGCATATAAAGTATACATAGTCAGCTTAAAAGTAATAGTGACCCCCTGTGTCTGCACACCCCAATGAACTGTTTCAGTGTTTTCTTACTCTTCCATGGCCTCCTTAATGGCAGCTTCTCCTTCCCCTACAAAGGTGAACACGTTTACACACTTGGTGTTCTTATCCTCGTGATAATTTGAATGGTCCCCCTCAGTAAATATATGTACCTAACTAATAGATTTCTTCCTTCTTCCAGCCTTGGTGAGTGAACTAGTGCCCTGGATGAGTTTGCCTCACACTCACCACTGAGCTTCATTCTCAGCACAGTGTTTGCTTGTTATTGTAGGACAGAGTTTCACTAAGTGGCTCAGGCTAATCTTGAACTCATTCTATAGTTCAAGCAGGTGCTGAACTTCTCCTCCTACCTCAGCCTCCTGAGCAGCCATAGTATAGACTGGTACCACCAGGAATGCCTTAATTCTACTCTTAAGCTTTAAGGGTTTTCCATCTGTCTGTCTGTTTTTGTGAAACTAAGATTAAATTATATCATTTCCCCCCTTCCCTTTCTTCCTTCTAACTCTTCCATGCACGAATAGCCAACTTGGGTTCTCTTCCCTGGGAGACTGTCTCTCCTTGGGTTCTCTTCCCTGGGAAGACTGTCTCTCCTTATGTTCTCTCCCCTGGGGAGACTGTCTCTCCTTGGGTTCTCTCCCCTGGGGAGACTGTCTCTCCTTGGGTTCTCTCCCCTGGGGAGACTGTCTCTCCTTGGGTTCTCTTCCCTGGGGAGACTGTCTCTCCTTGGGTTCTCTCCCCTGGGGAGACTGTCTCTCCTGCCCTCAGTATTCCTTAGTTGCTTATAGTTCTTTGTGTAGGGCTGAGGACCTGTGAGATTTCCCCTTTCCCTGTTAGCATGTCTGTTAGTGTTGTCCTTCTTCAGGTCTTGTTTAGGCAGCCATATTGATGAGGTTTCATGGGTGTAGCTTCTATGATATTTCTAGGAGACAAAATTTCACAGTGTAATATAGTAGGAATCTAGAGTGTACATTTTTTCCAAAAATATTTTTTCACCCTGTCTTTACCCACGCCTGGTGTTGTCTTTACCCATGCCTGCTGTTGTAGGTGAAGTGAGGTCTTGTCACTGTCTCCACCTGCCTGGACTGATGTGTGAGCATCAGTCTCTGTGTTCATTCATCTCCACATGGTCCACCTATGCCTGTTTGTCCTTTGCTTATTTTAATAGTTTTTTTTTCTTCTTCTTGATTTTCTGAGTTCTTTATTTATCTTTGTTATTTGAGTCCCTTTTCCTATTTTGTGATATGACTTTGCTCTTTGAAAACAGATACTTTATGTTTAAATGTAGTCAAGTTAATCAATCAATACTTCCCCTTATGGTTTATGATTTTTATAGTATAAGAAATCTTTCCTTATCTGAAGGTTGAAATATATTCTCTTACTTGATTTTTAAATGATAGTACTTACTTTTTCAAGTATTTTTATTGCAAAATATACATTTTACCATTTTAATCATTTTAAGTGTTTGGCTCAGTGACATAAGTACTCATATTTTTTTGCACCCATCACTATGTCTATTTTAAGTTAATTGTAAAGCTGAAACTCTGGCCCTGTTGAGCAGCACTGCCCATCCATCCATCTCTCAGCGCCTTGAGATGCTGCATTCTCCTTCCCTGTGATGGTGAGTATGGCGGGTGCTTCATATAAGTGCAGTGGTGTGGTACTTATCTCTTTGTAAGTGGCTTGTTTATCTTCCTGTGTCTATTTATGTTTTAGCATATTTCAGAGTGAGTGCTGGGAATTGAACCCAGATCCTCTTGGAGAGAAGCTAGTGCTCCTAACTGCTGAGCCATCTCTCTAACTTTCAATAGTTTGAACATTTTTGAAGCTTACTTTATATTCCAAAATAATATCAATTTTGTGAGAGCACATGTGTGTGTGTGTGTGTGTGTGTGTGTGTGTGTGTGTGCATGCGCGAATGTGAATAAGCACGTGTATGTGCCAGCCATATGCCATTCCTCGAGTACCATTTGTTTTGCTTTTTAAACAGTTCTGTCATTTGGCCTGGAACTAGCCTAGGCTGGCCGAGCAGCCAGCCCCAGGAATCTGCCTGTCTCTATCTGGCCAGCACTGTAGTTACACATGTGCATCACCACGCTTGGCTTTTTCTTGTGGGTCTAGAGATTTAACTCATGTCCTCACTTTACAAAGCAGGCAACTGAGCTTTGTCCCCAGCCCATGCTTTCTAACTGTCCACAGTATGCATTTTCTATATCCCTTATTAGCTCAGACTTTCTCAATGCATAGTTCATTCTCTACCATTTACTAGCAAGGTTAATTTTTTTTTTTTTTTTTTTTTGGTTTTTCGAGACAGGGTTCCTCTGTATAGCCCTGGCTGTCCTGGAATTCACTTTGTAGACCAGGCTGGCCTTAAACTCAGAAATCCACTTGCCTCTGCCTCCCAAGTGTTAGGATTAAAGGTGTGCACCACCACCGCTTGGACTTTTTAAAAAAGATATATTTATTTATTTCATGTATGTGGGTACACTGTAGCTGTCTTCAGACACACCAGAAGAGGGCATCGAATACTATTACAGATGGTTGTGAGCCACCATGTGGTTACTGGGATTGAACTCAGGACCTCTGGAAGAGCATTCAGTGCTCTTAACTGCTGAGCCATCTCTCCAGCCCAAGGTTTGGACTTTTTAATCTATCAGATACTATAAGCTGATTGACATTTTAAAATGATCAAATTGGTTGGTACGTTTGTCAAGTCTCCCTTCTTTTCTGTTAAGCTTTACTTACAAACTTTTGAGCTATTAAGAATCTACCAATATGACAACATCACGTTTTCTTGATGGATTTGGCCTTTTATTTTTGTATAGTAGGCCTTTATAGTAATATTTTTGCCTCAAGTTTTTTTGTCTGATACTAACATAAATGCTTAATATTTTGTTTGCTGGTTCCATTTGTGAACCTATCAAACACTACCTATAAAACGAATCCTCTTGCCTGCCAGATTTTCTCTAAAATAGCCCCAGAGTACTCAAAGTTGATTATCTCTCTTGAGTTAGTATCTCCTGAATAGATAAAATATAGTTTTTTCCTTCCTTCTTTCCTTCCTTCCTTCCTTCCTTCCTTCCTTCCTTCCTTCCTTCCTTCCTTTTTACTGAGTTTTATAATTAAGAAAATCATTAAAACTTTCTGATAAGAATTTCTGTTATATAATAATGATTATTTGCTCTTATTCTAAGTTTTTCAGATTCTTTCTTTATGCATATCAAAATTTAATAGCTGAGTACTAGCTTCTAGTGACTGAGAAATTTCACATAAGATTAAAATTTCCTGCTTAAAATACAAGACCCGGTGTGCAAAAAGTTGAAACAGTATGTTTATTTCCTTCTCAATTTTCTGGTGTTGTGATAGAATACCTGAGATTGATTTTTTTTGAAGAAAGAAGATGTATTGTGACCCTCTTCCTTCAGGTGGATAAGTGCATGACCAGATGGCCATGCCTAATGAGAGCCTGTTCTTGTGTCCTGACAGAAACCTGCAGGTCAAGGACATGTGTTAAAGAGACAGCACATAGGGCAACTTCACCTTTCTTTGCTATGTTTTTATATAGTGTATTTTGACAAATCTCATTACCTTCCCTCCCTTCCCTCCCCTTATCCATCCCTCACGCCTTTCCCCTCTCAGCTTCACGTGCTCTGCTTTTGAACCCACCAAGTCCCTTTAGTGCCTCCCACGTGCATGGGTAAAGGACCATCTAGTGGAACAGGAGTAGCTTCTCAGAGCTTGCATCCCTAAAGAAACCGACTCCCTCTCCCAGCAGCCATCAGTTGCCAATAGCTCCTCAGCTAGGCGTAGGACTGCATAAGCCCCTCCTTGCTGGGTCTTCACTAACTTGATCATGCACAGGTCTTGTTCATGTAGTCATATAGCTCATGTGAGTCAGTGTACAAGGACCCTGTCATGTCTAGCAAATACTGGTTTGCTGCATCTGGCTCTTGCAATCTTTCTTGCTTCGCTTGCTTCTCTGTTATGACAGTACTGAGCCCTAGGCCAATGGGTGTGATATAGATGTCCCATACAGAACTAAGAATTTCAAAGTATCTTATTCTATGTGTAATGACCACTAGTAAGTCTCTGTATTAATTACTATCTATTGCAAGACGTTTCTCCGATGAGGATTGAGAGGGATAAGAATTTAGGAGATAGTTTATTACTTTGTACATATAGCAGGAGGCTAATACTAAGTTCTCCCATAAGACCTAGCCGGCCACAGGTTTGGCTCGGTTAGCAGTGCCAGGCCTGGGTTCTGTCTTGTGGAGTGGGCATCATATCTGATCAGAAAGTGGCTGGCTGCCCACATACCATTCATTTCTCTATTGCACCAGTGCAGGTCTACTGCACCAGTGCAGGTCTATTGCACCAGTGCAGGTCTCTTGCACCAGTGCAGGTCTATTGCCCGATTGCTGTTGCAGCTCACAGAGTACACAGCTAGGTGAGGCTGTTGATTACCTCGCTTCCTTGTTAGTGTGCATAGAACCTTCCAGAGGTGTGAGAGCTAGCTGGTAGGATGACGATTCCTGGTTGGCAGTAGCTTGATTTCCTTACATCTTATGACTCGCGTATGTGGTGATCTCAGTAACATGGCTTCAGAAGGGTAGATGATGGAACAGGTAGATTAATGGAGAAGGCAATGGGATGCAGGGGAGAGGAAAGTGTGGGGAGGGGTTATACTAACGTTAAAGACCTTTGAAACACTGTCATTTTTTAACAACCCACTCTTGCTGTAAATAATCTAGTTCTGTGAGAGCAGAACATTGCATACCCTTCTGAGAATTCACTAAGTTCTTCAAGAAAGACAGCAGTTAAGTTTGTAAGAGTTTTCATGACCTCATCAGTTTCAAATGGTCCCGCCAGCTCTCAGTGGGAACCAGACTTGAGCATGTCTCAGAGGGGACATAGCATACTCAGCCACAGCCAGTTGGTCCTCTGCTGGGGAACCATCTGTCTATACCCATTTTGTAAGTGCTGTCCCTGCCTGGCTTATTCCTGACCTGTTTCCTTTCCTTTTCTCTTTTGAGAGTTGAATACTGCTTGGGGAATTGATATTAAGTTTAGTTTAATAAAACATATTTAAGAAGGCAGAAATCTGATGCAGACAAATCTTGGTCAGGGCTGGGGTGAAGGATAGTTTACTGTAGAGTGCCTGCTATGCAAAATACAATGTTTTGTACCCAGTACTGCGAAGAGAAGAAAACAAACAAACAAAACCCCACATTTGAGACTTCCCTATGCTACTCACTTCTGCCCTGCAAAGACAGAGCCAGGAATGATAAGCAGGCAGGCACTGGGTTTTCTTCTTTCCATATTCCCAGTACCCACCTTGTTTCAAATCCTCCCACATCTCTCATCTTTCTCTGACTGATTTGACCCCTGGTAACCCTGTCAATCTGTTCTGTTCTTTCTACCCCATAAACCCTCCAATCACACAAACATATCTCATAGTTGTACGTATTGTACATGCTAAGATATATCTTGAATTATTAGAATATGCTATGGCATTTATTCTAAGCAAGCCTCCTCATTCTTTGCATTTGTATTATATTTTGTAGGTGAATAAACCACAGTTAATTGAGTAGTCTCTCATTTGAAGTATATTTATAGCTTTGAAGGGTATATTGTATATATGTGAGTATAACTGTGGAATGAGTTCCTTGAACTAGCCTCTCTAAGTTGGAGGCTATGTACATTTACACTCTTCACAGGTATTTGCTCACCTGCTAGATAAGACACGGTGTTCATTTTGCTGTCCCTGCAAGGACTGACCAACCATGCAAGCCAGGAGTTGTGTCGCCCTTGATCTTTGCAAAGCAAGTGCTTTATCAGTATACTTTTCAGTTTTATTTGCCTGACATTGCATATCTTTTCTTATATATGGAGCCTTTTGATATGTTTCTTGTCAGTTGCTTGTTGTAATCTTTGTGTTTTTCCTGTTTTATCCTTAGCTCTGGTTTAAGTTGGCTTTGAGTATGATGAAGTAGAAACAGAGGTTCATTTCCTCGTGAATGTTTCATTGTTTTGTATACTTTATTAGGAAGGTAAGTCCTTCCTTGTTATTGCAGTTATATTTTTGTTATAAATAAGATAAAAATAAGATACACTTGTGTGTCTGGAATCCTTAAACATTTTTATTATCTTTTCTACTTTATTGTCTTTTCTTTTGTTAGACAGAGTCGTAGTCGGTAGCTCAGGTTTGCCTAAACTGAGGCAGTCTTTGTGCCTTAGCTTCCCTAGTACTGTGTTATAGGCAGGAGCCACCACACCTGCTTGTTTGTGTTTCCTATATTAGACAGAACATTGTCTATAGCTCAGGCTAGCCTTGAACTCTCAGCACTTTTCCAGCCTCAGCCTCCTAGGTGATAGGATTAAAAGCACGTGCCACCCCACCTAGCTATATCGCCACCGTATTTTAATTACTATGCATTTGAAATGTCAATGGCTGGAGCTACAAGTCCTCCAGCTTTGTTCTCCAAGATTTCATGGTTGGCCTTTGTTTTTTTGTGTTTCCATCTGAACTTGTTAACTTGTCTAAGAAATATTGCTGAGAATTTGATTATTGTTATAGCTAAGCTAGAAATCAAAGGCATTGTTGACACATTTACAGTATAGAATCTTTCAGTCTGGGAACATTTGTATTTGTATTGTAGCTCTGCTTTGTATTTTCCCTAGAGGTCTGAAGTACCTTTCATTGATTGCTGTAGTATATTGGCATTACTGTGTGCTCCTCTTCCCATTTCCACAATCAGATGCAACAGGCCGTGATAGTAGCATTTATCGCATGTTACTTTGCAAAAACTTCAGATCTGAACACTTTCTCACCCATTACAAACTTGCACTCTATGTACCAACCTTTATTGCCAAATGCGTCACAATTTTAATGTCATGTAAATAACATTTCTTACTCAAAAACCGAAGCTTAATATATAAAGTAAAATTCATTCTTTCAGTGTACTGTCCTTTGACTTTGACAAGTTTGTACAGTCATGTTATGAGACTGTAACCAGAGGATAATCTTTACATTACTCCACATACCTTTGTCTCTCTTTGTGGTCAATTTCGTCTACTCCACTTCTGGCCACCACTAATCTACTTAGTACATTGGCTTTTCATAGGAATGAGACCATGTAACGTATTGCCATTTAAGTGAGATTTATAAGGGTAAATTATGTTGCATGAATCAGTCGTTTATTCCCTTTCATCCGTGAATAATATCCCATTGTATGAATATTCATTCTAGTTTGTTTACTTAATCCCCAGCTGAGGAGCATTTATTTACTGTTTAAATTTTAACTCTTATGAATAAAGCTACTGTAAACATCTGTGGATTAATTTTTGGTTTTCATTTACTTTGGATAAGTTTCTACAAATGGTATTTCTGGGTCTTTGGGTGCAACTGTGAGAAAGAATCTGTCTGCGCATGTGCTGCTCAGCCTGGCCTTCCTACATGGAAAATAGTAGCATTCTGTTGGCTTCACATTCTTGTCAGCACTGGGTTCTCTGTTTCTTTCTTTCTTTTTTTTCTCTGATTCTTTCTTATATGTGTACAGTATTATCTTTTTTATTTTTAATTTTCAGCTTATAATTTCTGTATCTTCCCCTTTCCTCTCTCTAAGCTGTTGCCAGCTTCGACACCACAGGGTATACTGTGGTCAAAAGTGAAGTCAACCATTGATCACTTAGCAAACTTTTTCTGAGGGAATAAAGCTTGATTCACTGGGGCCAGCACTCCCTGTGACCAATGAGAAACTCTCTGAACTCTTTAAATTTTGGGGGGCTCAAGAGAAGGAAAAGAGAAAAATGGGGGTATGAGAATCAAACATACACACACACACACTCACCACACACACACACATTCACAGACATTCACCACACACACACACACACACACACACACACACATTTGGTGGATGAAGCAAACTCTAACAAGTTGACTCCAACAACTTTTTTCTCTTAAACACCTAAGACAGAGTATTCTATGTGAAAAAAAAGATGACCTCATAACTACAAGTTACATGTTCTCTAAAACAGTCACCACAAAACATATTCTTCAAAAAACAGATTAAAGTCATTACATAAAAGGGTATTACAAAAGGATTATTGATTATGAGATCTTTTGAAACTTATCTCTAACTAAACATGTCCCAGCTACTGTTCTCTCCACAAGCTCAACATAATCCCAAAGCAATAATTCTTTTGTCATTGATTAACAGAATTTAAGTAAGCCAGTCTATAGTATGTATTTACCAAGAAACAGATCACTATCTATCTTATGTCTTATTTTTGAAGTCTTATTCAGTTAAACTGGCAAAACATTTGCTCTCTGTTCTTATACTCATTATAGGTTATTTACTCTTCATTCATAACTCTGCCTTTTCATGGTGTGCACCAAAACCTGTGGTCACATCCCTAGAGCACAAGATCCAGGAACTCAGACCCTACCTAGAATGAAATGTTTTCTTTGATCAGTAACTTGTCCCAAGTCTTTTTCTCTTCTAAGTTCAATTACATGCTTGTCATGCCTGAAAGCTCACTGTACTTACTTCCAACCTATGCAGGCTTTACTTACTGTTCTACAAGGAGGGGCACAGTCTACTTTTACTTCTAGCTTTATTATGTGTTTCAGGCAAAACAACTTAAATCATCTTAAACTTTTTATCCACTTCTCTAACTTCCTAAAACCATTTAAATCAAATCAGGAATTCTGTAAAATCATTAATTCATCTAAACAATATTATCTCATGAAAGTTCATCTTCATGTTGATCTACAGGAAAATTTGCTCAATAATAATTTCACTCAGGAAGTAATCACACTAGGCTATCTAGGCAGTGAAGGTTTCCCCATATCCAGTCACACCAGGCCAGATACACAGCAATGGCAAACATGAGAAGGCACATCAGTAGCAAGAAGCAATTCTGGGACAAAGCCCCAGGGGCTGTGCCTCTCCAGAGTACACCCACTGAAGCTTGTCCAGGAAGCTCACTTGCCCACTGTAGCTCCTTGTGCATGGCAGGAGCACTGAGCCCTCCCTTATACCCCACACACGCTCTTTCAAGTTCATGGCCTCTTTTCTCATTAATTGTTGTATTCATATATGTATATACATATATTCTTAAGTATATTATGTTCAATTGGTATAATGTTGTATGTATCAGGACTGACCATTTGATACTGGATAACTAATTGGTGTGCTCTTCCATAGGGAAGACGGTTCCTCCTAGTGTCAGCATTTCTTAGTTGCTTGGAGTTCTTTGTGTAGGATGGAGACCTCATGAACTTTTTCTGTCCACTTTGGCATGTCTGCTTGGGCAGTGATGTTGGTGAGGCTTTATGGTTGTGGCTTTTGATATTACTAGGAGATATTACATGGAGTTTGTTGTGAGATATTACATAATATCTAGGGATCTATGGATGTGACCACAGGTTTCTCTGTGCACCATGACAAGGCGGGGTTATGGATAAAGAGTAAATAATATATAATGAGATATTACGTAATATCTCACAGCAAACTCCATGGTCCTCTGGTTCCTACAGTCTTTCTGCCTTCCTTTCTGTTATGTTCCCTGAGCTGTGGGTGTGGGTAGGTGTGTTTGGTGGATGTGTCCATTGGGAATGGGCTCCATAACAATATAGTTTGATTGGTTGTGGTTTTCTGTTGTGGTCTTCACAAAGAGAATTTTCCTTGATGAGGGAGAAGTAAAGACTACATCTGTCTGGGTATAAGGACAATTGCTTAGATTTTTGTTAGAGATTATGCTGGCCCACATAACTTGTGCTACCTAAGACCCTCTCAACAAGAGGGAAACTGTTTCTGGTACTGGAAACCTACTACTCAGGGACAATGAAGTCATGAATCTTGGAGGAAAATCTCTAACCATGACTCTACTAAACTAGCATAATCCTTAGTATTATCTTTTTAAAAAGGTTTTATTTTTATTTTCTGTATGACTATTTTACCTCCATCTGAGCATCACATGTATGCAGTTCCTGAAGAGGCCAGAAGAGGGCATAGGGACCCTTTTCTCACTACAAAGCCCAGGCTAGCTTCAAATTCAAGATCCTCTTGCCTTAGCTTCCACAGTTATTGAATTGCCACTGTGCCTAGCAGTACAATGCAATTTTAATTATAAAACAAATGTATCGTATTGATTATAATATATAGCTCTAAAGGGTTAAAATAGCCTAAACTAATATTAATTAGACAAGAGAGGCTTTCCATACTATAGGTAATAACTTAATTAAGATGAGTATTATTGATATAGGAAAAGTTTGATTTCTATTATATACTTTATACAAGTACCAACTCTTGATAGACCTTAAACACCAAAAGTAAAACTTTAAAGCACAATAGATATATTTTCAGATTTTCATAAGGAGTTTATGAGACATAGCAAAGTGCTAAATACATAAGAACACTATAATAAAGTTTATTTGTTAAATTACCAGTTGCTCTACATCTGTGAAGAGGAACACGTGTGCTTGTGTAGTAGTTTTGCATGTTGAGTGCATGGTGCTCTCCTCCTGTGTTTTCTGTTTGTCATTCTAAGTGCCTCTTGGGATTAGATGGTCATTTCTTCTCAGGATGGGAAATTTTCTGCAGTAATTTCACTGAATACCCTATGCTTTGGTATTTATCTTAACTCTTTATATCTCAGGAGTTCCTAGATTTGGTCTCTTGATTGGCTTCTGAAGTTTGTGGTCATCCGGTGTAGCCACCTGCAGCCACACTAACTGGGTTCCTGAGTGGGAGGCAGGAGCTGTATGGGAGTAAATGGAGAGAGAAATAATGGAGACTAAGATAGTTTTTTCTGATCAAGGCCCCAAAGTTTACTAATAATCTGCGCTTATATAAATGGAAAGCCCATCTCCCGCAGATCCATTCTAGATGCTAGTCGCCAGCCTGTAGACGATCTATCTGAAAGAACTGTTTTGGCAAGTAGGTGTAAATTACTGGATTGCTTGCAGTCTCCTGAATATCTCAAGGGTCTCTCAGTAGGTAGCAATGTCTTAGAGAAGACCAGTGGCAGGTGACAGAATAGAGCTATGTAGGCCAGAAGGTTCCACCCCAGGTGGTCTCATAATCAGTAGCAGCAAGGTCAAAGTCTGAATCAGCCTGCTTCAAGGCTGGAGAAGCTACAATCTGGGTCATTCTTTTTGTTGTTTGTTTGCTTATTTGTTAAAATATGGTGTCTGGAGAGATTGCTTAGTGTTTAAGAGCATTTGTTGCTCTTCCATATGACCTGAACTCAGTTCCCAGGATCCACAATCAGGTGGCTCACAACTAGTTATACCTCCAGCTCCAGGGTTACCATATCCTCTTCTGACTCTCATGGGCACCTACACAAACAAGGCGTGTACACGCATGTGAGTGCACACACACACACACACACACACACACACGCACGAACACACATACACACACGTGATACTAACATACCATATACATAAATAAAAATATCAATATTATGTATGTATGTATGTATACATGTATACCACACATACACGTTAATGATATGAGTGTGGACATGCATGTAAAGGTCTGAATACGAGTTTTTGGAGTCAGTTAATCACTTTCTGTACAAGCCTGAGGGCCTGTGTTTGATCTCCAGTAACCATACAAAAGCAAGGCATGGTAGTACTCACCCCATAAGCTTAGTGCTGGGAAGGTAGAGATAGGAGGATCTCTGCGGCTTGCCAGCTTGCCAGTCTAGCTGAATTAGTAAGTGCCAGAGTCCATGAGATGCCTTGCCTACGACAAATAGGTTGCAGAGTGATTGAGGAGGATATTTGATACAGACCTGTGACCTCTATCTGTATGCACACTGATGTGCATGTACACTCTCAATACTCTCATGCGCAGACACAGAAGGATTTGTTTAAATAACGAAGCCCACTCTTAGAGGATGGCACATGCGAAATACAATCATGAGATTCATCTGTTTCAAAAGGTGAGTGCTTGCTTAGGGTTTGTTTTAATTTTTCTTGCTTAGTAAAGAACTTTGTACCGACTTAGAGCATTTTTAAAAAGAAAATAATGGTTGATTGCATCACATGTCCAGGAAGACAAGTCTGGCCTAAGTGACCTGGTCTGAATGATATAAAACATGTGACTAGAGATGAACATGCTCATTCTGCTTGAGAGTTGAGAGTCACCTGTATCTCGGCATTTTGAGACAATTAGCTGAAGTAATTGGTATTTTGTTCAACAGGTGGGTTTTCAGAGAAGTCAAGTGACTGGAGCTCAGAAGAGGAGGAGCCAGTGAGAAAGGCAGGACCTGTCCAAGTCCTCATCGTCAAGGACGACCATTCCTTTGAGTTAGATGAGGCTGCGCTGAACCGGATCCTTCTGTCCGAGGCCGTCAGAGACAAGGAGGTGGTCGCTGTGTCTGTTGCTGGAGCCTTTAGAAAAGGGAAGTCCTTCCTGATGGACTTCATGTTGCGGTACATGTACAACCAGGTAGGGAAGGGCACATAAAGTCATGGTTCCCGGCCCCTTCACATTGTGTTCTGTTTCTGTTAGCATGGGTGCCTGTGTAGGGTGGGGGTGTAGCTATTCCAACCACAGTGCTCTGGAAACTAAGCACACACATGATTGTCCCTGATGCTACTGTGCAGCAGGTCCCTGGGGATATAACTTACCTTTTGATCTTTAAAATTTAGCATAATATAATGATGAACTGTTACAGTTTTAAAATGTTAAGCTTTTACCATAAATTTTTCTTTTTAATAGTTTCCCCACAATGTTTATGATGACATTCTTGGAGCTTGAGGCAAAGGGATTTGACAGTGAGCGCTTGGGTGCCAGTGCCTGTGTCCTTCCACTGACAGTAGTGTCTGGGTTTATCTTCTGTGTGTGTGTTTGGGTGCCAGTGCCTGTGTCCTTCCACTGACAGTAGTGTCTGGGTTTATTTTCTCTGTGTGTGTGCTTGGGTGCCACTGTCTTTGTCCTTCCACTGACAGTAGTGTCTGGGTTTATCTTCTATGTGTGTGAGCTTGCTCTTCCTACCCATTTACCACTCGATGATCCTGAAAAACCTCAAAGTAATTTGCTAATGTCAGTGTACTTTCTCCCCATTTTTTCAATATAAATTAGACATTACTCTTATAGCATTTGTTTTTAAAATAAAATACATACAGAGAGACACAAATATGAAATGTGCACTTGTTTATTTTTATAAATATGCATCCCTGTAAAGCCTAGAACTCAAAACAGAGCACCGCCATTCTCCCCAGAAAGTTCCTTCACAGAGGTCCTAATCCATTTTCACCTTGCGCCATCCCCAGAGGCAGCTGATAGTGTCGACAAAATCACGTGGTACAGAAACACGACTCTAAGGACCTTGGCTATACCAAGTGCAGAAGGGCCAGTGGGAAGCTGGGACAAGGCTAGAGGTCGGCAAAGGAAACAGTCTGGCATTGCCCCCACAGCAGATTCCAGTACAACACGGAGTGTTGAAGTACAAGAGATACACCACCCAAAGAGCTTTGTATTCGGAAGCACTTGAGATCAGGGCAGAAGAATTACAAGTTAAGAGTTAGCTGGCCTGGCATAATGGCACACACCTTTCATCCCAGCACTCTGGAGAGAGGCAGGTGGATCTGCATGAGTAGCTGCCTGGTCTACAAAGCAAGTTCTGGCACAGCCAAGATGAAACCCTGTCTCAAAAAAAAAAAAAAAAAAAAAAATTAGCCTAGACTGCATAGCAAGTTCCAGGCCAGGCTGAGCCACATGACACGACTATGGCAAAAGGGCTTTGACCTGTGTGTTTATAGCATGGTTATCCATTTTTAGTTTGATCTTTCATGTCTGAAGTATTTTAAGACAACTTTGAGGCTAACATTTATCCAGTGTTAGTTCAAACAAATGAAGAACAGAGGCACGAAAACAATTCAATGAAAGCAAGCAAACTCTTCAACCCTGATTGCTAGCACACATGAAAGGCGTGATTGTACTGAACACAGAAGGAACAGTAGTTCGTGTTCTCCTCAGATCAAGGTGCCTGTGTCAGATCAAGGTGCCTGTGATAAAGACTGCTTGCTTGGATCCCCCTTTTCTCTGTCTGCACCCAGCTTAGCATGAACAGTGACAGGCAGAAGGCAACACCACTGACAGTGTGGACCTATTCTTGTCCCGCTTCTGCACAGGCTGCTATCACTCATGTTAGAATGGAGAAACTTGATTTTTTAAAAATTGGATATTTTCTTTATTTACATTTCAAATGTTATCCCCTTTCCTGGTTTCCTCTCCAAAACTCCCATTCCCTCCCTCCTCCCCCTGTCCACCAACCCACCCACTCCCATTCCTGGCCCTGGCATTCCCCTATACTGGGGCATAAAACCTTCACAGGACCAAGGGCTTCTCCTCCCATTGATGACCAACAAGGCCATCCTCTGCTACATATGCAGCTGGAGCCATGAGTCTCTTTGATTGGTGGTTTAGTCCCTGGAAGCTCTGGGGGTACTGGTTAGTTCATATTGTTGTTCCTCCTATGGTGCTGCAGACCCCGTCAGTTCCTTGAGTACTTTCTTTAGCTTCTTCATCGGGGACCCTGTGCTCAGTCCAATGGATGACCATGAGCATCCACTTCTGTATTTGTCAGGCACTGGCAGAGCCTCTCAGGAGACAGTTATATCAGACTCCTGTCAGCAAGCACTTGTTGGCATCCACAATAGTGTCTGGGTTTGGTGACTGTGTGAAACTTGATTTTAAATATGGCAGGTAATGTTCACTTTTATCAGGAAAACTATCAACTTTATTTGATGCCTGACCCATAGTATTCAATAATTAATCATTAAATATATAATGAATGCATGCCTGAAATAATGAAACATGCTAAATTTTTAATCTTCCAAAATCACTACATGTGGATTTATCTCTTATCTTTTTAAATTATTTTTCTAGGATAGAACTATAATATATAGTTCATTGTCCTCAGTTAATGTCAAAATAATGTTGTTTTTCTTATTCATAACCATCACAATGTATCCATTAAAATATACTTCCCAACTGTTTTTTTATTAGATATTTTCTTAATTTACATTTCAAATGCTATCCCGAAAGTTCCCTATACCTTCCCCCCCTGCCCTGCTCCCCTACCCACCCATTCCCACTTCTTGGCCCTGGCGTTCCCCTGTATTTGGGCATATAAAGTTTGCAATACCAAGGGGCCTCTCTTCCCAATGATGGCCAACTAGGTCATCTTCTGCTACATATGCAGCTAGTCTAGGGGTATTGGTTAGTTCATATTGTTGTTCCTCTTTTAGGGTTGCAGACCCCTTCAGCTCCTGGGGTACTTTCTCTAGCTTCTCCGTTGGGGGCCCTGTGTTCCATCATATAGGTGACTGTGAGCATCCACTTCTGTATTTGCCAAGTAGTGACTGGCATAGCCTCATACGAGACAGTTATATCAGGGTCCCTTCAGCAAACTCTTGCTGGCATATGCAATAGTGTCTGTGTTTGGTGGCTGATTATGGTATGGATCTCAGGGTGGGGCAGTCTCTGGATGGTCCATCCTTTCGTCTCAGCTCCAAACTTTGTCTCTGTAACTCCTTCCATGGATATTTTCTTCTCTATTCTAAGGAGGAATGAAATATCCACACATTGGTCTTCCCTCTTCTTGATTTTCTTGTGTTTTGCAAATTGTATCTTGGGTATTCTAAGTTTCTGGGCTAATATCCTCTTATCAGTGAGTGCATATCAAGTGAGTTCTTTTGTGATTGGGTTACCTCACTAAGGATGATATCCTCCAGATACATCCATTTGCCTAAGAATTTCACAAATTCATTGTTTTTAATAGCAGAGTAGTACTCCATTGTATAAATGTACCACATTTTTTTGTATCCGTTCCTCTGTTGAGGGACATCTGGGTTCTTTCCAGATCCTGGCTATTATAAGTAAGGCTGCTATGAACATAGTGGAGAATGTGTTCTTATTACCAGTTGGAACATCTTCTGGGTATATATATGCCCAGGAGAGGTATTGCTGGATCCTCCAGTAGTACTATGTCCAATTTTCTGAGGAACCGCCAGACTAACTTCCAGAGTGGTTGAACAAGCTTGCAATCCCACCAGCAATGTAGGAGTGTTCCTCTTTCTCCACATCCTCCCCAGCATCTGCTGTCACCTGAATTTTTGATCTTAGCCATTCTGACTGGTGTGAGGTGGAATCTCAAGGTTGTTTTGATTTGTGTTTCCCTGATGATTAAGGATGTTGAACATTTTTTCAGGTGCTTCTCAGCCGTTTGGTATTCCTCAGTTTAGAATTCTTTGTTTAGCTCTGTACCCCATTTTTTAATGGGGTTATGTGATTTTTCTGGAGTCCAGCTTCTTGAGCTCTTTGTATATATTGGATATTAGTCCCCTATCAGATTTAGGGTTGGTAAAAATCATTTCACAATCTGTTTGTGGCCTTTTTGTCTCATTGACAGTGCCTTTTGCCTTACAGAAGCTTTGCAATTTTATAAGGTCCCATTTGTCAATTCTCGATCTTATAGCACAAGCCATTGCTGTTCTGTTTAGGAATTTCCCCCCTGTGCCCACATCTTTGAGGCTTTTCTCCACTTTCTCCTCTATAAATTTCAGTGTCTCTGGTTTAATGTGGAGGTCTTTGACCCACTTAGACTTAAGCTTTGTACAAGGAGATAAGAATGGATCAACTTGCATTCTTCTATATGATAACTGCCAGTTGTGCCAGCACCATTTGTTGAAAATACTGTCTTTTTTCCACTGGATGGTTTTAGCTCCCTTGTCAAAGATCAAGTGACCATTGGTGAAAAGATTGGAGTCATGCTCAGCCCTAAATGGGACTGACTCACACGCCTTTTTCCCAAGGCTTGTGGATCATTGTAGAGAGAGGCTGGAAAGAGTTTTAAAGCCAGATACAGTGAATGACTCCAAGGAAACAGTGCCTTCTAGACACAACAGATCAACCATGCATATGAACTCACAGAGCTTGTATCAACACACACAAGATCTGTGCAAGCTCACAGTAGCCCAAAGCTCATCATGGAGAGGGGAAATGGGTACCCTAGCTGGAGAGCTGTTGGCAATTGATAGCTGTCCAAGATCTGAATCAAGGAGTGGGGATAGAAAGGACATTGTAGACTAAGGGCAGTAGATGTGCTATTTGCATTAAACAAAGGGTACATCTTCCATGGAGTAGATCTTATACTGAAAATGAAGACAAAAGACTGAATAGCACAGGTGGCAGAACCCATTATTATGTTTTTAATAAGGATCTAAAATTGCTTTATAGAATAAGACAGGATATAACACACACACACACACACACACACACACACACACACACACACACACACACACACCCTTCTCCCAAGGCTCAGCCATCATTGTGGAGGAGGGGTGGGAAGGTTGTGTGAGCCAGAGGCTGAGGATGATTACAAGGAAACTGTTCTCTGGGCACAAAAGGGCAGTTGGCCTCCTGAACCCACAGCTGCATAAACTATGCATGCTCAAGCCAGACAAAATCTCAGCGCACAGGCAGGAGGTGGTAATTTAGTTTAATACAAGGTTTCTAATTCAAGTATTATTATAAAGAGGTCTTCCAAAAATCATAATTTATCCTGTGTAACAAATACCAAAGTGAGTATAGCTACTATTACCCAAAGTTATTAATGGAAAATTGCTAAATCTAAGTGATTCTTTGTATTTCTTGTCTCACCTGGCATTTAGTTCTGACATAATTTGTAGTTTAGTTTTCTTCTTTTGGATTCTCAAATCCCCCTTGTATTTGTTCCCCCAATGCCCCTCCCCACGTCTTGGACAGGTTCAGGCCCACAAGCATGTTCTAACTTTTTTTTTTTTTTAAAGATTTATTTTATTATATGTAAATACACTGTAGCTGTCTTCAGACACTCCAGAAGAGGGTGCCAGATCTCGTTACGGATGGTTGTGAGCCACCATGTGGATGCTGGGATTTGAACCTATCACCTTCGGAAGAGCAGTCGGGTGCTCTTACCCACTGAGCCATCTCACCAGCCCATGTTTTAACTTTTATAGTAACCCTCTTGTCAGTCCTTCCTGTTATTTATCTCCCTTGCTAGCTCTTTACTACCTCTAGAATAATGTCTCTTCTAATAGTTAGGATGGTGAGTCCCTCTGGGATAAACACCTGGATCAGGTGCCTTTCTTGGCCTTTAGAATCCGCAGTCAAAGCTCTCTCCACCCACCTTTGTTCTTCCGCGCACCCCTGTCAAAGCATTTGTGTTTGCCCTTAGGTAACAGTTCTCCTTCCTCCCTCATTCTCTCCGTTCTCCTCCCTTCCCTCTTTACTTGACCTATTCTTTGAATGTCTTCTTCAAGGTGTTTACCTGGACAGTTCCCAAATAGCCTTCTAATATCACCTTTTCCTTGAAGTTTACCCCATCAAAGGTTAATGGTTCTGGAGAGAAAGTTTAGAGATCTAAGAGTGCTCACTGCTCTTCCCGAGGACCAGAGTTTAGTTCCAACACCCATAAGTTTATATATATCAGAATGGAAATGTATATAAAAATATATATTTTACACATGTGTATGTGTATACATTGTAATGATGTTAGCCAGAATCTAACCTAACTATCAGAGAGTTGCTCCTCTGTAATTACTTTCGAGTGATTAAAGTGATTGTCCCAATGTAACAGATATGCATACATTTTTCCTTTTGAAAGAAAAGAAAAGGGTTAATAAGGATAAGAGAGGGGACTGGAGAGATGGCTCAGCGAGTAAGAGCACTGACTGCTCTTCAGAAGGTCCTGAGTTCAATTCCCAGCAACCACATGGTGGCTCACAACCATCCGTAACGAGATCTGACACCCTCTTCTGGTATATCTAAAGACAGCCACAGGGTATAATAATATGTATAATAATAAATAAATGTATAATAATAAATATGTATAATAATAAACAAATCTTTAAAAAAAGGATAAGAGGATAAACTATACATGCATATCCAGTTCTGAGTCATAGACTTGATTAAATTTATAGGAATCTGTTGATTGGGTTGGAGATTACAATGAACCGTTGACTGGATTTTCCTGGAGAGGTGGATCTGAACGAGAAACCACAGGAATCCAGATATGGAGTGAAGTTTTCCTCATCAATAAACTTGATGGTAAAAAGGTATGACACTTTTTAAATAAAATTAATTTTTTATTTTCAATGGTAACTTTGAAATGGTCTTTTGAAAATTGATTTTTCTATTTCACATAATGCTACAAGGGTCAGAGTATCGTCCTATTGAATGATCCCTGTTTAACTCTTTTTTTCTTTTTAAAGATTTATTTTATTTATTATATGTAAGTACACTGTAGCTGTCTTCAGACAGTCCAGAAGAGGGCGCCAGATCTCGTTACGGATGGTTGTGAGCCACCATGTGGATGCTGGGATTTGAACTTACCACCTTCGGAAGAGCAGTCAGGTGCTCTTACCGGCTGAGCCATCTCACCAGCCCCATGTTTAACTCTTTAATGATCCCAGAAAACAAAAATCATAATGAAGACAAAATAGTAGATAAAAAGCTGATATTTTTACATTGTCTCAATGCTAGGTTTTTATCTTAGATAATCAGAGAAAATTAAAAGTGACTGTACCCAGCAGCTAATTAATATCCTTTTATTTTCTGTGGTATTCATGGCACATACAAGAAGTTGCCTTTGAAGTATTCATGATAATAGATGTTTTTAGTCCTTTCATTGTTAATGTCATGATAACATGGTACCCTGGATGTTCTGTACAGTGTAACGTATTCTACTTTCCTGTAGGTTGCAGTGTTACTGATGGATACTCAGGGAACCTTTGACAGTCAGTCAACTTTGAGAGATTCAGCCACAGTATTTGCCCTTAGCACAATGATAAGCTCAATACAGGTATGGAATAAAACAAATCTATCTGTGGATATTTCTTTATCTAAAATTCATGAATAGTGTTTGTACATACATGTGTCAGTGAGACAGAGAGAATCGCAAACCATATATGTTCTCAGTCAGCTCCATATGAATAGCCATTGTCACTATAGGCTGTGGGAATCTAGACATGAATAACCATTGTCACTATAGGCTGTGGGAATCTAGACATGAATAGCCATTGTCACTATAGGCTGTGGGAGTCTAGCCAGTTATCAGTTTCTACATTGGCTGCTTTAGCCCAAAGTGGCTCTATTATTGTTACTTTTTCTGTTTAGAATAAGCCGGGTGTGGTGGTGCATGCCTTTGATCCCAGCACTTGGGAGGCAGAGGCAGGCAGATTTCTGAGTTCGAGGCCAGCCTGGTCTACAGAGTGAGTTCCAGGATAGCCAGGGCTATACAGAGAAACCCTGTCTCGAAAAAAAATGTTTAGAATAAATTAAAATAATAAATTTTATAGATAGGGGTATAGCTCACTTGGTAGAGTGTTTGCCTTGATTTACAAGGTCCTAGATTCAATACCCAGCACCATATAAACCAGGTGTGGTGGAGAATGTCTGTTATTCTGTACTGAGGAGATGGAAGCAGGAAGATCAAGAATTTAAAGTCATCTTTGGTTATACAATGAGACTGAGGCTAGCCTGGTCTGTGTGTTACCCTGTCTCAAAAAGAAAAGTGAGATAGCTCAGCAGGTATGGGTGCTTTCTGTATAAATCTGTTAACCTGATCCAATCTCCAAAATGGACACAGAGCAGACCCATGAGCTGCCCTCTGACCTCCGCACTGTGGTCACAGCACTCTTCCCTATGTGCACATACCACACATACCAACAATGATAAATAAGCCAATTTAAAAATCTTATATGCAGACTAGGGAAAATCTATTTTAATTTATTTAGTGAAACAGGATTTATAAACATACACTGTTATTTTACATTACCAGTGAAGTTATTTCTAAACGTAAAGGCTTCACATGTTCACAGCTTTATAAAAGTTTGTTTAGATGTAACAGTTATATTTATATGTAAGCCATATGTACTTAATGCTTTTCCCTTTCTTTTTCTCTTTTTTTTTTCTCTTTTTAACAGTACTGTTGGGTGGGGAGGGGGTTTATAGACTTTCTAAGTTGTTCTGAAAGTTAGTGTACAGCTGAAAAACAAGGTTAAGGACTACTGTTAGATATGTCTGCCTGTTGAAGAGAGCAGGGAGAGAAGACAGTGAAGAAACAAAGCAGAATTTTTTTTCAAAGGCAAGATAACTTTTAAAGGTGAGAAAGGAAAAACAGGGTAAGTCCAGACTGTGACCATATGCAGATGGGGACCTGGAGCTACTGAGCAGGGAGTCAGGGCATCTCTGGTCAGCACCTCCATACCGGTACAAAGGGAGAGGAAGGGTGGACTGAACTTTTAAATAAATGAATTTAACATAAAAGTTATAGTTATAGTTCATGGTTGAAGCTTCAAAATCAATCTACCTTTTGGGGCTGGAGAGATGGCTCGGAGATCAGGAGCACTTATTGCACTTGCAGAAGACCTGGGTTCAGCTCCCAGTATCACATGGTAGCTCACAGCCATCCATAATTCTAGTTAGTTCCAGTGGATCTAACTCTCTTCTGACTGCTGCAAGCACCTGGCACAATAGGTGGCACACGTACACACAAAGAAAAATTCTTATACATAAATGTGAAAAATAATTTTTAAAGGCTTGCCATAAGAAAGCTTATCTATGAAACACAAGTTATTACTGTAATTCAAAAACCTGCTTCTTCAATGAATCTTTAAAGTATAAACTCAATACCTGTTTTCTTTAAAATCAATAGAAAAGATCATTTGTAAAAGCTAATTAAAACCAGATTAACTTTGTTTTTACCACTCATTATCTACTACTTATATTTGACCTGAAAACATTGAATCTTTTTATAGAAAGTCTGTCAAGTAATGACTAGTTTAAATTATTACCTGAGAAATGACATTATTTAAATAAGTACAAATGGATACTATTTGTGTCAATGTGTAAACATATACACAACATTAATTTATCTTTAAAGTTAGTAATGTTATTGCCTCAAGGAAAATGAAAAGAAAACACACAGTGTCATCTTAATGCTGTGCTGTAGTGGAAGAAAGAGGCAGAAACCTAAAGCTGGGAGCATGACATTCTGAACCTAACAGTGTATGCAGGGGCTTTCTGTGGATATAAGCAAATCAATACAGTATGAAGAGGGAATTGCCATTTTCCAAACAATTTTCCAGTTGGGCAGAAAGAGCCACTTCTGTAAACCCTGCTTCTTTAAGGGACTAAGGCAGGAAGACTTCAGGTTTGAGCAATATAATGAAACCTTTTCCTTTCTTGGGTCTCATAACTGTATATAAGAGATTTGGTTGTATAATAACTGATATTTCTGAAAACAGCACAATGAAGTTCTTATAACGATATGTATTATTTTCTCACCCTGACTCGCTGTCCCATCATCAAGGTCTACAACTTGTCCCAGAATGTCCAGGAGGACGATCTCCAGCATCTGCAGGTGAAAGCCCTTTCTGTGTATCTGCTGGTCTTGGGGACATGCCACCAGAATTTGGGGGGACTTCAGACACATGACCATACAAGGGTCATCCTGATGCCAGATGACTTGTTCAGTCATATATGGCTCTGTCCTTTCTAATTCGGTTTCCATATTTCTTTGTATCTAAACCTGCTTGTTCCGAGAGTTGAATATATAAAAGTATATGGCAAATCAAAGTGGACAAAGAATCTTCAGTGTAAAGAGTCTCTGAATTGCAATGTCAAATCTTAAGGTCAAGAATTTGATAACTTATTGGTATTGCATCTGTGTAAGCCAGACTTTTTCCTTGTGGCCCTTGTGGCTCAGAACTGTTAGAGAAGGTGTGAGGACAGCTCGGAACTTGACTTGATCTGATCTGAAAGAGACTGTGGTACCGAACTAACCTTCATGTCTTAGATACGAGGAGAGAGAGCATGAAAAGATAAGTGGCTTGGCGAGCTCCTGTGCCCAGTCAGTGAAGGACTGGGTAAGAGCACATGGCTGCTCCTGTCTTCTCACTCACCAAGAAGTTGGAGTCTCAAGTAGAAGAGTAGATGTGTTCTAGACATGTTTTCATGTATGCAGTGTAGCATTCTCTTCTGTGTCAGCTCAAGTAGGTAGCAAATCTTCTATTCTTCCAATAGCTCTCTTTCTATGTGTTTTACATAAAAATTTACCTAATATGTGTATCAAGTCCATGTAGTGAAATGTGAAACCTTGTAAATACAAAGGACAGTAGAGCAAAGCAACCGGTGGCATTGGACGCCGCGTCACGTGGGGATTCTGTACCTCACACTGATCATTTATGACAAATAGGTGAGACACAGAAAAATGGTGGTGTGTGCTTCCATAATAAAGGCATGTGCCACAACACAGCCAGCTACTTTCCTAGTGAACAGTGTGGCGCCATTGCACACTGGCATATTTATCCATCTCTACAAAAGGATAATTTGTGCCAGTGATCCTGAGCTAACAGGATACTTTGATCATTTAAATTTTTTCCTGTGTGACAATAGTGTATCATCTCTGGACCTTTTAGACATACCCAGACTCTGAGCTCATTACTCCAAGTATCTAGTAATCACCCTTTGCTTCTTGACTTTTACTATCCTGTATGGATGGCAGAATGAAGCCGGGATGCTACTGTAGAGGAGCAAGGGTGGTTATCAGCATTCTCCCTCAGCTCCACAAGCTGGTGGCTTAGCAGCTATGGTGTGGAAGGAGCTCATCCTGTGCCATGAGGGAAAACACTGAGCCAGCCGGAGCCCATCACTCATCTCCGGAAAGTCTGCATTTGTCCAAAAACAAAAACAAAAAAACCTTCTCCTTGTGCTTCATGTTCTTAACTGTAAGCAATTAAAGAAGAAGAAGAAGAAGAAGAAGAAGAAGAAGAAGAAGAAGAAGAAGAAGAAGAAGAAGAAGAAGAAGAAGAAGACGACAGTTCATTTAATTTCCAATTTTTAAAACCAAATGCCTAATTTTTTAACCCAGGTTGTTGTACCTTTAAATTTTTCTTGGGCTACATATATTATGTTTTATGTACATGTATTATGGCCCTTTAAGCCAAGGTAAGTCCTACTTTGAAAAGTCACTTCATGTGTGCTTCCTTCCTACATTTGTTTTATCAATCACATGAGTTTTGTGGCCGAGTTCTGCCTTTGGAGCGTTTGTGGCCGGGTCTGCCTTTGGAGCGCACTCAGCACTTGGTGCTCACTGTGGCTTGCACACGTGAAGCACATGGAGAAGAAAGAGAGACATGCTTAAAGTGGGAGCTTCTTCTTACAGTGTACTATGTTGGTAATTTTTAGATATGTAATCACTATAGCTCTGCTTTATATCATGAATGCTTTTTTCCTGAGGTTATTATGTAATCTTAATACTGTAGCATGCTGTTACAGCTGGGGAATGAATAGAAGAAACCCAACAAGTAAACAAATCTCATCTCTTTCTCCTCCCTTCCCATCCTCTCTCTCGGATTCTCCTCCTAGCTTTTCACTGAGTATGGCAGGTTGGCAATGGAAGAAACATTCCTGAAGCCTTTTCAGGTGGGTAAAAGTTGAAGGATGAAAAATTCTTACTGGATTTTTACGGAATCCATAGCTATGATTTTAATCAGGGTCATGGTTTTTTCCCTTGATTTATTTCATTTAAGAAGCAATTGTAGACCCTGGTGTGGTGGCGCACGCCTTTGATCCCAGCACTTGGGAGGCAGAGGCAGGTGGATTTCTGAGTTCGAGGCCAGCCTGGTCTACAGAGTGAGTTCCAGGACAGCCAGGCAATACAGAGAAACCATGTCTCGAAAAAAACAAAACAACAACAACAAACAAAACAAAACAAGAAGCAATTGTAGGCTGGGTGTGGTGACACTTGTCTTTAATCCCAGCACTAGGAAGACAGGGGATTTCTGTGGGTTCAAGGCAGGAAGATTGCTATGAACATGAAACAGATGGATGTCTCTGAGTTCAGGGCCAGCCTGATGTACACTGGGCATGATCAAGGCCAGCTAGAGTTACGTGGTGAGGAAGAGACCCTGTCTCAGAAGAAGAAAAGGAGGAGTTTTAAATTCCTATTCCGTGCTATTTGGTATGAAGATGAGCTAGATGTTGGGAAGTAAAAATATGTCTTAGATTTCTGACTCATGTGAGCTATCAGCTTCTCCTTGAATTTAGTTGACTAACACCAGAGAGGATATTGGGGAAGAGGCTTTTCAAGTTCCCTTTCTTAATGTTAACCTTTCTCCCTGTCTGAGTGTACCAGCAACCAGCCAGGCTGATGCTGGTGTAACCATTGTGTTAGGGGTGTAAAGAGTCACTTGTGTTCATCCCTTCAGCTATCAGACCTTTGAAATACCAGATCCCAAAGAATTAAAAACGTCCAATTAAAAAAAATTCCATGCTGGAGGAAGGAAAAGATTGAAGTCCTGCCAGCCAGAGGAGGAACTAGCCTCCTAGGAAGAGAGTTCACAAAGTTCTGGCAACTTACTGGAGCCCCTTCCAGGACTGATAGTCAAGGTTGTGGTGGGCCAGTAACAGGCAGGATTGTGCTTTTCCAGGACTGCTTAACTGTGCATAGTTCTTATCTTGTATTTAAACCTAAACCTCTCAGTCCTCCATAATAGGCTTGGGGTGGGGTCACTGGACCCTTTTATTTGCTCCCCTTTCCAGCATAGCCACACTGAATAAGTCCCCTTTCTCTTTGTTTTGTCTCTTACTGACATATTGAGAGGATGGAAGCTGGCCAGACTTGCCCTAAAAATTTCAGTAACACTGGGATCTGTGGCTAACATCAAGGTAACATCTGAGCTTGGCTTAAGCTCTGTCAGTTACTGCTACAGTCCTTCAAATCCTGCCCTTTACAAGGACAGAGTTAGAATTGAGTTGGCTAGCCTTCAGACAGTGCCTGGAGGAAGAAGAGTTTCTGTACCATCTAAAAGCTAACTCCTTCAGCCTAAGCTTGTCAAAGAAAGCCATAGCTAGGCTTCAGATAGGTATACCATCCAAGGTGGGTCCTAGTCCAAGGGGACTATGAGCCACAGGTAAACAGTGACTGACAAGGCCTGCAAGGTGAGAAGCTCTTGAGGCAAACAGTACACTGACAGGAGCTCTCCATTCTCTATGGCCAAGTGACAAATCGTCTTAGACAACTGACACAGTTGTGAGGGTGGGGATCTGAGGTGGCTTCAGTGTGTACATTTGATAGAGACTTGGAGGTCTCTATCAAATTGCATTCAAGATGTCCAGGAGATGTTTCCTGGAAGAGCTTAGTGGAGGGTTCTCTAGGAGCCGTCTCAGTTTGGCCCCTGAAGTCCAGGCACGGGTAGAGGAGGTGCTGAGAGAGAACAAAACCATCCAAGCCGGCTTTAAAATCTTCAACGTGGGTCACAATACTTTCTGTACTCTTATGTTTCTTTTTGATTCATCTATTAGGTGGCTTTGAAGTGTTGAATGGCAGCTGGAATATTTCTTTGACTTTTCTACTCTCAGGAGTGATGACTAGATTGTAAATTCTAGAAACAGACCTCAAGTCACTCTTCCTAACACATGACCAGATAAATCAATAGGAAGACACACACACACACACACACACACACACACACACACACACACACNCAAAAAAAAAAAAAAAAAAAAGCCAGTGTCCTAAAAAGAAATCTTTTGCAATTCCTGCTTATTGGTGAACCATGTAGAGGTTATGAAGTATCAGTAAGAAGAAAATTGGGGGGCTGGTGAAATGGCTCAGTCAGCCAAGTGCTTGTTCTGAGTTGTGCTTCCTACAGCCAGCCCTGGGCGCGTGGAGACAGGCCACTCCTGGCAGCGTGAGAACCAGCCAGTTTACTTGGACAGTTCTGGGCCAGTACAAGACCCTGTCTCAAAAACCAAGTGAACAGCTCCTGAGAAATGACACACAAAGCTGTTTGCTGGTTTCTACATACATGTTTACACATTTGCAACTCACCACCATACAGAAACACATGTACCTGCACATGCTAACATACACCAAACACATACATCTAAACAAGCAAGCAAGCAAACAAAACAAAACAAAACAAAACTTCTGAGATTGGAGAAATGACTCAGTTCTTCAAGAGGGAGGGGGAGGGGAGGGAGGGGGGGAGGAGGAGACACTAAGGGACTCATAGGAACGCACCACACAAAATCTACATATAGCTCCATTTTGCCAGCTTAATGGTGGGTTGTGACTGTCTCACATCTCAATGGGATGCACTCATCCTAGAGTTTGGAGGCAGCTTGCTGTTCTCATGTAGGGGAAGCACAGTGATTTCATGTGAACTGCTGAGAAACTGGGATTTGCTTTGCATGCCACAGTATGATAAGTTATGATGTAATAATGAGATGGCTCCAGCAGAGAGCAGAGGCCTGCTGCCTGCCGCCAAGCACTCTTACCCCCTCTCTTACTGCTTTCAGAGTCTGATATTTCTTGTTCGAGACTGGAGTTTCCCATACGAATTTTCATATGGAGCTGATGGTGGCGCCAAGTTCTTGGAAAAACGCCTCAAGGTTGGTTAGCTATTTAGGAGCCTGCCGTATCCCCAGAACTAAGCCAGCAGAACTTGGATAGATGAGTTCCTCAATACCCCGGAGTCACGATTTTACCTGCCCTCGTGTATCTCTATACACAACCCAAGATAGAGTTGTGGTAACCCACAGAATTGTAGTTTTAAGGGTTGTCAATGATTTGATACAAACACTTCTTTGGTAGTTATAATAAAACACTAACTTGTTCCAAAAGGCAAAGTTTTTATCTTGAAGACAATACAAGTCTACAGTGTAAAGATCTAGACTCACTTTTCCTGGCAGTTGAGATAAGTGTTTCATCCTGCAGTTTCGACAGACTGTTGAACACATGTCTAAAACGGACTGTGAGTGTTTAGGGTGGTATAGCCTGGTTAGGTATAGCCATTCAGTGCCTGTCAAGAATTTAAGTGTTGAGCTGCTTAATTATGTTTGTTTGCTTATGTTTTGTTGGTTTTGGGGGGGGGGGGTTGTTTGATCAACTTCATCTAAGTAGGGTCACCTGGGAGGAGAGAATTTCATCTGAGAAAATTCCTCCATGAGACTGGCCTGTAGGAAAGTGTCCAGCGTGGGGCGTGGGGGTTCTTGATGATTGGTGTGGGAGGGCCCAGCCCACTGCGTGGTATCACCCCTGGGCAGATGGCTCTGGATTGTACAGAAAGCAGGCTGAGCAAGGCGTAAGGAGCAAGCCAGTAAACAGTATTCCTCCATGGCGCATGCTTTGGACCCCACCTCTAGGTTCCTGCCTTGAGATGGTGGCCTGACTCTCCTTGGTGATGGAAACAATCCTCCTCTTCCCCAAGCTGCTTTGACCATGGTGCTGACCATATCAATAAACAGAGAACTATGACAGGAATTAATACCAGAGTTTATACTGCTGCCATAGACATGACCATGTTGTTTTGTCGGGAGACAGAAGCTTGTAAATTGCACTAGGCATTTGGTACACATAGATGTGGCTGTATAGACAAAGTCAACCCTCTAGTCCTAGCCACAGCATGCTGTTTTATCATTATGGGAACAGACAGGCAAAGCAAATATAGAATGCCTCAGAAATCCTTTGTTCGGTTTATGTCCCAAGAATCTTTTAACTTGAGGATGATTTCTGCAGGTCTCAGGGAACCAGCATGAAGAACTACAGAATGTCAGGAAGCATATCCATTCCTGTTTCACCAACATTTCCTGTTTTCTCCTACCTCATCCTGGCTTAAAAGTAGCTACGAACCCAAACTTTGATGGAAAACTAAAAGGTTTGTGATCCTCTTAATGACTATGCTTGCATTGCGTATCAGATCATGGAATCAAGCACACAGGCTTGGTGCTAGAGCTCCCCTTGGGTCAGCTGTGAGCTCTAAGGCACTGAATGTGAACACAGAGCCAACCCGCCCCCACCAGCAGGCAGCACCCTCACCTCTCATCTCTGCTTTGTCAGTTGCTTCTGTGTGTACTTAGCTCCCTTATTTATATTAAAATGGGGAAATATCTGTGTTTTAGAATGTTGCATTTGTTGCAATATATATTTAGGAACTGAAAGCAAACACTGAATTCAGTAATGAAATGAATCTAGACTTTTTAAAATGGCTACTGAAGAATTTAACAACTATAAAAACTTCACTAAAAAGCAAAGTTGTCTCTATATAAGAACAATGTCTTTAAAACAAAAGAATAAGCCCTACATGTTTTTCAGCTAATATCTTGTACAGAATGTACTTTGCACTAACAGAGGTTGCGTCATGTTTGAAAGGCATGGGAGTAGAGGTAAGGGCTTCAGAAACAGAATCTCACATTCCCGAGAAAGGCAAGGCTCTGTCTTTAGACACTTCCTTGTAAGTTCATTGGAGGTAGTTCCAGAACACACTGTGGAATTCAAGCATTCTTATATTTATTATGAATTTTTTGCATTGCATCAGGTGAGACAGTGAAATAACTTTTTTGTTGTTCAGTACAGTTATTGTCAAAGGGATTTTAAAATTGACAACATATCTTGTGTCAACTTTTAGAAACCAGCAGATTTGATCATCAAAAGTATTCCCCCTTGAATCCATTTACCTTTAACATTGGCAATTGATATAATAATCAAAATTCTAAACTTCTAAGCCACCAGCATTGCTTTTGTAAACCTAAGAATCTTGTTGCTGGATATTTGATTACATTATGAACCCCAAGATGTGTTATTTACTGAAAAACCCTGTTTCTAGTAGTGGTGTAGCTGAGCCCTTAGCACACACCTTTAATCCCAAACAATGAAGGTAATGTTAGTTTTTAGAAGGAAACACCCATGTTTGAAAGTGATGTCTAGTGTCTAGTTAAGGAGAGAGAGAGAGAGAGAGAGAAAGAGAGAGAGAGAGAGAGAAGGCAGTTTTACCAGGACAGTTTTCAGACAATTAGAACATATTGCCAGAGTTAATATGAGGCCAAGCAAAGAAATTCAGGAGCGGTAAAGAGAGAGAAGCCAGACGGAATCAGTCATCTTGAGAGGAGTTTGAGCCAAAACAGCTGAGTTGAACCCTTCAGAACTCAGAAAGAAGTAGGAAGGGGTGACCTTATTCAGCAGTGAGTCTCAGAGGCTGAAAACATTCTAGGCCTAGATTAAATTGTATGGAGGCTAGAAGTGCCCAGGACTAGGCCTAGGTTAGCAGACTGAGGCAGTAAGCTTCAGAGACAGTTATCTTCAGGCAAATAATAGCTACTTTTACATCTGGCACCCAATGTGGTTGGAAGAAAAGCCTAACCAAGATAATAATTACCTCAGATGAATAAAAATTAACAGTAGTAAGCAGCTGCAGCCGGCCCATACATCGGCGAGGCCCTTTGCAGTGCCTAAGCTCAGGAAGGGTTAGGAAAAAAAAATCTCAGATGTACACACCTGCTTTGTAATAATTTGTTCTCCATCCAGTTATATCTATATGTCCATGTAGACATTGGCAATGCAGTTGACTACAACTATCTGCCAACAGAGAGTTTGCAAACAAGCTAGTCCTGGGAAAAAGAGAACTGAAAAGTGGCTTCAGTTACCCTAAAAGTTCTATTTTAATGAGGCTTGTATACATTATCAGATTGCTGCTGAATCTACCTTGTGTACACAATGCCCTACTTTATCGAAATAGTTTCTTTGGCAGTTTGAAAATCTGTTATCTACAGTATTTTTCAATCTAACACTGAATCTATTTTTCTTTTATTGAAAATAGACTTTTCTCTCATATAATATATCCTGATTATGGCTTCCTTTTCCTCTTCCTCACAGCTCGTCCCCACCCTCCCACCCCACCTTTCTGTCTCTCATTGGAAAATAAATGGGCTTCTATGGGATGATAATAAAATAAAATATGATAAAGATAAAACCCAAACTAACACACTGGAATTGGACAATATAAACAGACAGAAGAAAAAGAGCCCAGGAGACAGCACAGGTGACAGGCCCAGGAGACAGCACAGGTGACAGGCCCAGGAGACAGACCCGCTGTTCACACTCTCAGGAGTCTCATAATACGTACACAGAGGACTTAGAGGGTAAAAGTAAAGGAGAAAATATATAAATTAAAATGATATTTTTATTTAAAAAAAAGGAGAAGAAGAGACCTGTCACAACATTATGAGACAGCCTCCCAAGATGCCCTCGAGTCCATTTCTGTTGTCATCTCCTGCTGGGCACGCAGCCCACCCGTAAGAGCAGTTTGCTTCCCCAGTGAGACTCCCTTGGAGAAAATTAAATTTTCACCTCCAAGAGGTTATCAATTAGAGATGTCTTCTGGGTTAGGGATGGGGGTGTATGACTGCTTTTTTTGTAGGGTTCTGGACCCCAACTGGTGCAGACACATGCAGACCCTGTGTGTGTGGCCTCGGTCTCCATGCATTCCTAGATGAATCGTGTGGATCCGGAGGGCGGCCTTGTTTGCTTGGTGTTCTTCCTTCTTCTCTGCCTCTTACCCTCCTTCTGTCTCTCCTTCTTCGGATCCCTGGGCTCGGAGGGGAGCCCCGAAAGCTCAGTGTCCCCAAGGTCGCTTGCTCTCTGTAGAATGTCTGGCTGCGGGTCTCTATTTTTTCCATTTGCTTCAGGGGGAGTTTCTTGGAGGATGGCAGAGCATGGTATATATAAATATAACAGAATGTCATTAAGTATTATCTTATTGCTGTTTTGTTTTTTGTCTTTTTTTTTTTTTGCTTTTGTTTTTAACATTTTTAGAACAATAGTACTTGTTTTTACTCTAGGTCCCTGGGATATCTAGTCTCAGGTTCTTGGTCAGCTAAGCAGTGTGGGTACAGGCCTTCAGTCAGATCAGATGTTGGTTGGTGGTGGCCCTAGCATATCTTGCAGGCAGGACACCATTGTAGTCCAAAGGGTCTGTGCCTGGCCTGGTATTTTGCAGAGTACCTTCCTGAACCTAAGACACTGACATGTGGAGGTGAAAGCTCTGTGTAGACCAGCTTATGATGTGGGTGTTGTTCTCAACAGTGTGCTTCTGCTGTGCTAGGTGTCCACACTACCCCTCCAATACCCTTAATGTTACCTGTCTCTCCCTGACTTCCCTCTTCTTTCCACTTAATCCTCCCAATCCAACCCTATCCACCTATCTGCAACTTATCTATTCTCTTTGTTTCCCAGGGAGATCTGTCTGTTCCTCTAATACCTCACTCTACACGTAGCCAGCCTCTGTGGTTCTTTGGATTGTGGCTTGGTTATCACTGACGTAAAAGCTAATATCCATACATAAGCAAATGTGTACTACATTTGTCTTTCTGGGTCTGTGTTTCCTCATCACTTGGATGGTTTTTTTTTCTAGTTCCACCCATTTACCTACAAATTTCATTTCTTTTTTTTTTTTAAACAGATAATACTTCATTGTGTAGATGTACCACATTTTCTTTATTCATTCTTCTGTTGAGGGACATCTAGGTTGTTTCCAATTTCTGTCTTATGAATAGGAGCACCATTAAACATGCAAATCCTGAATCATATGTGATGATTTCTCTCCTGGATGTCTGGTGGGCTAACCATTGTTTTCTTCAGAGGGCTGGCATCTCTAGCAAAAATAATGTCTTCTGGATACAAACAATTATGAAAAGTTTATTCTTTGGTAGTAGATTCTCGTGTGCTATTTCACAAGCAGAAACAACTTTTTAGCTCATCATCAATGCTAGTAATTTGCCCACTGTTCTACAAAGCATTCCAATTATTAGCATCTTTAATAGCACCAGAAATAACAGAATTTCCAGTGTTCTTAAAAATGTTATGATGCAATTTAACTGATATAAATGAAGGAACTTTCCATACTGGAAACCAGAGGTCAAAACTGTTGAGTCGTGTTCATTCACACGACATCCAACTAGCTTTTACTGAATTGAGTACTTCTACTAGTTTCTGTTAGTCTTTTAATTAGCAAGGAGTTATATAGAACAATCTGGCAACCACAGCTTTCTTAGAAGCAGTTAGAGTTCAGAGTCAAATGCTATGCAATTCCTTATAAAGAGAAAAGGACATTTCTAATGGCTTGGCAGGCACTTTTAAGAAATTACTTTCCTTTGTTAGTTTATGACCAAATCCTATGCTAGAGCACCTTCTCTGTGGAGTTATTTATAAGGCATACATTGTGAAGTGTGTATTTGGTAACTAAGGTAACTACCACATTGGCCCAGCCCCTGGGTTCCTTTTGCTCTCTTGAGGCAAAACTTCCTGAAGAAATGATGAAAATACAGAGTCATCTTGAATGTTTGTCACATATCTACTGAACACAAACAGAGCCCTCTGCAAACTGATGGGAACTTATCTAACAATGTTCTAGATTGTGAATTTACTATGGTCATCTAATACCTGTAAGAAGTCACTACTTGTATCTATTATTGTCTGGACCCATAATTAGAATTGTTAGCAATGCTTTTGGGCAAAGCAGAGATGTCTGACACTTTCTTCAGAGCACATCATACCAAAATATGCTCGTTGCTTTCTGGTATAGTAGACCGAGGTATATATTTTTTCCAGTCCAATTTCATAAGAAAAGGTTTGAGTAGAAACTATGTATGTGTGTGTATATATATATATGTGTGTGTGTGTGTGTGTGTGTGTGTATGTATGTATATACACACACATATACACACACACATATATATACACATACACATGCACACATACACACACACACATATATATATATATATGATTTTATAAGGAGAAAAGTTTATTATATAGATATTTTAGAAGAACATATATTCTAGATATAGTATACTAATTATTTCACTGGTTATACCTCTTATACATAGTATGCACATTATTCCATGTATTTAAAATGACTTACAAAGTTTTCCATGTATAGGACTTATCTGACCATCTACATTCTGTAGTTTTACTAGGTCTGTATATTAAGCTTGAACTCACAGCTTTCAATACTTCTAATGTAGGCACAGGAAACACAGGAGAATTTAGGACTGCTTTTGAAGTCAATGCATTATAAGCCATGAATGACCTGCCCCATCCTTTTTTGTTACCACTGTGGTCTGAGCTTGCTATGATGGTGCATACTTACAAACCCAGAAATTAGGAGGGGGCAAGAGGAGTTAGTTCAAATCCAGCCTTGGCTACATAAGAAGTTAGAGACCAGCTGGGCCACATTCAATCACATCTAAAATATACACCACTCAAACCCACCCCAAATAGGTGTGGTAACATACATCTCTAACCTGAGCATCTAGAAGACAGAGATGAGGGGATCCCTGAAAATCATAGACCAAACATAGTGAGACCCTGGGGCAGGGCCTGGGTTTGTCATTAACCAGGCCAGACCTTAACACCAGGACTCAAATGATTCTGCCCCAGCTCCACAAGTAGTTGGAATTATAGGTGCACACACCACACCTAGTTTCCACATTTTTGAGCCTCTATACATACCATAAGTCAGACCCTAAAGGTCTCAGGCTGCATGAAATGCTTGCATACGTGGGTATAAAATATGTTTAACATTTAATGTCAAGAAATACTTTATAGATATGAGTCATGTAATTGGAGTGGAGATGTGTCAAAAAGAATGAATGACTCCCTAGTAGCAGGTCTCGAGTGGCTGCATTATGGGGAAGTGAGTGGTGGCACTGTCACTGGGGCCGGGACAATGCAGGCAGCAAAGGGGGTTACTCTGGAGCATGGAGGATTGGAGGGCTTTTAAAGTAATGGTAAATTTCCTTTAATTGTAGAAATAGATGATGAATTCATCAAAAACTTGAAAATACTGATTCCGTGGCTCCTGAGTCCCGAGCGCCTAGATATTAAAGAGATCAATGGGAATAAAATCACCTGCCGAGGTCTGCTGGAGTACTTCAAGGTACTGCTCTGTTCTACAGCTCCTGTGAGCGCTTCCCCTGACATAGAAATCCCATGGGCAGACTATAAGGTACCCAGGAGAAGTCACCTGTGAGGAAGTAAAGTCTTTTTTGAGGAAGGAACTATACTAAAAAATGTTTCCAAGAGTTGAACAAACCTTTATGGGGGTGCTTCTCAGAGTCTCCCTGTGCTGAATTTCACCTTTAAGATTGTCCAAAAGCAACTATATTTTCTTTCTGAAAAAAGATTCTTCCAGACTGTTACCTATACCATTGGAACTTTTAAGAGAATTACTTTAAATTTGTATTCACCTCTTGACTTTTTTAAATACCCTTTGCACATTCATATATTTAATGACATTAGCTTGATTGTGAAGTGCTTCAAGATTAAATGTCAATTTTTAAAATTGGTATTTTACCATCTAAAATGTCTTTTTGTGTGATCTATTTTCCTTTATAACTTTGAACAATGGCTTTCTCTGACATTCTGGTCTAACCCTGTAGCCAGACTTACAGTTTGGATTCAGGACTTCATGAACCCTGAGCAGGTCAGCCCCATGAGCTTCTGCTGATAGAAGGGCACAGGCCCAGAAAAGGGAGGCTCATCCGTTGGAGAGGTTTGAGGAAAGCTGGAAGGGAGAGGAAAGGAGCCTTTCTGAGGAAGGGCAGCATTGGCATGTGGAGATGAGTGAGAGAGCGTTTCAGAAGAAGCGAACAGCTTTAGCTGAAAAAGCAAAGAAAGATGACTTCCTGAAAATATTTTTAAGCTGTCAAGACGACCTAAGAAGAGAAATGTTGACTGAAACTGCTGGCCTGAGGATTTCCTTGGCTGTTTTGTTTCAGGCATACATAAAGATCTACCAAGGTGAAGAATTGCCACATCCCAAGTCCATGTTACAGGTACGGATTTGCTGATAGTTATGGTATCTGAAAACATATTTGTTTCTGAAGCCAAGCTTTCACCTGAAGACCCCTTGCCTAACCACCTATCCATGTGTCCACCAGAACATTCCACACGCACACAGCAGCTTTACTTAGGTTGAGATTCATTGTTCCAAAGACGTTTCCTCTTTATACTGACCCTGTTTAGAAACAGACTCATCACGCTCTGGTTGATGCTCCAGTTCCCACCACAGCTATTAAGATAAGACTCACAAAGTAGATTTCATGGTCAGTGATGAGGATGAGAAAGGAAGACAGACAGATATGGGGGAGGGGGGAGCATTGTTGTCAGAACCATACCCACAGTCTTCAGATAAATCTTTAAGTATTCAAAACAAATCATATACACAGTCAGCCATCATGGTTGGAAGGAGACACACCATGAGAGTGTGAATTCCTTCAACAAATAATTTGAAAGTATTTACTATAGTTTCTTTATAAACTGCAAGCATGGAATGGTTTGATCTCAGAGATTAGAATTAATAGAGAATTAAATTATTTAATAAAGACATTAATTTGAAAAAATGAGATAAGACTAAAAGAGAAAAAGGTATCCAAATGAACATTCATTTAGCTTTATGGCTTAGTAAGTAAAAAAAAAAAAAATCTAGGTTTTATGATCTTTAAAAGTTAATAGTAATTTAAGGTGCAGTCGAAACACTTGCTTCAGTTCCTTGATGGCTTCCTGCTACACTTCTTGCATGTGATGATCTGACGCATCTGACTCCACTTTACATTATAACATATGCTTTGTCCCAAGGCCACAGCAGAAGCTAACAATTTAGCAGCTGTTGCAACTGCCAAGGACACATACAACAGGAAGATGGAAGAGGTAAGAACTCAGGATTTTAAAAAAAAAATAGTATTTTATCTTTGAACCCTTTCTTTAATGTCACATTCACACCATGTACATGCAAAGAAGTGACTTTGGTGGCACTTAGCTTGGTATGTATGTATGTATCAACATGTCATGTATTCGTAAGATACTTTAAAAACAGAACATTACATAATGGACATGGGAAGCTGGGACAGAAGAATTGCCATGCAGATTAAGCCAATCTGGCCTATGTAATGAGTTCAAGCCTGGCCTGAGATACAACAAAAGGAAAATACACACATACAGCACAGGTTTTGGTTGGTTTGGTTTGGTTTCTAGATAGGGTTTCTCTGTGTAGCCCTGGCTGTCCTAAAACTCACTCTGTAGACCAGGCTGGCCTCAAATGCAGAGATTTGCCTGTCTCTGTCTCCTGAGTGCTGGGATTAAAGGCATGCACCACCATCACCACCCGGTTACAATGAAGCTTTTAAAACATTTAAAAATGAGTTCTCTCCTTTTTTTTGTTTTTAAAAGATTTATTTATGTATATGAGTACACCATTGCTCTTTTCAGACACACCAGAAGAGGGCATCAGACCCCACTGCAGATGGTTGTGAGCCACCATGTATTTGCTGGGAATTGAACTCAGGAGCAGTCAGTGCTCTTAACCACTGAGCCATCTCTCCAGCCCATGAATTCTCTCCTAACAAAATATTCTTACTCACATTCTATTTGGCCAGATTGTCACACTGGAAGAGTTAGTGACTAAAAATAACATGCTACTCTCTCCACTGTGCATACTTAATTCGGCAAGAGAATTAAGACAATCAAGAGAAACATGATATATAATTAAAGATGTATTGTCAACATTAAAATTGTAACCAAAGTTAAAGACATGGTTAATTTAAAAATCTTATGTGTACGCATGTGTGTCAGTAAGTGCCCACGCACATGTGAAAGCCAGTGAAAACTGTTGAGTAATTTCCTGTTACTCAGTACGGTATCCCTTGAACAGAGAGTCTCACGCTGAGCTAGACACCAAGCTGGGCCAGTGAGCTTTAGGACTGCTTGTCTCCATCCCTGAATGCTGGGCTATAGGCATGTGCAGCTGTGAACAGTTTGCTTGTTTGTTTACATGATTGTTGGGATTTGACCTTAGGTCCTCATGCGTGCATAAGCAATTATTTCTACCCACTGAGCCATCTATCTCCCCAGCCTACCTTGTAACTTTTTTAAAACTTGAAAGTGTAGTTCAAGAACATTTAATGTGCTTCTACTCAGCCTAAGAAAATATTCACTTGGCTCCATTCAAAGTACACCAGTGCAAATGCTAAGAAAAATGTACTTCATGGTTCAATAGATTTATATTTGATTATCTTAAATTAAACTCTATTGGTCAAAATTGCTTCGGTATAATTTGACTTCTAGAAGAACTGAAATATCAGCAGTTTTCTCCACTTTGTATTCATCCTGTGAACAAATAGTTGGCAATTACGTTGGGTCATGTCTTTTCATCTTAAAAACTTGTTTAAATCATAGATACTGTTTCCTATGTTTTTAAAGAGCAGGACTGGGCATGGTGGCATGTCTTTAATCCCAGCACTGACACAGAAACAGTGGATTACTATGAGTTTGAGGCCAGCCGCTCTACAGAGTACATTTGATGCCAGGGCTGTAATAGTGAGTCCCTGTAGAGAGAAAAACAGACCAAAGGGGATTAAGAATGCCTTTATTATCCAGGCATGATGGTGTAAGCCTGCAATCCCAGCCCTTGGGAGACAGAAGCAGGCAGATCCCTTAAATTGGAGGCTACAGAGCTAGTTCCAGGATATCCAGGGCTACACAGAAACCCTGTCTCGAGAAACACCAGCGAAAACCATAAAATATATACTAGCCACATTTGGTAGTTAATCTTCATGGATATGGAGGCAACTAGTTTGGCCTGGTGACATGTATCAGCCTATAAGAAATGTATCAAGTAATTCTGTCATGCAAACATTGATACGTACATACATATACCTAGATGTTTAGGGCAGTCACTCAACCTGTCTTCTTCTTTTTTTTTTCCCTTGTTCCGTCAACCCCGTACGCTCGCTCAGGCCGGCCCGGGCCGGCCCGCTCGCTCCAGTCGGCCCCACTTGCTCCGGTTGGCCCCGCTCGCTCTGGCCATCCCTGTTCGGCCCTGCTCGCTCTGGACAGCCCCGCTTGCTTCGGTTGGTCTCTCTGGTCCAAGGATTCGTTATTATTATTATTATTCATAAGTATGTAGCTGACTTCAGACGCACCAGAGGAGGGTGTCAGATCTCATTACGGGTGGTTGTAAGCCACCATGTGGTTGCTGGGATTTGAACTCATCACCTTCGGAAGAGCAGTCGGGTGCTCTAACCCGCTGAGCCATCTCACCAGCCCCTCAACCTGTCTTCTTGATGCAATCAAAATACATAAGTGCAGAGAGTATGAAGTTGTAGTTAGCATAACACAAAATACTATGTTACTGTGAACTTTTTTAATAAGTAGAAATGGGCTCTAAAATAATGTTGAGAGGACTGTAGTAAATATAGTCATTTATTATGAAAATTCTGTACTGCATGTAATTGTATATATTATACTTTAAACAATAGCAGTTGAATAGGCTGCTCAGATTAACTGCATCCTGCCCGACAGCACTGTTCTGGCTGCAGTGTCATGAGGTAGTGGAAGCGTAGCCCACCCCTTAGTCCATCGCTCTTAGGGAGCATTCCAGTGTACTCCAAGAAAAGGCATGGATACAGTTGTTAATTTACTCCATATTACACAAACAGAAACCTCTCTTTCCAACTCAGGTTTGTGGTGGTGATAAACCATTTTTGGCCCCCAACGACCTGCAAAGCAAGCACCTGCAGCTAAAAGAAGAATCTGTGAAGTTATTCCGAGGCGTGAAG
>LR750211.1:134037-187899 GCA_902729485.2 Mus minutoides | reverse complement strand
TCTCTTGGCAATGACGATGACTGTGATCTTTCAGAAATGAGTCTCGGGTTGGCATCTTGACTGAGCAGAGCAAGCAGCCTGTCTTGGAATTTTGGGAGAGATGTGCCGAGCACGTTGCCGTACCAGGAAGAAAAGTTGGACCTTTGAATTCTGAAACTCCATAACCCATGAATTTTATCAATTGAGTTAAAACCATTGGGGTGAGGGTAAGGGGTTTCAGCAAAATGATCGGAAAGCACAGATCATTGCATGAGGAGTATTTGATTTGAGTCAATAAATGCTATGGAAGCCATTATCAGCTGCAGAGCATAGTCTGACTGTGGCAGGGATATAGATCTCTAAGAAGCAGTCCTTGCTCCTCAGTGCTTCAACATCCACAACAACATGCTTGATCAAAAGGTTCCCCGGCAGAATACAACAATGCCCAAGGCTGATGTTGCTCTGAGATCGGTTTGCCAGCAGCTCCAAGATATTTCTGCTCCTTAACACTCCTTCAGGGGATACCAATGGTCCAATGGGCATCTAGATAAAAGCAGGAAGTACTTTTGGGGGAGGGACAATCTCTAGCCAGTGACTGCTCAGTAAGGGACTATGAGAGCTCAGTGCTTGTCCTGAAGAAGGACAAATGCATACACAGAGAGTCCTGATAGAAGGCCCCTGGGATACTTCCTTGTCTTAGTCAGGGTTCTGTTCCTGCACAAACATCATGACCAAGAAGCAAGTTGGGGAGGAAAGGGTTTATTCGGCTTACACTTCCATACAGCTGTTCATCACCGAAGGAAGTCAGGACTGAAACTCAAGCAGGTCAGAAAGCAGGAGCTGATGCTGAAGCCATGGAGGGATGTTCTTTACTGGCTTGCTTCCCCTGGCTTGCTCAGCCTGCTCTCTTATAGAACGCAAGACTGCCAGCCCAGAGATGGTCCCACCCACAAGGGGCCTTTCCCCCTTGATCACTAATTGAGAAAATACCCCACAGCTAGATCTCATGGAGGTACTTCCTCAACTGAAGCTCCTTTCTCTGTGATAACCCAGCTGTGTCAAGTTGACACAAAACTAGTCAGTACATTACTCTCTTGGGACTTGGAGTTAAATCCTCCCCCTTGTTTAGTCTCTTTCCCTTCTCATACCATCCACACTCACTGGTCTCTTCTGGGAGCCTTTTATTCCTCCCCCCCCCCCAAACTCTTCTAAGAGTATGATTCTAACCTTGACCTAAGACAGAAACAGAAGATTTGAATAGAATAAGAAGTAAGTACTTCTGCCTGGAGATCCATGAGCAGAGGGGTTATGTGAACAGAGCCTTGAAAAGCGCTTTTGGATTCTGCCAGATGGATGACCCAAGAAGTGTCTTGATGAATCTGGGGAAGAGGCATCTGTGGAGGAACAATCTTGGGGAGTGACAGGTGGGGCTGCTGAAGGGAGCTGAGCATCAGTACAAAGACTAGGCTTTACATAAATTAGTAATAGTGAGCTATTGTAGCTACCCACCCAGGAGATAAATACAATCTTTGTTTCTTTCTCTCTCTCTCTCTGTCTCTCTGTCTCTCTGTCTGTCTGTCTCTCCTTCCCTCTTTTTCTCTCCTTCCTTCTCTCTCTTTCTCAAATAGAAGTTATAAAAGATAGGCTAAGTAGCTAGGAACAGATAGCAAAAGTCAGTAGAGAGTCCATTATAATATTCCAGAAAAATATAGTGAGGGACTGATTCAGGATCCTGGACATGAAAATAAAAAAAAAATAAATGACCATCCTTCACACTGAATACTTGAGTTTGGCAGGTAGGTGGCTGTGGGGGGGCAGAAGGAAGGATATCACAAGTGGCAAAAGGTTTGGAGTTGGATCAAAGAGAAAAAGACTGGTGTTGATAAAGAGATGGGATCCAAGAGAAAACCAGAGTGAAAAGTCCAAAAGTTCATTTCCATATATGTTGAAACTGAGGAAGACACTTTAAAAAAAATTCTCCCAAACTCAAAGAAATTTGAATAAAATATAAAAACAACCTGAAAATGAATAACAAACAAATAAAACAATTTGGAGGTATTAGAGAATTATAAAGTTCTAGTTCAAGATTATACTAAATCCCTTAAAAAGAAACACAAAGCTAGCTGCCTGGAGCCCAGTGGCACTTGCCACCAAACCTAATGACCTGAGTTCAATCCCCGAGACCCACATGGTAGAGGAAGATAATCAACTCCTGAAAGTTGTTTTCTCACCTCCGTGTGTATACCCAGACAGATACCCAGCAGATATAAATAGATTTAATATATATTTTTAATCAGCTGCCTAGCCTGGGGCAACCTGAGTTGGACCCAAGAGCCCATGCAAACACACCAAATACAGTGGTGTACAATTACTGTCCCAGTGCTAGAGAGGTGGAAACAGGACCAGGTGATGTCTAGGCTAATTAGGTGCTCTCCAGCTCAACGTGAGACCCTGTATCAAAGGAGGTGGGTGGTGATCCTAAGGATGAAATAGAAGGTTGTTCTGTAGGCTCCATATGGAGCAGAGTGGACACATAACACCACCTCCAATGCCCTGCCCCTGTGAACATGCTCACACAGAGCACAGCTGTCTGGATAGAATTTAAAACAACAGAATCAACAGCAGAAAACTTGAATACACTTTATGAATAAGAACAGTACAGTTTTACATACACACCAGCAAAAGAGAGATGCTTTCATATTACCTCAGATTTGTTTGCTCTGGGGCAGGGTCCACAGGGGCTGATGACTGGATCTGATCCCTTGATCTATGTGGCTGCTGGAACAGTCCTGGGGAGCAGAGGCCTGTGATAATGGGGCTGAAAGCAAGAAGGAAAACAGTGCTTTTAATGTTCATTGCCTATTATCTAGCTAATGTAACAAGCGGCTTGCAAAGATGATGTTGGAGCAACAGTCCCATCAACTGACCGAAGCCATTCCCTGGTCCTTAATTACTGCCTCTATTTACTTATGACCTTGAATTGCTTTTAAGAAAATAAATCAATATGCCCATGAAGAAGTTTGGCATCCCTTATTGCACTGACATTTCAAAGAGTACCCAATTAGAAGAAAAAGCACAAGTCCAAATTAAAAAAAAAAAAAAGACACATTTTATATGAGACACATTGTTTCAAAACCCAAGTGACTTAGGAGGACAGCTTTGCTGGGTTACAATGTTACATTTCAGCTTTTCTCTTTGAGCCTCAGAAACTCTGACTGTTCCTAACTTAAGTGACACTTAGGTTGTAGAAATAAAGTTGCTCCTGCGCATGCGGGGGAAGAGAAGGTGGGAAAAAGAAAAAAAAAAAGGCATTAGCATTTTCCCTTCTTTCCTTGTCTCTGAGCACCTTCTTTCCTTGTCTCTAAGCACCTTCCTCAGAAAGTGCTGAGAGTAACTGTACTAGAAGTTAAAGACACCAGAACCATGTGTAAGAGACACATGCATGAGTGGGCATAAACAGTACAGCAAAAGCATGCAAAAGACAGCGGATAGCGACTATTTATTCTTCACGCCTGTTCTCTCTGTATGTATAAAGTGTATCAGGCTCACCAGTGCTAAGCATATCCATAAGGCTGCCTCCACTTGAAATCCAGCGTATTCCCTGTGTACTTTTAGACAAATGATTTAACTTTTGTGTCCTCTGTGTCTAGCAAACACAGATATCAATACATACCTTATAGGTTGTTTGGCTTACAAGAGTTAATGCACCCAGAACTTAACAATAGGCTCAGGTGTACAGAGACAACAACTTATCTCAGCCATTACTATTTCCTATCATGCCCAGGAATAACAAGATGAAACGGTCTAAAATTTCAGCCTCAGAGGTGGAGACAGACAGGTCCACAGATAAAGAAAATAAAGACCGAAGTGGTCACCAATTTTTCGGTATAATTGTGTGTGGGGGTTCACAGCAAAAGGAGTGGTGGATTCTTTTGGTCAACTCTTTTGAAATGGATGTAATATCAACCCAAAACAGTTTCTAATTTCCCTGACCCTTAGGTAAATGATCCTTCCTTATTAAATGCCAGCTTTGCTCTTTTTATTTGTCCCTAGTCAGTCCCCTGTGAATAACCGCATAAGCATGAATGCAAGCTTTCTTGAAGGGACATTTGGGCTCCTTGTTGTTTATACTCTGAACAAAGGATCTGTCTAGAAGGGGTGAAAACAGGCTGTATGTTCCAGACTTCTTATGGTCTGTGTTCTTCTCCTATACCTCATCCCTTCTTCCCCTCTCCCCCCTTCCTCTTTTCCTTCCTCCCTTCCTGTCTCCCTCCCATTTTTTCTTCATAAGACCCCCCATTTTCCATGTAGACTAGCCTCAAACTCTCTATGTAGCCTAGGCTGGTCTTGACCTTTTGAGCCTCCCATATAAAAGCCTAGAATCCACTCGGGAGGCAGAGGCAGGCGGATTTCTGAGTTCGAGGCCAGCCTGGTCTACAAAGTGAGCTCCAGGACAGCCAGGGCTACACAGAGAAACCCTGTCTCGAAAAAAACCAAAAAAGAAAAAAAAAAAAAAGCCTAGAATCACACAGACATGTGCACAGCACAGCGCCTTATTTCCTATGGAAGCCAGAATTGCTACTAGGTGTGGTGGTACAGACGTGTACTCCTAGCTCTTGGGAGATGGAGGTATGAGGAGATCAAGTTCAAGACCAGGCTGGTTCACTTAGTGAGACTGTGTCTCAATAAAGCCAAGAGGTTGAGTTTATCTAGCAGGCACAAGGCAGTGGGCTTAATCTGCAGAAGTAAAACAAAGGGAAAGTCACATCGACAGGGTTGTTTGTACAGAAGGGAAATAGGCCTTCCCTAATGGCAGAAGGTGGCCTTACTCCCTGTACCAGTGAGTGTCTCAACCATGGACATGTAGCTTAATTCTGGCCTATGGGCCCAAGGTGAAGTAAGCTGGGATGCTGGGAAAGACTTTCTCACTAATATAACTAAGGGGAGGGGGGTGAGTGCTACTGCTCTTCTTTGGGTGTTGTGGGATATTTGAAGGTACGTGTGACATCTGGCCATGAATAAGATCTGAAACCACAACCGAGATACTGCTGATAGCAGAACAGCAGAGTAGAGATACAGAGCCAGGATGAAGTGCTGAAGATTGCTTGGGGACACTGAACTTCCTAGCTTGGACTCCATCTGCCTCTAGACTTCTGTTGAAGGAAAAACAACCCTGTAGTGCCATTAGACAAGTTTCTATCTTCTATCAGTGCTGAATTCTGGTACCTCCTCTTATTATTCCCCAACATCTGGGACACTTCCCTTCAGGAAGAGTGTATGTGCTTATAAGACCAGACATGACCATGTGCCTTTTTTTTTTTTTGACCAATGAAATATGAGTTGCATGACAGAAATTTACAGGCAAACATGTCTAAGAGCGAACTCGTGGTTTGTGCCCCTCCATTCTCTCTGTTCGTATGTCTCAGGAGTCTTTAGAGGTGACAGCCTGGTTCTTCAGAGCCATAAGGAACAGGACAATCCCATCTCTTCCATGGACTTGAAACAGGCAAGGAAATGCCAATTATTTCAAATTTCTGACATGTACTGTTTTTGCTGTTGTTACCACAGAGAATTCTACTCTATTTTGACTGGTGGTGTCTTAAACTCTGTGGTGTCTAACAGCCATGGAGCCCAAGTAAAAGTTCAAGATGCAGAACCTTGCCTGTTAAGCCGGGTGAGTGAGGTAGGTTACTGTCCTCTGAGCATAACAGCCATTACCTTCATCAGAGCATCTGTGACTGCTTGCAAGAGACCCTTAAGATCAGGCTTGTTGACTGTCGACATTCTTTCATAGAAGGGGTAAGGGATGGAGAAGTTCAAGGCCCTATGCCTCCCGGCCGGCTATGTTACTCTGCCCTGATTGCTCATGGCCTTAAAGGCTAACTGAAGTGGGGATCATCTATGAGCTCTAGGGAAGTTATCGTCCACAGTGGAGATGAGACTTTTTGGTGGTGTGGCTACTTTGGGGTCACCCACCCTCATGTAATTAACACCTCAGCCATGTGGCAATAAATAAAACTGATCAACTCAATGTTTTCCCAAGTTAAATTTTGATGGCATCAAACTGGTTTTTTCTTGGTAGCATAATCTGAGACAGGAGATATCTGTTGACTTTCGCCTGGGGGAATGTTCACACCACAGTGGGGAACCACAGGGGGCAGAACCTGGACATTTACTGGTGAGGGCAGAATCCCACCGGCCATGCCACACACGTATTGGCAAGTGAGAGGAGCCTTGGTCCAGCCAGGAACTTAATCCAAATAAAGCTTTGGAGAGCCCTCACTTCAATGCATAATTCAGAGTAAATTAATCACGAGTTATTAAATGTCTCTTTAGCATCTGACACTCATCTCGCCACTTTATCCCATTAAGCCTTTTGAATGACCTTACTTTGCACTCCCTTAGCAACCTACTCCCAGCCATAGAGATAGACAACATCTCAGTGGGCCAATAGCTTATAAGTATTTGCCTTATAAGTATGATGTGTTGGCTATGCAAACAGGCGAATGATGCAGAGAAGGAATGCATATGTGGTACTCACTCTATAGCAGGCTTATTCTAAGCCCTTTGTATTTAGCCATTTCCTTATTCTTCTCCTGAGAGGCAGAATGTTTATTAACTCCCCTCTATAGGTGAGGAAGCGACACACAGAGTATTGTGCCCAACAAAAATACGGTGACAATTCCATCTCAGCCTTCAAAGATGCATTCTACCCGGGACACTTAATCTTAGAAGTGGAGGCTGTTCCTAGAGTTGTTCTTGGTGCAGAAACTCTGGAGGAGCAGAGGATGGAGGCTGGGAGCCCAGTGAAATGTCTTTTCACTTTAATCCTATCTGGGTGTGTTTTCACAGTTTGCAAAGTGTGTCCACACACTGATTTCCTCACCCATAGCCAGTGCTGAGGACAGCCCTGTTCTCTGGTTGTGATGAGTGAAGCAGATGAGTTATATGTAGACTCTAGGATTGAGCTTAACCCTGATCATCATCCTTCCAGTGTTCCTGGGACTGCTACAGACCCTCAGAGAGTATAGGAGTCGTGGCCATGTGATGTGCCATGTGTGAATATGAAGTGAGGTTCTTGGCGAATCTATAGAATGGGACAGCGCCTGGTCTAGAAAAGGCTGGCTAGAGGACAGGGCACTGGAATGATGGGCTTGGTGGCTCAGTAAGCCATTTGGATCAACTGTCATTTAAGAGGGTTGGAGGCATTTTTCTGAGGCACAAATGTACTGATGTTTATAGGAGAGAGAGGTGAGAACAAGGGCTCCGGTCTAAAATAGCTTTAGAAAAGAGAGAAGGGGAGGATATGAAGTAATTTTCCAACCAGTCCAGTGGGATGTGTCATCAAAATATGATCTCTCTCTACTGTGGCCACTGCCAACACCTGCCTAAGGCCAACATCATGTCTCTAAGGTCAGTATTGAGTTTTTAAGGCCAGAATTATGTCTTGAAGGCCAGAACTGTGTCTTTAAGGCTGGCTTCATATCTCTCCTTAATCCCACTGTCAGTTCTTTATTCCACTGTTTCCATTCTTGGTCCTGTCTTCTTTTCTTGGTCCTGTCTTCCATTCTCAGTCCTGTACATTCATGAAAGAATCAAACCTTCTCTATCTTCATACTCAACACAGAAATCTTCTGGTCACTAACAACAAACTGTTTAATGCCAACTTAATTCAGTCCTAGCATAAATGTCAGTCAGTACAGACAACCACATTTTTTGTGTGTGTTTGTTTGCTTTGTTTTTTGAGACTGGGTCTACATGTGTAGCCCTGGCTGTTCTGAAATTTACTCTGTAGACCAGGATAGCCTCAAACTCAGAGATACACCTACCCTTGCCACTTGAGTCCTGGGACTAAAGGTGTGCACCGCTACTACCCAGCGAGACCCCCCACATTTTAATGTTCAGTCCTTTAAGACCAGCCTCCACTTCAGATGTCAATCACTGGTTGGCCGTCCTCAACTTACATACAACTTCTGTCTAATATGATTATAAATCAGACGTTTCCATGACCTCTTTCTCAAATTCAATCACTTGCTAGCATGGCTCACAGAACTGAGGTGATATTTTGTTTACATGGGCAGATTTGCAAAAGGATGTGTTCTCTGAATGTTGTATATGACTCAGAGATGCTCGTGGAGGCCAGCACACGTCATGATATGATGATTAAGCCCATACCCAGCCCCTCTCTTCATCTCAGTGTGTAGGATTGGAGCTGAGAAACTCAAGCTTCTAATAGTGATTTGGTGTTTCTGTTAGCCAGCTCCTACCTAGGAGCCCACCCTGTCACCTCATCCTAATACAGGATGCTTTCCAGCATGCAACAAATGCTAAGGGGTTTGGAGTGTTGCTTCAGAAACCAGGACAAAGGAACTGGGTATTAGATCCGAGGTTGGCCCAGGAGTCCATCCCTTAGAGAATTACAAAGCTCAGTGGTTTATGTTGATTGTCAACTTGACAGATTCTAAACTCATCTGTAAATTGGCCTCTGGCAATGCCCACAGGGGGTTATCTTGCTGTGTTAGTTAAGGTAGGAAGACATCCCTTTGTAGGTAGAACCATTCCCTAGCTGGGATCCTGGATTGTCTAAGTGAGCTGGACAGCAGTATGCAGTCACTGCCCTCTGTTCCTGATTTGTGTATGAGGTGTGTTCAGCTGCCTCGACGGCCTCAGCCACACCCTTGAACAGCATGTGATCTAGATAATCATTCTATCTTAGGTTGCTTCTGTTAGGGTGTTTTATCAGCTCAACAGGGGGGAAAAAGATACAAATTGGTACCAGGAAGTGGGGTTGTTGCTTTAATAAACCTGACCAAGTGGTTCTTAGGCTCTTGGAACTGGTCTGCAGGAAGAGTGTGGAAGAGTTTGAAACTTTGGCTTGGAGAACCCTTGAGTGCTGTAAGTAAAGCCGGGTGGGCCATTGTGGTGGGAGATTAGAAGACAAGATGCTGAGACAAATATGGGTGCTGTGCACTCCACATGGGGTTCAAAGAGGAAGAAGTCCACCAGAAGTCAGGCTGGAGACAATGGATGCTCCACGAACCTGATGTTCTGCTCGTGCTCTGAGAACCTTAGTGAAGTTGAATGTAAACAAAATGGACTAGTCTGTCGGGCAAAGGGTGGGATTATTGGCAAGCTTAGTTTCCCACAAGGTGAATGCAGACTGCCAAGCAGCCGTACTTTTTAAGGAGATTAGCACTGGTGAGGAAAAGCTTATTGCTAGGCATCCTGAGACTTGAGAAAAGGTACCCCTAGAGCAGACCTCGCTCACCAATGGTTCCAACTTGTGGAGGGAGAAAGCCTGAACTGAGAATACAGCTGGGGGCTGCGGATGTCCCCTGTCTCTTAAAAGTAACCACCTGACAGAATGTTTCCCCAGGGTCAGCACCTAGAAACAGATGCAACAGTGGTTCAAGAGATCCAGGCTCCATCCTGAGCTGGCAGCAAACTTGGCACCTCTTTCTGTGCCCTCCTGGTTCCACGGGCATGAGAGCTGTGGAACTGAGGGAGTCATGAAGTCTTGCTCCCATGGTTTCTGAGAGCAGCCGAGGCCAGGCAGTGTGTGGTTACTAAGGAGTCTTTGGAAGGAGGCTCTGAGAGACTGTGAAGTAAGGCTGTGGAGGTGAAACCTAAATAAAAATGAAGCCTTCGGGATATTGGAGATGCCTGAATCTTGGGACATCTACTTAGGAGAGCTGCAGGCATGGAGCGGAGGGTGTCCAGGAGAGGATCTGTGGGCACCGCAGGCAGCAAAGCTGGTGGATTGGAGCTACCAAGCCCCTGGGAGCCTAGCTGTTTTTATTGTGAGCTCCAGATACTGGACATGGCCGCAGGACTTCGGATTCATCCGGCTGAGTTTTGATCTGGCTTCAGTCAGACCAGTCCCTGCTATTTCCTGATCCTTCCTTTTGCCATAAGGTAGCTTGATCTCTGTTATTATAGGCTAGAAGCATGGAACTATTTTTATTATTAGAGTTTTTCAGTGCTGGACTGAATGCATTTTATAAGCTAGTCATGAACCCGTGGGAAGGAGAGGTGAAAGGTTATGGCTTAAAAGGAACATGTCTGGGTGTTAACAAAGGGTTAGCGCTTCCACTTGACAGAGCCCGAGGGATGGCCTCTGAGCACAGCTGTGGGAGAGGACCTTGATTGTGTTCACGGAGACTGGAAGACTCCCTCTGTAGGTGGCTCTCTTCCTAGCTGAGCTCCTGAAGTGTGTAAGCAGAGAAAGGGAACCCAGCCCCAGCAAGCTCCCATTGCCCTCTGGTTTTCTTTAGGGCTGTGTAGTGATTTCCACTTCCTGTCACCTTGACTTTCTCACGGAGGTGCTTGGACTGTGAGCAGGTGTAATCTCTCCCCACTCCCCCTCCTCTCTCCCTCCCTCTGAGTTGCTTTCATGGTTATTTTTATCACAGCATCAGGAAGAAACTAAGAGTTTTCTCCACGTTCTCCATGCTACTAGGAACCAGAAAACAGCTATTCTCATCATGTTATCACAGACAGGGAGGTTTTCCTCTCCATCAGTCAGTTCTTTTGAACAAAGGCTCCTGCTTGTCACTGCATAACCAGGTCCAGGCAAACTCCCTGGATTGTGTTTCTCTCTACGCTCCAGCCCACTTTCCGACACTCTGGTCCCACCGACCTTTGTGCTGGGAGAACACACCAGGCTCGTGGGTAGGTATTACTGAGAGCTTTATGCTTGGCAGTGCCTTTGGGGTCTCCTCTCCCATGCTCTCCTCACAGTGCTGGTTTTCATGAAAACACAACCTTTTCTAATTCCCCGACCTCGACCCAGGCTCCCCGTGATTCCCCTCTCCTGGCCACTCTCAGGTCTAGCAGCAAATTTCATGTCCCTTGCTGCTGTCTGACAGTGTCTCGTTTGCTCATTGGATGAGCTGGGCTGTGGTTTGAAGCCAGTGTCCCCAGTGTCCCTAACTGCCTTGGATGGGCCTCAACTGTCTTTTTGTCTGCCGTACCCAGCACTGAGGTCAAATCCCAGTTCAAGGAGAATCCATAATTAAGAAAGAGTGGTAATTTCTGTTTTATTTCCATCAATAATCTATTTCAAATAATTTCTTTATATGTTCCAGGAGAAGGGTAAAAAGAGGAAATATTAATTCTATTTACATTCAATCCAACATTGATGTATTCTTTGGATGATAACAACCCGACAGTGATATTTGAACATACTTTTATAAGTTTAATCTACCCCCTTGAGAAGCTCAAATTACATCTGGTTCAGAATAAATTAGTTTCACATAGAAAATGAAAAACTCAAGAGCCACTATTGATAGGTTCCTATTTTTAATTATTACGGAAGAACAAGCTTTAAATATTACCAAAAGATGTAAAGAATAAGCTATATGAAAGAGTGTACAATAGCACTCAAAAAAGACCTCAAAAATCCAACTTTTTCATGGATTGCTTTGAAATAGTTAATGGAATGCGATGTCTCATTGGAGCCTAACAAGATATTAATATTGAATTTGAGTATTGATTATAATCGCTACTTCCTTTAGTTCTGGATTCAATTCAACATTTTTACACCGGGAGATTTGCAACGGAAAGCCCTCTGGGGTATAATCACTCTCAAGTCCACATGTGACTAAATTTGGTCCCATTTGCTGATTGTGTAAAAGGCCCGTCCTGGCAAATAAATATTAATTCCGGCTGCTTCTGAAATAAGAGGCCTCAGGGCACCTTATCTTCTTCCATTTTTAGGCGCCGCAGCGAGATGCTTTAACACTTGGGTGGAAGTGTTTTTAAAAGAGCTGTGAAGATTTGGAAGAGATTTTATTTTTAATATCCCAGCCTGCATCCTCTGCCTTCGGTTGGCTTTGTTGCGGGTTCTCCATCTGTCTTGGAGATGCGGGAACGGAAAGGGCAAAATGGCTTCTGTCGATTTAAAAAACGCCTAAAAAAATTTAGTTCACACAGAAGATCGAGTGCTCGGATTCCTTTACTCCTGACTTCCAAAGCAGGGCCCAGGTGCCTGTCAATCTGACAAACCAGCTGCAGTGGCTCCAGAAGCTTCTCCCGTCCCCTCCCGCTCCGAGGCAGAGAAAGGGGGCGGTGCCTAACTAAGTTCCTCTGGTCTTTAGCCCCGCAGGTGAAATGCACAGATGAAATTCCTTCCTTATATGGTTCCTCAAAGGATGTGGTAGTCAGTTCATCCGCAGGCTACAGTTAGTCTGGGATTTCCGATAGCCTTTTTCACTGTTTCGGACTACACATTAAATAGTGTTGTTTTTGTTTTTTTTTTCCTCTCCCTATCTCTTGTACTGAAGAGTGAAAGAACCTGGAATCTCACCCCTCGCTGGACATTACATCCCATTTCAAGCTCTCATTATCTTTTTCTTTTAAGCTGCCGGGTAATACCCAGGAGACGGATTCGTTGATTATATTTGTAACTGGATCACTCCATAGACGGGGTCTCTGGGAGAGCTAAGGGTTTCTTCTCACTCTTCCGTTGCTTAATGTTTGTTTATGTATTTATTGAGTATTTTGTAGCCTTAGAACATGAACTTCCAAAGATGAAAGATATTTTATAATGGATGTACCACAAAACAGGGGTAGAGATGGTTCAGTATTATCTCAAAATAGATCTTAAAATCTGGACCCATAAAGTGACTGTGTGTGTGTGTGTGTGTGTGTGTGTGTGTGTGTGTGTGTGCATATGCGCATGCGCGCGCCCCTGTGTGCAGTGGAGCACATATGAAAGTCAGGGACAAATTCCAGGGGTTGGTTTTCTTTTTCCACCAAGAGTTCAGATGATTGAACTCGAGATCAGGCTTGTATGGCAACACCTTTTACCTACTAAGCCATCTTGCCCACCCTGTTTTGGCTTTTGAGAAATATTATGTAGCCCAGACTTGCTTAGAGCTTGCAATCCTGCTGCCCCTGTCTCCCACGCACTGGGATTACAAATTGTACATTTGTTATGGTTTTAATACAAGATACCTTCAGCCACATGTTGAAAGCTTGGCACTAGCTGTGATGTTACTTTTGGCGGTGTTGGGAACTTTCAGAGCTGGGTTCAGAGGTCATTATGGCTTCTCCATGTCAGGGATCCATGGCTCCAGCTGCATATGTAGCAGAGGATGACCTTGTCAGGCATCAATGGGAGGAGAGGCCCTTGGTCCTGTGAAGGCTTGATGCCCCACTGTAGGGGAATGCCAGGGTAGGGAGGCAGGAGTGGGTGGGTGGGGGATCACCCTCGTAGAAGCAGGAGGAGGGGGAGGAGGGGGAATGGGCTAGGAGGATTGAGGGGACCAGAAAAGGGGATAACATTTGAAATGTAAATAAATAAAATATATTTTTTTAAAAAAGACCTCTCTGCTTGGTCCTTGATGCATTCTTTTTTTCCTGCTTCCCGCCTATGATGTCAGTCTCTCACCGTGCTCTCTAACAAGTTAATAAAGTCACTGGTGATGATCCTAAGCCACCATATTCCCTTGTTTTTCTTTCTTTTTTATTTTTTATATTTGATCACAAAAGTGTACATGGTAAATACAGGAAATCGGTACTGAAGTGGGGTGGTGGCAGCGACTCTCTGAATAAGCCTGAGCCTGTTCAGAAGCTTGTGCGGCTGGGCGTCATACAAGTTTGGAAAAGTTTGAATTCTAATTATTCTGGTGAAGCCTAGAAGACAGTGGGTAGAGAAAGCCTAGAACACTGAGCGGCAGGAGCCTAGGACGCTGTGAGTGGCAGAAGCCTAGAACACTGTGATGGTTTGTATATTCTTGGACCAGGGAGTGGCACCATTTGGAGATGTGGCCTTGTTGGAATAGGTGTGACCTGGTTGGAATAGATGTGTCACTGTGGGAGTGGGCTTGAGATACTCACCCTACTTGCCTGGAAGTCAGTCTTTTTTTTGGGGGGGGGTTTCGAGACAGGGTTTCTCTGTATAGCCTTGGCTGTCCTGGAACTCACTTTGTAGACCAGGCTGGCCTCGAACTCAGAAATGCCTGCCTCTGCCTCCCGAGTGCTGGGATTAAAGGCGTGCGCCACCACGCCCGGCTGGAAGTCAGTCTTCTACTTGCAGCCTTTGGAGGAAGACGTAGAACTCTCAGCTCTGCCTGTGCCATTCCTGCCTGGATACTGCTGTGCTCCCACCTTGATGATAATGGACTGAACCTCTGAACCTGTAAAGCCAGCCCCAATTAAATGTTTATATAAGACTTGCCTTGGTCATGGTGTCTGTTCACAATAGTAAAACCGACTAAGACAGACACTATGAGTGGTGGAAGCCTAGAACACTGTCAGTAGTGGAAGCCAAGAACACAGTGACAATACCAATAATTTTATCACCTTGATGCTAGAGGCAGAAAGATCAGGAGTTCAAGGCCATTCTCAGGTACATAGTGAGTTTGAGGCCATTATAGGATACCAGAGACCCTGTCTAAAGATACAATACTCAAACCAACACCTGGATGAATGTAGGAATGCATGTATACATGCATGCACACACACAGACACACATACACACACTACTACTACTACCACCACCACCACCATCACCACCACCACCAACAACAATAACTCAAGAAGTTTCAGATGGGAAAAAGGACTGTCTTGGGAATCAGAGACTGTTCATGTCATATTATAACAAAGAATTTGTCTACCTCTTGTCTATGTCCAAAAGCAGTGGAAGGCTGAGTTTAAACAAGGTGGCAGTACAAGAAATTTCAACATTGCTCATGTTCAGGCGGTAGCCTGGTTATTACAGACTGCTATTGGCCAAGTTTACATTGAGAATAGGCAAAAATAATTAGAGAGAAAAAAACTTAAATAACTTGTAGTTCGTTAAGAAACGTGCAAAGTGGAACGCTGTGACTAAGGAAGGCCTGGCTTCTGAAGAGATTGGTGCCACTAAGAACGGCAAAGAGCTTTCTATCATTCTGATAGGAAAGGCACCTTGAGGGTATGCCAGAAACTGGCAGACCCATCTGTAGCAGGCTCAAGGGCGTGAAAGGGTAAACTCAACTGAAAAGAAAACTCACTTGAGAAGCAAAAGCCTCTGGAGCACCTTGGTCCCACAAAGAACTGCCTGAAAGCTGTCTCTCAGGATTCTCTTCACTGTGCTCAGCTGCACGGGTACTCGGAGACCAACAACGGCTGCCCAAGCGGCTGCAGACCTTGAGCACTGCCCGTGTGTTCATGGTTTTGCAGTCATGCAGAGCGCCAAGAATCACAGGCTAAAGAGGCATCCGCTCAGATTTCAGCAGAGAGCCCGAAGGTCACGCAACGGGTATGACAAGGTCAGAATCCTCGCAGGTAGCACCCGAAAGGGCGCTGTGTGCACTTGTGAAGGTGAAACCTGGCCTGTGACGGAGTCGCTAGGATGCTGGAGCTCCTGAGAACAAGAAGCAGCTGCCCAGAAAAGCTATTGTCAACAAGAAGCCAAGCCAAGAGGGAGGCCACGTGGGCCGCAACCAATAAGATCACAGAAAAGGGACTGCCCAAGTTTGTTTGAGCTGACAACATGCCAGATGCCATACATGGAGTTGTAAGATTTACTGTTTGCCCCCATTGGATTGCAGCCTTGCTTTTTGATCTGACCCCTCTTTCTCTTCTTCTCCCTTATAGAATTTAAGATTGAGAATCCTTACTAGGTATTGTCTTCTGTTAGAAGTACAGGACTTGATGACTTGGCAGAGGCTTACAGAGTTTTCCTTGAGTCTCAGGGATTTCAACTTAATACTTTTAAATAGTGCTCAAACTGTTCATTTTGGGGACTTTTGGAAATGGGCTATGTGCATTTTTGCATTGCAAGATTGTGGTGTGTCTCCAGGGACCAGATGCAGGACATTTATGGTTTGACTGTGAGATCTCATCTCTAGGCTTGTCTGCTGAACACCCAGTGCCCAGCTGTTGTCAGAGCTGCTTTAGGAGGCAGTGGAAACACTAGGGGCTCGCAGGAGGAGGTGGGTCACCAGGAGCACACCTGGTCCCTAGTGCTCGACTCTCCTTCTCGCTGTGTCCTGTTTGCCACGACTTCCCCCTCCCTACCGGGGTAGTCAGACAACCTGGAACCATGAATTAAAATGAATCTTTCTTTCCTTTGTTTACGCCAGCTGTTCTATTGCAGCAGTAGAACAAACGCTAGCTGACATAGAATTTCATTGCAAAGGATCCCTGAGACAGAATCAAACCTTCATGATGTAAGGCTGACCTTACAGCTCTTACCTTTACGACCTCCCTGGGCCGAGGCGAGGCCAGTATCCCGGTTTCCTGCTTTCAAGTGGGCTTCTGTTTTAGACTCACCCTAAAGAGCGCATTTCTGATGAGACGTGAGCTGTCGAGAAGGTGATATTTGAAAACTGTGTGAGTAACAGGCTTTCGTTTGCAGTTTGATCTGATATACCTACACAATGGAACCCAGGACACACAGTATTGCATTTCCTCACTTCCCAGACCTCATCCTAGACCCCGAACACTACTTGCTACCCATTTCCCCTATCCTGTTACAAGGCATTGTCAGTGCCCAGAACGCCCTCACCTCTGGAACCTTGAACTTGGAAATTCCACCCTGTCCAGGGCTTCATATGCATCTCCACTCCTGTGTGTCACCTTGCCAGGCTCCAATCAATCGTCCCAGGGTGCCATCAATTCTGCCTGTCTCAGAGCCCCAGATGCTCTCGTCTTTCAGGACGCAGTCACCACCAGGGACTATGTCCTTGTCCCTGTTGACTTTCTCAACACATTCTCATCTTGGGTCTGGCCATCTGTCTGTTCTCATTGGTCCTTACACTAGGGGTGGGTGCATCACACAGTCCTGCAGTTGGCTGCTAATTCACATTATAAATCTCAGGCCTCGGATGGACACTCAAGACCACCTGAACACACTGACTGTCCCTGTCAGCTCTGAACAGTCACCCTGAGCTGACCCATGAAGGATCACAAATCACCCCACAAGCTGTATTATCAAGATGTCTTCAGAAGTTCATTCCTCCTTTAGTGACTGCGATGTGTGTTTCCTCCTTTTATTTTCGCTTTCCTTTTCAGCTTCTTAAACAGATTACTTCTTGTGAGACGGCGCATTAAAGAGCTTAAGAAAACATCAAGGTTCACCACATCCTTATTGTGTACTGGCGCTGTTCTCTGGGCTAAGCATACAGTGGAGAAGAGCCAAGCAGCCCCAGTCTCACGGTGTCTATGGGAAGCAAGGGATAGAGAACAGGAAACCTGGCCAAAGAGACACAATCAGCTTTACGTATTTATGGCTTTACAACCACAGGTTCAATCAAGGGTCTTGTTTGAAACAGATAGGTCTTTAAGGGTTTTGTATGTACTGAATTGGAAATACAGACATGTATAAATATAAATATATGTATATATATATATATATATATATATATATATACACACACACACACATACATATATATATGTGTGTGTGTATGTATATATATATACACATGTATATTTTATATATACATGCATTTTTGTATATGTGTATATGTATACACACATATACATATATATACTTTCTTGTTGATATTTTATAGAAACTATAACATTACACCTATCTGCATACGCACTTATATTGTACTATAAGGTACAATTTAAAGTACGAAGGGGGGATGTTTGTAGGTTTGCATACAACTGATATTAATTTGATATAAGGGGGCTCAAGCATCTGCAGAATCTTGTCTCCATGGGAACCGATCTCTGTGTTTCCCGAGGGACAACCACACAGTGCCATAAGGTGTGGAGCCTGCAGCGTCTGGGGCACAGTGGAGGCAGGCAAGCTGATGTGGAGATGTTCCAGGGGCTTGCTGGAGGCAGACAGCCTGGGTTCAAATCCCAGGTCTCAAACCACATTGCTGACTATGGGAAAGTTAGCTAACTTTAAAATGAGAATCCTTATAACACTGAAGATCATGGGTTTATGTTCGTTCTCCCATGTCGCCTTGACCATATGCTAGACATCAGGTAATGGAGAGAGGTTGGTTTGGCTTGTGCTTCTAGCAGCTGCAAAGCCTAATTAGCTAAACAGCAGAGTGTCACGAACTCTAGCAAGGGTCCTCATGGGGCCCGCACCGTGTGGTGGAGATGCCGTAAAGGGGCCCGCACCGTGTGGTGGAGAAGCCGTGAAGGCTGCCGTACTCCGAAGGCTCAGTCACGCATACAGGCAGGAGTCAGGAAACGAGGGAGAAGCCGGCTCGCTTTCCACGACAGCTTCCTGTTGCAGAAAGGAGTCCAGTCCTGTGAGAAACTGTATTAATCCCCACTGAGGATGGAGGACTTGACCTTTCCAGATCACCACCTTCGCTGCCTCTCAATATACTACTACATTGTTGACCAGGTATGCAGTACACACGCCTTCGGCAGACAAGCGGAACCCAAACCACAGTAGGATTAAATGACTGCGTTCATACAGGGAGTTTCCCCTGGTAGGCCCTGTGTAATTACCAGCTCCATCATTTTAAATCCTGGGTTTTATCATGGCCACCCATGCTCAGCCTGTGCCCTAGAGGCAGGAGAGGATTTTCCATGAAGGTAAAGGCTCAGGCTTGCTTGTTTTATTCCAGCCCTGAGAGACTCTAACCACACATTCTCATGGTGTACAGTGAGCCCTGAGTTACGGTTGCCTAAGATACTGTCTTCTTACCTGCATTGGCTAACACGGAAGTGAACAAAGGCCCTCGGAAACCTAACTAAAAGCAAGTGGAGTTGGGGACATAGTTTGGCCTTACTGGTGGAGGTCCATGCAACTCTTTCCTTCCTAGGTTGAGAGGACTCCCATCATCCACTGGGCCATGGCACAGGCAGCAGCATCCACTGGTAGACTGAGTCCCATAGTACTTTGGCTGCAGAGGTATGGGGGCCGAGCTGAGCAGTCAGAACTGGTTGGAACTCTCTGGCAATCCTCTCATGTATGGAATTTTTTTTTTTTTTTTTGAGACAGGGTTTCTCTGTGTAGCCCTGGCTGTCCTGGAACTCACTCTGTAGACCAGGCTGGCATCAAACTCAGAAATCTGCCTGCCTCTGCCTCCCAAGTGCTGGGATTAAAGGCGTGCACCACCACTGCCCGGCTCATGCATGGAACTTTAAATGGGGGATTTGATTCTTGGTGAACTCAAGACAGAAGTGTTTCATCCTAAGTACAAACCAAGCCAGGCATGAATATGAACACCATTAATCCCAGCACTCGGGAGGCAGAGGCAGGCGGAGTTCTGAGTTCAAGGCTAGTTTGGTCTACACAGTAAATTCCAAGATAGCCAGAGCTACACAGAAAACCCCATCACAAAAACTAAACCAAACCAAACAAACAAACAAAAGAAATGTCCTTCAGTGTTTAGATTCTACATACATGGTTGCAGGCTGACTGCATATATTGAACCCTGACCCCAGCAGGCTGATATTTGGGGATGGGGCATTTGAGAGGTTACCAGGTTTAGGTAAGGTCATGATGGTGCATAACCCCTCCCCCCATATAACATTAGTGCCCCGCTTCACTCTCCCCAGCTTCTGGTTGCTTCCCCCCTCTCTTTAACTTGTGAAGACACAGCAGGAAGGCACCTGCCTGTTAGCCAATGAGCTGAGTCCTGCCCAGAGCTACTCTACCTCTAAGCTAAGATTTAAAACTACACACACACACATATGTATATATGTGTATGTATATATGTATGTATGCATATATATAAAGCTTAATTTAGAAGTTAAAGCATTGTTTAATTATATATATGTATATATATATATATATATATATATATATATATATATGCAGAATGGCAATGGAGAAATATGTATCAGTGCTACAATTAAAAAGAACTTGAGAGGCAGAGGCAGGAGGATCACCATAATTTCAACAATATTGTCTACATGGTAAGTTCTAGGCCAACTAGGACTACAGGAATGAGTTTTGTGAATATACTGAAAACATTAAAGTGTAACTATGTATTGATCGATGGACTTATTGATTGATTGATTGAGACTAGGTTTCACCATGTAGCCATGCCTGGACCAGAACTCGATTTGTAGTGTCACAGAGATCTAGCTCATGAATGCTGAGATTAAAGAAAAGCATGATGACCCCCAGCTGAGCCATAAATGTTAAACGGGTGGATTTTATAGCATGTTAAAGTCATCACAGGGAAACGAAAGACAACAAAGGGAGGGAGGAGGAGGGAGGGGAGGGAGAGCAGTCCAGCTGCCCCAGGAGAGAGGCCCACAGAGAGGCCACACAGAGCAGAGGCCACAGACTCGCATGGGGAAGGAGAAGATCCTAACACCCACATCAAGGCTCCAAGCAGCCTCAGCCCAGCGACAAATAGCAACTATGTGTCAGAGTCAGAGCTAGCCGAGCAGCCACGCCGCTGAGCTCAGCCTGCACTGACCGCCACACATAATGGACATGCTTCCAGACCACTAAATGTTGAAGCTCTTTGTCCTCCACCAATGGATAACAAACTAGCCAGCAGGGAAGATACCGCAAGTTCCAAATGGATGCGAGAACAAAGGGGGTGCGGCATTAAAAGAAAATATAGCTAAATTCCTCTATGAACAGGATATGAGGCAAATGTTCTATTTGTGCCCCCAAATGAAGATGCACCAAGTTAAAATATTGTTACATTTATTCACTTTAATATTGTCTAAGCTTTTGCAGAGCAAAACCTCCATGAACAAAGTCAAAGGATGTATATCAGCATACCAAGTACTTACAACCTATATTATAGAAGAAGGAGAAGGAGAAGGAGAAGGAGGAGAAGAAGAAGAAGAAGAAGAAGAAGAAGAAGAAGAAGAAGAAGAAGAAGAAGAAGAAGAAGAAGAAGAAGAAGAAGAAGAAGAAAAGACCAAAATAGAGGCGTGGCACGATGCTCAGAATGTAAAGGGGTTTGTTCTGCAAACATGAGGGTCTGAGTTCAAATCCTAGCACCCAGCAAACAGCCCGGTATGGCTGTGCGTGCCTGCAGGCCTAGCATTAAGGGCAGAGGCAAGCTGATCCCAGGAGCTCACAGGCAGGCCACTCTAGCCACAGGCTTCCTCCTCCACGACAGACTGCTTCAGGCTGACAAGGCAAGAGCAGTAGAGGAAGTCACCCGGTGTCCCCAAATGGCCTCTGCTAGTGCCTGCATGGACGTGTATACTGATACACCAACAACACCAAAGGGAGGGGGAGAGAGAAGAGAAGAGAAGGCACTAAAACCCTTCTATACAAAAAGCCTTTCTTTTTTTAAAGATTTAAGTGTGTGTGTGTGTGTGTGTGTGTGAAAGTGCTCATGTGTGTGCATGCATGTACACATATGTGTGTGTGTGTGTGTGTGTGTGTGTTTGTGTGTGTGTGAACATCTGCCTGCCCCACCCCTGGAGCTGGCGTTGCAGGAGGTTACGAGCTGCCCCCTATGGGTGGTGCTGGGAACCACACTCTGGTCCTCTGCCCCTGCAGTGCTCAAAGCTGAGCCATCTCTCCAGTACCCACCCACCCCCCTTAAAAAGAAAAAGAATCCTCCTTCAGGTTCAGATGAAGGTTGTGTACCACCACACCCAGCTTATAAATAACTTTCAATTTGATAGGGTAAATGCCAGAAGTTCTCTAAAACAGGCAAAGACATGGCTAGAAAGTCAACAACAAATATAAAACTGATACTTCGATATATGAGCCATTGTTCAGCTTTGCCTAAAAAAACAGAGAAAAGTTTGCATGAGAAGTTGCATGCGCGCTCATCACTGCCCAACCACCAACACAAGAAATGCCAGTCAGCTGGATTATTAGAAATACTATCTTATCCATCTGATCTTTACGTTAGGAGTTTTTTGCAAAAATTGTCATATCAAAATACACAGCCAAAGAGCCAGGCGTGGTGGCGCACGCCTTTAATCCCAGCACTCGAGAGGCAGAGGCAGGCGGATTTCTGAGTTCGAGGCCAGCCTGGTTTACAGAGTGAGTTCCAGGACAGCCAGGGCTACACAGAGAAACACTGGCTTGAAAAACAAAAAAACAAAAAAACAACAACAACAAAAAATACACAGCCAAGCCGGGCGTGGTGGTGCACACCTTTAATCCTAGCATTCGGGAGGCAAAGACAGGCAGATTTCTGAGTTCAAGGCCAGCCTGGTCTACAAAGTGAGTTCCAGGACAGCCAGGGCTACACAGAGAAAGCCTGTCTCGAAAAACCAGAAGAAGAAAAAAAAAAAAACCGAAAAAAAAAACCCCAAAAAACAAAAAACAAAAAACCACACACACACAGCCAAGAATGGAGGGAAAGGGAAGGGCTGCAGGAATGTGTCCATCGAGTAAATCTTATGTTGTGGTCTTCATAAGGTCTGTGGAATTTATCTTCTTAAACATCTATAATCTGTGTGATTATATTCTTTCTCATTCTAAATAAACATTTGCTTTGACCTTGGCTTTGATTCAGCTCTGTATCCTCTGCTTCAACAGGTCTTCCTCTGTGACTGCGTGGTGGCCTCACAGGCCTGAATACCCAGACTGACCAGGAATGGGGCAAGGCCTGTTCAGACCATGCTGGCCTTGAATTTACAGTGATCTGCTCATAGAAGCAGGGTATGGGGTGCTGGGAGCTGGGGTAGAGCAGGGTCACTCACCCAGGGCTGGGATTAAAGGTGCGTACTAGCTGCTTCTCATCATCATCATCATCATCATAATTGTCGTTGTCCTCCTCCTCCTTCATCTTCTTTCTTTTTTTATTGTTTTGAGATAGCCCAGGCTAATCTTAAATTCATCTCCTGCCTCAGCCTTCTGAGTGCTGGGGTTACAGTAAAAAAACATTAGCTGTCTTTGCAGTCAGTGCTCTTAACCCCTGAGCCATACCTCCAGTCCCCTTTCTGATAAAGTTTTGACTTGCCTCTCAGAATACTTCTTAACATATATAATAAATAAGGGATTGTGAAGATAATATTTAGTGGACATACGGCTTTCAAAATTATAGTCATTTGATATGCTAATGCATGCAAATATACCCATGTTGTACAAAACACGATCCATTATCAGGTCCAATTACCAGCATTTTAAATTAATGATGAACACAAATGATACTTAGAGACATTTGCCGCAACTGACATGTGATCTGAAAACAGGATACAAAAAATCTGTGATTGTTACCAATGCTGAGGTCATAAATATTGATATTACTATCCTATATGAATTTTCTGACATTAATCATGGAAGCATCTAGTAGGCTGTAGTGGGGGAATGTAGAAATAAAAATAGGATGTTTCTCCCACCCTTGTTCACAGACCCCTGAGTTGTAGCCAGGTGAAGAACACCTGCTTTTAGATAACTGGGCACACATCTCTTTTTTCCACGCCTTCAGCCACTGATCTCACTCCCTGTCTCACACAGAGTCCCACGGGCACCTGAGTCCTCCCTTGCCTGCTCTTCCTCCAGTTTTCTCAGTATATCTTGAAGACCCCCCTCCATCCAGAGACTTAAGCTGCATCAGGTCACATTGCTATAGGGATCCTATTTAGCATAATGACAGCCATCTTGGTCCTAAGTGTCATTTTGTCCACCATAACTTGGCACCCCATCCCAAATTGTATATGCTATCACTAAGATATCATATACATCTTATCATATGATAAGACGGTCACTTGAGCTTGCCTGGCTGGCCGGACTGCTCTTGTACCGAATTTGGGCATGCTAGCAGCTTTCGAGGAAGCCTGGGTAACATGCCACTGGCCATAGGTTTAGATAGGAATGTCTTCTCTTGCCCTGCAGTGCAGGGATCTTCCTATGTTGCCTTTGTCTAGGACATGCTTCTGTCCATGAAATCCAGTAGACTATGCTTTGTGTAGCATGTCCTTCAACTCACTGATCCCCTTATGTCTTTGGCACACATTCTGGTACAGCAGGGCTAGGTTTTCATAACCACAGGTCCTGCCTTGACCCAACAGCATCTCTCTCCCTCTCTATCCATCTTTCCCACTTCTCTTACAACACCCGCCTCACTGCTATACTAGTCAGGGCCACCATCCTATCAAAGCCAGGATCTAAAAATCCCAACACGATCAAGAAATGCCTCGTTTCCCACCCACTGGCTGTCAGCACTGTACCTTAAAAAACACTCCCATTGCCAAACAGTAACAGCTCATTGTTTGAAAAAAAAGATGAAACAGTCGAAAAAAAAAAGTAGAAAGTAAAACAAAAACAAAAACAGGGCTGTTGAGATGGCTCAGCGGGTAAGAGCACCCGACTGCTCTTCCGAAGGTGATGAGTTCAAATCCCAGCAACCACATGGTGGCTTACTACCACCCGTAATGAGATCTGACGCCCTCCTCTGGTGCGTGTGAAGTCAGCTACAGCGTACTTATGAAGAATAATAAGAAATGAATCCTTGGAACGGAGAGACCAACTGGAGAAATGAATCCTTGGAACGGAGAGACTAACTGGAGCAAGCTAGGCTGTCCGGAGCGAGCGAAGCTGAACAGGGACGGCTGGAACGAGCGGGGCCAACCGGAACAAGCGGAGCCCATCGGGCTGGCTGGAACAAGGCGGGGGGCATACGGGGGCGGCTGGGAGCGAGTGGGGCTGGCCGGAGCGAGTGGAGCCGGTGGGAGCGAGCGGGGTCCAGCGAAGAGAGCGGGTTAACGGGAACAAGGGGAAAAAAAAGTGCAAAAACAAACAAACAAAAACAAACCCATTCACCCCTTAGTCCCTACAGGTAACCTCTGATGTTGGGAAGGTTTTAAAATGCAAATGGGGGTGGTGGTGATGGCTGGAGAGATGGCTCAGCAATTAAGAGCACTGACTGCTCTTCCAGAGGTCCTGAGGTCAATTCCCAGCAACCACATAATGGCTCAAAACCATCTGTAAGGGGATTCTCTTCTGGTGTTTCTGAAGACAGCAACAGTATAAAAGTGTACTCAAATTAAATATATATATATATATATATATATATATATATATATATATAAAATACAAATTGAGGGAGGTTTAAAGTTGCACCTCCAGAAAGACTGCCAAAATCAGAAGTATAAATCATGTCTTGATTTGTCTTGATTTGTCTACAGTAGCAAATTGATAGGAAATGCTACAGCGAGTGTGTATTTATTTATTTATTTATTTATAGATAGAGGAATAATTAAGTGCTCTAAAACAGAATACGCAGGAAGAGCCTGTTTGCCCGGGTGGCTGAGAGAGGCGGCTTTGAGTATGGTTCTTGGGTCTGAACTTCCTTCTTGCTCGTGGAGTAAAATTTTCTCTCTCTCAGAAAGATGTACTGGGGCTCAATCCATACCATGAGGCAGCTGGTCCTGAGAAAATTTGGGCTGGAGGTCCTAGGCTAGACTGGTGTGTGTGTGTGTGTGTGTGTGTGTGTGTGTGTGTGTGTGCGCGCGCGCACATGTGTGACAAGATGCTGCCGGATAGGATGACAGGACTTACCCTCTTGTCTGGGAGCTGAGGAAAGAATTCTGCAGGGTCCCATAACTTTCCCTCCCCTGTCAAACGTTTTATCTTCCGTTCTTCAGGCAAACAAAGGCTTAGGGAAGCCCAGCTTCCTAGGCTGGGCTTTGGAAAGCAGCAGCGGCAGCAGCTGTGTGCGGGGAAATCCAGAGCAGGTCTAGCTAAGTCTAAAAATACAACCCAGCCTGACAGGCACACAAAAGGCCTCTTGTGGGGAGGGGCTCTCCCACCCCTCTGGATGCTGCATTCTGGGATCACGCGGAGAGTGAGCCCCAATGTCCCTCTAGGGTGTCAGTTTTCAGGAGGAGCAGTTTGTTACAGACTCCCTGTCTTCCATCTGTCTTCCCTACTTGATGTCTGCTCATTTGAGGGTTTAGGGATTGGCTGTGGGCCCATCTTGTTCTTCAAAATGTTGAGGGACCAGGAGCACAGTTTTTCAGACCTGCGGGAATGAAACGAAGCCTTCTTCGAAGAAGGTGTGGGCCCCATCTCTCTCCTCCCAGTAAAGGGAACCGCTGGAGACCCATTTCTCTAGCCTTCTGCCTGGGTATTATCCCAGGAGGCTCTCCACAAAGGCGGTGCTTGTTGTCCAGTACAGCGCACAGCTGCCAGCTTGGAACGTTTTTCCTCTGTCCGGAACTTCAACTTGGACTGGGCAGGAGGAAGTTTGCAATCTTCAAAATAATCATCTCTGTAACAGAATAGAAAAGAAGGCTTTTACACACACACACACACACACACACACACACACACACACACACACACACACACACACACAGAGGTGGGGGGAGGGAGGGAGGGAGAGAGGAAAATAGGGAAATGAACCACCTCGGGAGGGCAGAGGACATATGCTAGAAGAGTTTGTTCTTTTAATAATAGATTTTAGACGACTAAGAAAGACACAAATGATTTTTAACCATGCCAGCTGGTGGTATCTCTTTTTCCCCTCTATTCAAACTTTCTGGCTTGAAGATGTCACCTTTGTTTTCATTCCTCGCCGGCTCACTGCTGCCCCCACGTGTTAGATATAAGAATTACAACAGCGTGTCTATTTTTATACTTGGCCAATCAAATGCTATAAGCTGCCTGCAGTCTGTTAGCCCCTGGGACAATGGAGGGAGAGAAATAAAGCGAGGTCCTAGCTTGTAGGTAGGAGTTGCATGCTCTAGGTGACTTTTGAACGCCTTACATTTCAGATGGCTTCGTTATATTGTTCCTTCCCAACTCATTGTACCTTTGCTGAAGGAATCATCTAATCCTATTGGGGATGAACATACTCAGTTCTACTAATGATAGCTTTCCTGAGAGACCACGGGGCAAACACACGGATGCACATCCAATGTTACCATTCTATACAAACCCTGTAGTGGGGATGATTGAATTCTGCACAATTTACAGAACAAGACAATATCTCACACACAGATTTTAGAATATCTATCAGGAGCTGAAGAGATGGCTCAGAAGTTAAGAACACTTTCTGCTTTTCCAGAGAACTGAAGTTAAGTTCCCAGCACCCACGAACTACCTGTAATCCCAGCTCCAGAAGATCTGAGCATTTGCAGGCTCCTGCACTCTTACAGCATACACACCCAGAAACCTACACACATGCAAAGAAATAAAAACAGACCGTGAGACCCCATCACCTGGGCATGGTGGCACATGCCTTTCTTTAATCCTAGAACTCAGGAGGCAGAGGCAGGTGGATCTCTGTGAGTTTGAGGATAATCTAGTCTACATAGCAAGTTCGAAATCAACCAGAGATGCATGGTGAGATCGGCTCAAAACAAATTCTGAAAGCACAACTACCCGGTGTTAGCTAGAATACCTAAATACCTTTGCCTTAGTAGAAGCCAGGGGTCTTGAAAGTGTCTGGCAAGTACCAATTCTTTCAGTTTCTTGCTCATCTACATACTTTACATGCCTTGCTTCTTGCTTCATAGAAATGAGGTCTCACAAAATGTCCTGTTGCCCTAAGTGGAACCTGGAAACTGCCCTCATGATAAAGTGGCGTGTTTTCCTATGCAGAAAGGATGCCCAAGCCCCCTCCGCAGTATCACGGAGATGGAGGAAAGAGCCGCCCACTGCCAGAGTCCTTCCCAAACCCTCCCACATTGCAGTGACACTATCCACAGTCACAGCCTGGCTGATCCTTTGTAATTACTGGTAACTTGTGTTCAGCCCACAGATAGCTCTAAGGTGGAAACTCAGCCCTTTTCTCTTACCAAAGCAGTCAAATGATTCTGCTTAAAGGCAGGGCCAAATAGGTCTCTGTGAACTGGACCAAGGCCATTGTAGGCTCTCTGGCAGGTCAGGGAGGGGTTACAGACCACACCAAGGCCCAGGTCATAATTTGTAGGCTATTTAAACCTCTCAGACCAAACTCTTCCTTTATGTGTGGTTATATTTTAGGTTTTGCACAGATGCGGGCATTCCACAAAGGGCAGAGGCTGTGCTAGAGTCTCCCCACAGGAGGAGATTTGGGCTAACTGTCTGGTTGGATATCAAGGCTGGGGAAAATGTCTTGCTTTTACCAGGAAGCACACTGTTCTAATCACAGGGCTATCTGCCGCAGCGCTAATGCCAGTCACGGAGTTTCCCATTGGCAGTGTCACTGAAGACAATTCCATTGTTCAGGCCTTCTGTGTTTATAATCATAGGCTTCTTCTACGTACAGCAACCTGGTAGGAAGTGTATACATAATCAAGATGGAATTGTCTCCATGAAAGCCTGGGCCTATAGATTCTAAGCAAGTTCATACTTTTCTGTATTTGCCCAGAGTGTCCATTTCTCTACATGCTCTGAGCAGAAGGTCCTGAAATGAGTTCTTGCTAACCTTGCTTGCACCTCTGCCTTTGTCACTGTCCTCTTTGCTGGGTCTAACCTTCTCACCTCTGCATTAGCACCAGATGGCTTACACTGCTGGATGAGTCTGTAGAGGAATGGAGGCAGGCCAGAGTTCTGTGAGGGACATATGGGCCTACAGGATAAATATAGTTTAACTTCTTAGAGGGTCGACCCTATTCAAAGTTGGGACATAGATAGTTCTAGAAAAGCAAGCAATGATGGTATAAGGTGGATTAGTTAGGAGTAAGTTTGGCTATAAGTAGAGAGAAAGCAGAGGAGGAGAAAGAGGAGGAGGAAGGAGAGAAAGAGGAGGAGCAGGAAGAGAAAGAGGAGGAGGAAGAAAAGGAGAAGGAGAAAGAGGAGAAAAAGAAGAAGAGGAGGAGGAGGGAGAGGAAGAGAAGGAGAAGAGGAAGAGGAGGAGGAAGAAGAAAACTGTGGCTCATTCTTGAGGAAAACATCTGAAGTTGACCTTAGGCTTTCATGTGAACATGCACAACACATACACATATAACACCATGCATACATGAACTCCCTACCCCTAACCCATGCATACACGAATGCTCCACTCTCACAAATATACCCAAGGATTAACAAAACGTCCTTTATTAGTCACCTCACAATGGTAGTCAACACTCACCTCGGGGTAATGAGCTGATGTCTGCTAAGTAATTTTAGAGTCCTGGGACTCAGTCTCTTGGAGAGAGCATTGACCCTTTCTTTTTGACCTTTAGCAAGCAGGAGAGTGAAAACACTCCTCTTAGCCCTACACCGAAGAGGATAGGCTTGCTAGTTATCAGTTTCTAATCCCCACTGGCTGGTGGTGGGCCAGAAGAGGCAACGGCTGGACCTCTTGTCCATTTTGGTATTCGTATTTACTAGTGATTAATCTTCCATGTTAGTCTGTAAGCTATTGTGCTTTAAATGAAGGAGGATTTTCCCAGGAGCCAGAGAGGGGGGGTGGGAGAGAGGGAGAGAGAGAGGGAGAGAGAGGTAGAGAGAGAAACATCAAATCCAGTCATTAATAAATAATATCAGTGCTGTACAGGGTAGGCTGGAAACAACACTTCAGAGAAGAGCTTTCATATCTATGATCTCACTTCACACTACACATTATTATTATTTTAAAACTCCTCTCTAGGGGCAGGGTGCTCTAACGGAGCAGCTGGAGGGAAGATAAGGAACACGGCCCCAGGCTGACTGACAGACATCACGATCCAAGTAGTTCTCCAGGGGGGCGTTCCCTGGGCTCTCTTCCTGCTTGTTTAAAAACTAAAGGCAAAGATGAGAGACTGCTCTAATTTCCAGCTGTGCTTGGGCTCACTTACTCCAGCTCTGTGTGTGTTGGGGGGGGAGAGATGGGCGTGGGGGGAGGAGAGCAGGAGGGGAGTACAACTACCTTTCTTTCAGAGCTGTCTTTGGTGATGATTTAAAGAAGGGGAATAGATTCATTCTGCCCTCTGCACCAGGTAGCTAGAAGGCTGGGAACCCGATGTGTTTCTGTGCGTGATGCTGTGTGGCCGACTCTGCTTGTTTTCTCTATTTTCTTGTCTCCTCCATGGTTTCATGAGTATGGCTTCATTTTCAGGAATAGATCTCCCCGACCCTCAGAGTCTTATCTAATTCTTTACCTTTCCAGCTAAACTGCCTCCAGGGTAATCAGCTCTGGATTTATTAGATTTTGTTTTTGTTTTTGTTTTTGTTTGTTTTTTCGAGACAGGGTTTCTCTGTATAGTCCTGGCTGTCCTGGAACTCACTTTGTTGACCAGGCTGGCCTTGAACTCAGAAATTCGCCTGCCTCTGCCTCCGGAGTGCTGGGATCAAAGGCGTGCGCCACCACGCCCAACAGATTTTTTTTTTTTAATTAAGTGAATAAAACAAATCCAAACAAAACCTAAAACAAACAAAATGAAGTAGGAGTCAGAAAAAAAGAATCTTCTCCGTGGGTGACTTCCTGCTTCTCTGTCAAGCCATAAAACCTACGATAGGGTTTTCCCCTCCCAGGAACCCAGGTGTACACTGCCTTCCCCTGGAGCATCTCTTGTCTTGGCATCTGTGTGTGCAGATGGGATGTGGCTGGACAAGGAAGTGTAAATTCTTCCACCCTGATTAATTATGCAGAAATGAGGAGTGTCTACCTCACAAGAAACCATTGGATTATGCTCTTCTCAAGAACAAGTAGAGGAGGCTGTGTCAGGCTTACAACCAGCACCTGGTCCCCCACAACCTTCCCACCGTAGCCCCGCCCAGTGGCTTTGATACAGGTTCCTTTCTTGCCAGGTTCTGAGGAGGAGCCCCACCTTCCCTGTGGTATAGCCCTTGCTATGTCTTGTATGCAGTGGCTGCTCTGGAAAGGCTGAGTGAATGCAGCCTGTCTCTCATCATTTGGTCTTGCTTGGCTCGCACAGTTTGCTTTGTGTAAAACCAGAGTAAATTAAATGGTTGTTTATGCAGATCTCTCAGTGTTAGCATTCTATGGGATTCTTTGGAAAGACCTTTTCAGTTATCTTCCATTTCGGAGGCTGTTTCTAGGCAACGGAGTGGTACCTTCCTTTAATCTTCCCCTGACCTTTTCTGCCTATGAAGATGTTGACTAGTGAGCCCGTGGGGATGTGTATTATCTGTTACATTTATTTATGACTTGGTGGCCACTCCTTGGTTGTTGTTCAGCTTTTCATGAGTTAGTCCCTGCATAAAATTAGACCGCCCGAAGATGTGAACTACATAGAGAATGTGCTTAAAGAAATACCAGTCAAATAAATAAATATCACATGAGGGCATAAATCCTATAGAATAGAGATGAACACTGCTTTTGAGGTTTTTTTTTTAATTGATGATGCTGCCGGGGCTGGAGAGATGGCTCAGTGGATAAGAGCACTGGCTGCTCTTCCAGAGGACTGGGGTTCAATTCCCAGCACCCACGTGACAGCTCACAACTGTCTGTAACTCCAAGATCTCACACAGACATATACCATGCAAGTAAAATAGAAATGCATATAAAATAAAAATTAAACACTAAAAAGAGAAAGAAATTAATGATGCTAATTCTTCAAGATATGAGACAAGATCTTACAAGTGAATTAGCTTTGGGGGAAGTATGGATAGCAATATGTTTCTCTCTCCAGTTCCCTCTGGGTGGTTATTGAAGACCGTTGGTCAAGGAAAAATTTTGAGACATAAAATATTCGTCAAAGTAGAGTATTTTGTTGTGCTGAAGTCCACAGCTTCCCAAATGATTGGAGATAGCTTTTGAAATCCTTGTATAACAATAAGAAGAGACAGTGAGCTGGGAAGTAATCATGGAAAATAACTAACTTGCCTTTGGGGAAGAGTTAGGGATGGGATATTGAACCTAAACTCGCCACTGCGCTATACCACTGGCTCCAGAATCATCAACCTAAAAAACAGCTGGAGTGTCTCGGATAACGAAACCAGACTGGCTGGAGGCAACAAAGCTCTAGGTTTAATGGGTGGCCCTTTCATAGAGACCACCCTGTCCTTTCTCATCATGAAGTAACAAGGAGAGCTGGAGTGTGAGGCACACCGTGCACTGTTAAGAGTTCATTGGAAGGAATAACGTACTGAGCACTTCCGGTGTTCTTGAGCACTTCCGGTTTCAGCTCAAAGAGACCCATGGCCTCATGAATCCTCAGAGCAACTGCCGCTCCGGCTAACAGGAGACCTTATTAACTCTCAGCTCCAAGCACATAAGACTGACCCAACTCTCACCCTTGAACTTCTGTGGTAAATTGTCTTCGATACATGCAAAACCAATATGAAACCTCAACATAGAAAAAACTAAGTGCTGTGAGTTCCTTTACTTGCTCCCCAGTTCCCGGGACTATTAATATTTCACTTGTATTTCATCAGCATTAAGTTCCTAAATTGCTCTGTGCATAGGAGGCTCAGAGAGTATGAGGAGAGGCGGGTAAAGTGTAAGAGAGCAGTGTCCAGCTGTGGTGCTGCGCTGCTGGCATTCTACAGTGGTGGGGCCACTCGGAAGAACGGGCTGCACTTCCTAACAATTAAATACTGATTTATCTGTATGTATTCCTGACCATGTTAGCTCTATGGCAAAACACCTGACATGAGCAACCCAAGGCAGGGAGGATTCATTTGGGCTCCTGGTTTGAGGATGCAATCCCCTGTGGTTGAGGAGTCCTGGGAGAGAAACCAGCTCCGGCTGAGGCAGGCAGCCCAGGGTGGAATGGGCCACTCACACTGAATCTGCAGTCTGGAAGCAGAGAGAGGTAGATGCTGACCGGTTGTCTCCGGCTGTCTCCGGCTGTCTCCGTTCTCCTGTTTATTTGATCTGAAACCACTCCCCATTCTGGGAAGTATTCTCAGGGTAACAATAACCCCCCACTAATTGTTGGTGCTAACAGCTGGCAGGTTGCCAGGAGACAGGGGCATCGGCCATTGCCTTTGTCCAAGGTAACTTTAGGTGGTAAAATTATCCTGTCTCCAGCTGAGGTTTTCTTTCTTGATGGAGCATATTGCTCTCTGCTGTATCTGCACCAGCGACTTTGTCTTAACATCCACACACCATGCCACAGGACACATTCAATTGGGTTCTTTCTGTGCACGTTGCTAATGACACTGGAAGGCAGCTTGGGGCTGGGTGCGGCTCCTTGCCATAGTGCTTACCTATGCTGCTTGAAGAGTCTGGGTCAATCCCCAGCCCTGCACTGGGAAGGGGTGGAGTTTTGTTGACATAATTTACATGTAGCCCATGCACATCCCACATCTTGAGAGCTCCGTATGTGTATTGAGGCTAGCACCAGCACAACTGAGACATAAACTAGTCTGAGACCCTCAAATGTTCCTTAGTCATCTTTTCTTTTTCCCCCTCCCCTTTCCACCTCCAGATCACTTATTCCCTGATCTGATTTCTGATGTGGGACACTTTTTAATTCCTGTTTCATACTGTTATGACCCCCTCTCGGATCATGTCCCTACCAGGGAATTCCGGTTCCTGTTCTTCCAGTGGTGATTGATACCTAAAAATGAATGAATAATTTTTAAATTTTTTAAAAAGATTTTTATTTATTTATTTATTTTATATATGTGAGTACACTGTAGCTGTCTTCAGACACACCAGAAGAGGGCTCCAGATCCCATTACAGATGGTTGTGAGCCACCATGTGGTTGCTGGGAATTCAACTCAGGACCTCTGGAAGAGCAGTCAGTACTCTTAACTGCTGAGCCATCTTTCCAGCCTGAATGATTTTTTTGTTTTGTTTTGTTTTAACTTATGCCAAATCAGATTGGAGATCCTAGACTCTGACTTCTAAATGTGCCATTTGAAGGGGGAGAGAGGAGCATGGTAGGGCATGGCTGTCATTTCAATACTTGGAGGTAGAGGCAGTGGGAGGTAGAGGAGTTCAAGGCTAGCCTGAAAAAAAAGGGAAACTGTGTGTGTGTGTGTGTGTGTGTCTGTCTGTCTGTCTAGGGTGGAGAATGTCTCTCCCAGAGCACTGATCTACAAATCTTACCAAGAAAAGAATGACCTAATTTCCAGCCATAGAGACTTTGCTGATCATTTCAAACATTTCCTCAGAAGCTGGGCTTTGTCTTGCTCAACTAAAGGGCAGACCCCAGTTCTCTCAACCTGGAAATAAAATTTGGGATCCTTCGAGGCTAACTGGTCTTCGCTCCCTCCTTCCTCACGCTCTTGGGTCTTTTCAGAGCTCTCCGGTCCAGAGGCTCGTCAGCAATGCCTTGCACAAGTTCTCTGAAATTCCAGACCATCTACCTCTGTGGCCAGCTCCTGGGGTGGGATCCTAAGAACATTTCCCATCAGCAGGTGTGGCCCTGAGAATTCTCACCTGAAGCCGCCCTCACCTATCAGCCATGTAAGACCAAGAATGAGGGAGTTGTCAAATGGCTGACACGGACTGGGCCTAGTCTAATTGCTTTTATCTTGATATGAATCAGGAGGTGGCCCCATCAGTGCAGGCCCTGTAATCTCACCTACTCTTGAGGCCAAGGCAGAGAGATCATGAGCTAAAGGTTCTGCAAGGGAAACAGTGAACTCAAGGTCTGCCTGGGTCACTTAGTGAGGGACTAGCACAAGCTCTAGACATAAAGCTGTAGACACAAAGAGGGAGAGGGATACCGCTCAGTGGGAGAGTGATTGCTCTGCCACAGGGAAAGCAGAGGTTCAACCTGGGTTCTGCCCCTGAAATGGACACGGTCAGAGCGATTAAAAGAGGGTACTCTGTCCTTGCTAATTCTATGAAATGAAACCACCCACTTCTTGACTGCTGTCTTTTTTTTTTTTTTTCCTGAAAGGGTCCATTTTCCCCCAGTGGAAGAGTCCCCTGTACCAGGGCTTCACAGTCAAAGCCTACCGAGGACTCCCATTGCAAAAAAGCACATTTGGCTTCAGGGCATGATGCACTTTGGTCAGGGTGGAAGCCTGGATGTGGGCATCACATTGTGTCTTTTTTTCTCCTCATCTCCACCCTTTAGCCCAGACAGCTTCTGTGCAGCAGGTCTGGCAGGCCTGTGGTTCCTGCTCTTAGAGAAAGCTATGGGAATATAACTTGTACCAGGTAGCAGCTGGCTCAGGTGACCACTAACCTTGGCAGGAGGATAGGCTCTGATATATACTGATAAGGAAACAAAACATCAAAAAGATCTTCATTTTGGATACATGAAGTCATTGTGTAGCTCATAATCCCTTGGCCCGAATGGTGTTTAACATAAATCATGTTATTTCATGTTTACGTGTCTTGCCTGCATGTGGATCTGTCTGAACACTACATTCATGCCTAGTGCCCACAAAGGCCATGGAATCCTCTGGATCTGGAATTATAGACTATGTGCTGTTGTCTAGAAAAGCAGTCAGTGCTTTTGACCACCAAGCAGTCTTTTCCACTCTTTCAACTGTTTCTTAAAGGGAACCAAAGAAATTCTTGTGACAGCAATGACAGGCAGATCTTATAAAGCCGTGCTTAGAAAACTACTGTCAAGATTTTAAGAGTTTTTACTTTATTCTGTGGGCCCAGCAAGGGCAAGCATCTGCCAAAACTCATAGGGATAGTTAATAAAAGCTGCAGGAATAAAACAAATGGATACATAGTTATCTATGTATCAGTGCATTTCTATTCATCGCCCGCTTGTCTGGGTATGAGACCAACCAAGGAGGAAGCCCCAGCCCCTGCAATGGGTGTGACCTCAAGCCAGTGGCCAAATTTTCCTCTGGGTAGAGGATGGGGGTGGAGCAAGAGCAGCAGGGGAGGAGAGGGCAAGCCTGGTCCCTGGAAGCCTGTGGCGGCTCCCTCAGCAGTGGTGACACCTCAGGATGGACGCTAGGGACTGTGATGCAGCCTCGGAGCCAGGGCCCCCTCCCTGTGCCCCTGTGACCTCCTGGTGGGCTATGGTCCTGAGGAACCTGAGGTGAGTGTGCTTGATTGGTCAGTCACCTAAAACAGCTCCCTTGTCCAGTTCTAGGCATGGCTAGGCAGTTGCTGGGGACACCCTGTCCAGAACCTGTCCATGCTTCTTCTAGGTCTGGAGGGCACTGAAGCTTTTGGGCTGGTTTTGGGGTGGGGGGACTTTGTGGTTTGCACATTCTTGCTAACTCCTGGGTTATTGAAGATAGCGTTATCCCAGCATTCAAATCCTACCTAGGCCAGAAAGGCCAGCAGGTTTGACTTTTTAGGAAGGCATGAGAGCTTTGGAAAGAAGGCTCCAAAAAGTTTTTCTTACTTGTTCAATTTACAACTCTACCGGATGAATTTAAATATTACTAATAACAGAGGCAGCCAAAAATATATGGTGTGCTGTAATCGGAGGTGCAATCTTTGCAGGTCAAAGGCCTGTGTAGGTGGAAAAAGATTCCTGGCTCTTCAGGTATGGGTTCCCTGGTGTGTATTTAAAGGACTGGCTGAACTTCTGGGGGTATTGGAATCACTTTGTATATATGGGGTTACTTGTGTGAATTCTTAACATTCTTTATGCCTGAAAAATGTCTGTTTATCATTGTGTCTCGCTTGTTTTTAAATATTGTCTCCCATTGAGTCCATGGTCAGTCATCCTCAGTCTTGTTGGCCTTGGAGTTAGGTCCTGGGTGTGAGGCAGTGGGCTCAGGAGGTGTGTATCCCGTTTGTTTCGTTGAATTGGTAATCTTGTTATGCTTCTTGTTTCTGTTTCATTTTATTTTGTGTTAGTTACAAGTACTCTCCGGCCACAGCTACACACTGGAGATGTCACTTTGGAATGCCCCAGGGATGATGACAAACAGGGAATCTTTGCTGTCCTATCCCCCACCCCATCCCCACCCCCAGCCAGGTATAGAGGTTGGAGAGTGGATGGCATCGCTTCGCTCCAGTTACCTGTACTTTACCCCTTGACATGAGACACCCCCCCCCCCAGTTCTCTATAATACCAGTGGTTGATGGTTCAGCCCTCAGTAGGCAGGAAAGAGCATCTCTTAGGTAGATAATCAAAGCTACAGTTCACAGTCCTGGAGAGCCAGCCATTTTGCTGAAAACAGTTGTTGATAGGATCGTTTGCTGCATGCATCACTAATTAGTAAAAAGCAAGTCTCCCTAGACTCAAGAAATGCTTCCCCCCAAAAGGGCTGACTGGTGCCTTTCGTTTACTGAGTCCGGCTGAGGCACAGCTCTAGTTCCAGCATACAGTCTTTGGCTGATGCTTTGAGCCAAGGGAGTTTGGAGTCACCAGTGTTTCCAGGGCGCTGATCTTGCTCAGCCCCATAGAACACTGCGCCTAAGGCGATGGGGTGTGAGGCGGAAGGAGGCCACTTCATCAACCACTATCTGCAGCGACAGAGTTTCAGTATTGTCTGTTTGCTTTCTTTCGCTGTGATGAGACGCCACGACCCACAGCAAGTTGGGGAGGTAAGGGTTTATTTCATCTTACAACTTACAGTCTATCATGTGATGAGAAGTTAGGGCACAAACTCAAGGCAGGAACCTGGAGGCAGGAAGCTGAAACAGAAGCCGTGGAGGAATGTTGCTTCCCGACTTGCTCATCCTTACTTTTAAAAGTATGTAGGCCCACTTGCCCAAGGATAGTGCACTCTAATGATCTATCTGGGCCTTGCCACATCAGTCATTACTGATCAAGAAAATGCCCCACATAGTTGTTGACGGGCAATCGTAATGACGGTACGATCTTAATTGAAGTTCCTCTTTCTAGTAACTCTAGCCAGTGTCAAGTTTACAAAACAAACAAACAAACAAACAAACAAAAAACCTAACCCAGACACGTTCCTGGTTAGTATACTTATTTCAAAAGTTCATCGGATGCAGTTACTACCTAAGGTGGATGGAGTGACAAGAGTAAATCCTAAAATAGGAAAATGTAAAATATCCCCAGGAAAGATGCCGAGAGGAGGAAGGTTGGCCATCAGGCACATCAGTGGACATCTAGAAGTAACCGCACGACAAGCAGGCATCTTTTCAGCCAGCTCTTGGGGGACCTAGCAATCAGACATGCCACCTCTAGCGGCCCAACAGGCATTCCTGTGTCTGTCCCTTGGCACATGGCCCATGTCTCATGTGCCCTTGCACATGCGCCACAGGCTCAATAAAAGCCTTGGTCTCCTTAGCCCCCCTCTCTCTTCTCTCCCCCCTCTCCCGGAGGCTGCCTCTATTTTCTTTCCCAATACACCTCCCATGTGAGACGGTATGATTTGTATGGGACTCACCGAGTAGTTCTAACGAAGCCTAAAGGCTGTTTTCCTCCTAGCTTGGCCAGTGAACTAAGTTATCTCATTTTTGCATCAACGGGAGTAAAGAAAATGGACAAAAATCTCTGCACTTGCAGAGCTCACGTTGATTAATTTTCAATTATAGTTAATATTATTAATTTTCAAATATAGTTTAACTTATTATAAATAAGTTAAAGGATGGAGACCTCATGTCCCCACTGCCTCCCCCATTGCTACTTTTTCCCTTATTAAAAAAAATGCGCTCACATTGCTCGCTCCGGGTTTAACCTTTAACGACTGAGCCACCCCTCAGGCAGGCGGATTTCTGAGTTCGAGGCCAGCCTGGTCTACAGAGTGAGTTCCAGGATAGCCAGGGCTTTACAGAGAAACCCTGTCTCGGGAAAAAAAAAAAAAAAGCGTCTGTCAGCCTTCACCATATGGGTCAGCAGATACTGACTGGGCTTGACCCTGTGCTAGGCAGAGAGGACTATTAAGCTGTGCTGTGCTACATGGTTCTCGAGACCTGGGGCATAGTGGAGAAGATGGGCAGCCAAGGGCCAATCGGAATCTCTGCTCCTGAGTGGGAAGGGTAGAAAGGAAAAGGGGCGGAGCCATGGAGCGAAAGGCCGACGTATATCAGCAAGAAATACCTGAGTGCGTGCAGGGTGTAAAGAGATGGATCCTGCTGGAGAGGGTATAACCCGGTACTCCTTGGTCAGCACATGGCATGGAGGTACAACGTGTCTTAGTATTTGGGATAATCGTCTGGCTGAATATCATCTGATCTGGTTCCCCAAAAGCTGGCTTGTGGGCGCTCTGGACAGGAATGGGTTGCTCCACATAAACTCCAGTGAGTTTCCCCCAGGAAGAATAATCACCCAGCAAGGTCCTCTGGCCCCTGTGACTGGCCCCCGGGACTGGCCCCCCGTGACTGGCCCCCGTGAGGCACTCTGCGTTTGCAGCTGCAGCTGATCAAAAGGCAGGTGAAAGAACACCCAGGTTCCAAGGTGCCTGTTTGATGTGGCCAGCCTATAGCCAGGACAGTGGCTGGAAACGGTCTCCCCTGCTCAAATCAGGTCTGTTAACCACTGGTGACTTTTGATCCTCTGCTGATCTATGCGAGGTAAAACTGACAGCCCCCTCATTAAAAGAAGCACCTTTGCATTATTGATGTGGGGGGATCAGGTCATTCTCTTCTTTTCCTGCAGAGGCTCTCACTGAAGTGCCTTGAGCTATTTGAGAGAAAGGTCCTGTATAAATTATTCCTTTAAAAAGAAAGAAAGAAAAAAAAAAGGAAGAAAGAGACATATTTCCTTCCAATGCCCCTGCTCCCCAAGCAGACAGACCTTCAAAAGGTAACGTAGCAGGAGACTATCCTGCCTACCTTCAAAAGATAACTTAGGGGGTGCCCAGAAGGCAAGGCAGGGATGTGGGATGTGGGATGCAGGAATGCAGGGATGCACCGATGGACAGTTAGCAGGGGGCTGGAAGCTTGCCCTCATAGACTCTTGCTCCCTCTGCTCCAGTTGCCTTGATCTGGGGCTCAAAGCAGAGCCTCGGGGCTGGGATTTTCATCTCTAAAACAATGCCCTGCCCTTCCTGCTGCCCTCCTGGAGGTTTCTTTTGAGTGTTATGAAACAATCCTCTTCATGTCTTTCTTGCTGGTTCTGAGGGTAGGCGGTTGCCCATGTGTGACATATTTATTTGAAGATCTACCAGTTGCTCGGAGCTTGCACGGTTTTTTTCCAGTACTGGTAGACGCACCCAACATCCATGATTCATCATCTCTCTTCAAGCATCTTTTGGATATAGATAATTGCTTTGGTTTTTAATTCATTAACACTTGAGGGAGAATTGTTTTAGCAGTTTGCCCAGTTCCGTGTAACAGAAGGCTCCTGTAAACACAGGGGCAGAAAAAGGGGGAAGAAGCTAAGGAGGAAGGGACTCTGAGACAGGGTGAGGGGGCAGAGGAAGAAGGGAGTATGAAGAAAGGAGCAGAATTTTGTTTGAGGCCTGCATCGTTGTTCTTGGGGTCCCCTTTGTGGGGGTCCTCTTTGCATGCACGGGAAGCACATAGAACACAATGGATCTGTGACATCTTGTTGGAGATCAGGGCAAACAAGCAGACTTTGGGGACTGTGATTCATGGTGCCCTTGGGAAGGAGGGAGTCCTGACTTTTGAAACTCCTCCTATGCAAAGCAAGGTGATAGCAGTTACCACCTGGTAACTGGAGTAGCAGAGGGATCCGGGGCAACCGTCAAACAACATTACATTAAGCAATTAACGCTGACCTGTTTCCGTAGGGAAAAGGGTTTGCATGGCAAGTATAACAAGTGACAGGGACATACTTCTCAAAAGTAGGACCCAATCTTGAACTTCATGAAAAGTGTGGCTCCAGATAGAGGTGGTCTGGCTCTAGCTCTGTTGAAGCCCCTAGGTGTCCTTTCCTGTCCCTGCTTCTCACGGGCTCTTCTCTCAAAGGCAGGGTCTTCTTCCACAGGTTGCTTTCTGAGACCCAGTCAGAAGAGTGTGGTTCTAGTGGCTGCGCACTCCAAGCTGATGGGGCTATGACTGAGGTGGCACATGGAGCACTGACTAAGCTGTCTGAAGCTGCTTATGCCCACCTTTGGGGTCCCATCCAGGCCTCCTATGCACCATTCTCTCAGTTGCATGGTCGTAGCTTCCCTCCCTGTTCCAGCCATACTTGGCGTTGGCAGGGACCAACAAGGGCTCTGTTTGATGGCCGCCTTTAGCTGGCTGACCCTCAGCACCGCTTTACACGGTTACATGCAGCTGTGTGAAGGATTTCACTTACATGCCAGGCTTAGCCTCTGGAATTGGATTTGAATTGTTGTTTTTTGGGATAGGGCTTCTCTGTGTAGCCTTGGTCATCCTGGAACTTGCTCTGTAGACCTGGCCTGCCTCTGCCTACTGAGTGCTGGAATTAAAGGCAGTCACCACCACCACCGGGCTGGATTTGAATCATAAGAGACAAACAAGCCAAGACAAAACTTGGGCTGATCTTGAAAAGTTTATTCCTCAATATTTTGCAGGCTTTTCCCATGCTTCTGCTCAGCACTCGGGAGTAAAATAGCTGCCGAATACAGAAACTTCACAAGTAAATCTTTAAAGGAACGCATTTTCCCTCCGCTGATGAATATGGTGACATATTTAAATTGTAGTAAGTATATACTGTACATAAATATTCTTATATAAATTCTCCCCAATAGAGAACTCACTGCTCTTACAGTCATAACACAAGAGAAACATTTGTTACAAAACCATGGCTAGACTCACATGGTCAAAAACTACTGTATTGTATCAAACTGCTATAAAATGTGTGTATGTGTGTATATCAAAACTGTTATAAAATGTGTATATGTGTGTGTATCAAAACTGCTATAAAATGTGTGTATGTATGCATCCGTCTTTGTATATATGTCTTTGTGTGTATATGTGTCTATGCTTATGTATATTTATGTATGTCTCTGTGATGTTTGTGTGCTCATGTAGATGTGTGTGCCTGTACATTTGTATGTATGTGTGTATATGAGTTATGTGTGCATATGCATATCTGTGTATGCATGTCTTTCTATATTTCTGTGTATGTATGTGAGCATTTATGTATGTTTGTGTATGTACATGTATGTATATGCATTTATATGTATGTGTATGTATATAAGTATATGTGTATATGTATGTATATATGTGTGAGTATGTGTGTATGTGTATATGTGTGTGTGTATGTATATGTGTATGTATGTGTATGTGTGTGTGTGCGTGTGTGTTCTTGTTGGGTGTTCTCCATCAGTATTCTCTTGCTGAAGACTAGTTCCAGATCTAGCTAGTCTCAGTAGTTTACCCAGAGAATGCTATGTTTTTCTTCCATGTTGCTGAGATTTTAGGCTGACTGTCATGTCTGCCCACTTTTTTATGTGGGTCGGGTGGTTCCTTACTCTTGTTCTTATGCCTGTGTGGCAAGCAAACATTTTATCCACTGAACCATCACCCCAGCCCTCTGGTCATTTTTCCTTCTCCTTCTCCTTCTCCTTCTCCTTCTCCTTCTCCTTCTCCTTCTCCTTCTCCTTCTCCTTCTCCTTCTCCTTCTCCTTCTCCTTCTCCTTCTCTTCCTCCTCTTCCTCCTTCTCCTCCTCCTTCTTCTTCTTTAAAATTTATTTATTTATTATATGTAAGTACACTGTAGCTGTCTTCAAACACTCCAGAAGAGGGTGTCAGATCTCATTATGGGTGGTTGTAAGCCACCATGTGGTTTCTGGGATTTGAACTCAGGACCTTCAGAAGAGCAGTCAGTGCTCTTAACAACTGAGCCCCTCCAGCCCCTGGTCATTCTTCTTGACCTGTATCAATTAATCAATTATAGAAGTAAAAGAAGAGAGAGATACACAGCAAGAAACAAAGACACACACACACACACACACACACACAGAGAGAGAGAGAGAGAGAGAGAGAGAGAGAGAACATAGAGAGATTGATTTCTATCCCCCCTAGAGTACTGGAGCCCTAAATCCCAGTGTCTCACCCCCCATTGTGTATCAGTACTAGCTATATTTTGCTTTATAGCTTATGATAATGACATTCCCTGCGAGTTTATTTTTGCTCTTTTCTATTTACCTTTTTGGACAAATGATTTCTTCTGCTTTTATCTCCAGAAAGGGTGAAGATTGCATGAGCTCTTCTCTTGCTTGGCTTGCAGCTTAGAACTAATTGCTTACAACAGTGGTTCTCAACTTGTGAGCAACCCTTTTGGGAATAGACCAACCCTTTCACAGAGGTCATCTAACACCATTAGAAAACGCAAATATTTACATGATGATTCACAACTGTAGAAAATTACAGTTATGAAATAGCAAGGAAATAATTGTATGGTTGGAGGTCACCATGATATGAGGACTGTATTAAAGGCTCCCAGCTTTAGGAAGGGTAACAGCCACTGGCTTAGAAAGGTGAAGCTTTTTAAAAACCTGTGATGAACGGACATGGAACCTGATGCTGTGCGCTGACTATGATTTCTGCCTTACAGTTACAGCTCCCCTTTGCATGGATTTAAAGAGACCAGAGACAAGGATTGCTCACACAGTGAACTTCTTCCTCAGGCCTGAGCCCAAGGTTCTGCTTGGCATCTGGTGAGTGAGCCGACTGACACTTTCCTACCTCGGATTCTTAGGCTTTCTTTGTCCACTGAAACATCACCCCAAACCCTTCTGCTTTACCTGCACCAACTGTAGGAAGAAGATAAGAGAGAGATGGCTAGAGATAGAGACAGAGACACAGAGAGACACAGAAACTCACACACACACCCCACACACCCCACACAGACAGGTGGGGAGGGTGCAGGATTTGTTAGAAGAGCGGAGGGCAGCAGGGCTGTGCTGCCTGCCTGTGTAGAACCTGGCTGTCTGTGGAAGCTTCTAGAAGCTGTTCCATACACCTTTCCTTTTATTGTGACAACTCATCCACTTCTGCCTTACTCCATACATGCATGCTGTCATTCCTCTGGTCCAGATACTGACCAACACCACAGCCAGGACTTGCTCTGCTTCTCCCTTGCCAGCTACCCCTACCTCATCTTTTGAGGTCACGTGCCTTCTATTTTTAAAAATTTTTTATTGTGTTTATATTATTATTATTATTATTATTATTATTATTATTAACATTTATTTATTGTTATATGTAAGTACACTGTAGCTGTCTTTAGACACACCAGAAGAGGGCGTCAGATTTTATTACAGATGGTTGTGAACTCAGGACCTCTGGAAGAGCAGTCAGTGCTCTTAACCACTGAGCCATCTCACAAGCCCTGGCTGCCATTATTAACACTTTGTTTTATAGTTCATAGTGAATCTGAAGTTGCAACTGGAGAATGTTCTGGAACAGTACATATAAGTTTTTCATTATCCTCGGGGACAGACTAGCTAATAGTTTGATTGACCACATGGGCCTGGTGAGGCACCTATGTTCATGATCAACTCACCCAGAGGACAGTGGCACCCGGATTTCCGGAGGTCCTGTGGATTGAGAGGATTGAAGAGTCATCACCTGTTGGCCAATTCTGCATGTCCTGTGAAATGATACAATGTAGCACTTCCCTTTCCAGGGCTCTCTTGTTAGTTGAAAGAGATAGATAGAAGAACTCAAAGACAGGTGTTTACAATCTCAGCTGCCTTTCTTATTCAGTCCAGACCTAGTTGCCTAGGGATGGCACTCCCCACAGTATGCTGGGCCTTTCTCAATCAACTAGCAATTGAGAAAACACTATACAGACATGCCCACAGGCCAATATGATGGAGGCTATTTCTCAGCTAAGGTTCCTTCTTGCCAGGTGTGTCAAGTTGACAACCAAAACGAGTCATCACCTTACATCATGTTGTTAAACATCTTTAATTATATGTTCAAAATTGTTATGTGTTCATATGCTGAAACCAGAGCATCAAAACATAAGCAGCTATGAAATACATGAGTGTCTTAATAATATAATTATTAAGAGCACTGGTTGCTCTTCCAGAGGTCCTGAGTTCAAATCCCAGCAACCACATGGTGGCTCACAACCATCTGTAATAAAATCTGACGTCCTCTTCTGGTGTGTCTGAAGACAGCTACAGTGTACTTACATATAACAAAAATTCTAGAGATATAATTATTAATACAGAGAGGAAAAAAAAAGATGAGCTTGGGTTCATGATCAAATTCGGGGTAAATAGGTATCTGTTCTCCTTTACTTGTTTCAACCTTTGTCCTTGTTGTCATTTCAGCGGCTTGTGTCTAGGAACTGCCATCGTGGAAACTTCTTAAAAGAAACTGAAGTTAGAAGAATTAAAGCTGTAGATAGTTAACTCGCCCTGTGGGAGTGGGGGTAGGGGTGGGGGTGGGGGTGGCGTCGCAGTAGCAATTTTCCTCCGTTATTTTGTGCTCTTAGATTACATTATTAGCTTATGCACGAGTTGTTTAGATAAGACTTTACAGTATGTGTATATGCAGCTGTCATTTTTTTAATACATTATCTCTCTTATAAACATATGGAAAGGAAGTCCATTTCTGCCTCTGTGGTATAGTCAAAGCTCTCCTTGCTCTTCAGGCACACAGTCCCCAGCTACCGGGGAGAAGAGGCCAAGGGAAAGTGTCCATGCTGGTATGAGGCCTCCCTCAGTGATGGGAACCCGATTATTATTTATCTTCATGGCAGTGGATTAAACAGGTCAGCATGTCTGTTTGGTGTGTCTTACTGTCTGTCTGTCTGTCTGTCTGTCTGTCTGTTTATTCATCTTTGAAAGATTAAGAGCATTTCTAAGCCATGGGAGAGTGAAGGCAGTTTTCAATCATAGACATGCCTTTGCCTGTTTTTATTCCTTTGTTGAAATGTGAAGGTGTTCTGACAAGCACATTCCCTTTAAACAAGCAGTCCGCATATAGAATGACTTGGGTCTGTTTCTGAATGGGAGGGAATAATAATTCTTCTGAAATGTCCATCTCAATTACAATGAAGCCACTGGTTTCTTTACTTCTCAAGATTATTCAAGACGATGGATTGAATCGAAATGGAACCCATTGTTTTTAAACCAAGAAGGACTAGAGCTAGCAGGCTGGAAGTGGAGGGTCTCATGGCGTCTGGTGCTCCTCATTCATGTAGATCCACAGAAGACTGGCCAGAACCATGGCTTTGCACAAAGGCCACTATTTATTTGCCCAGCCCCTTTCCCCTAAGGCTCAGACTGGTTCCCTCTTGTTCTTGTTGCCAGGAATAATTGTTTGCAAATGGCTTCATGCAATCCTTTTCATGTAGCCTGTAAAATATCCCCCTGCATGGCTTTGAATATATGCATAACTTTCTATGCGACACACATTCCTGTTGTAAGGTTTGCAAGTTCCAAATGGTCTCCAAATACTCCATGAACTGACAGACCCACAGACGGCGGGAAAAGGTCTACGCTTGCATTAAAGGGCAAACAGAGCAATTTCTAAATTGGTCGTCTCTTCCAGAAAATAACAGTGGAGAGTCCATTAGTTAGCATTAATTCCATTCATCAGAAGCCTGACACCTGAGAGAAGTCACCGGAAACTCTTGAGCACAGAACCTGGGGACTCTGATAAATTCCACTCTAACATATCCATGCCTCAGTCTCTGTGGTCCCTGTCTGGCATTGTCACAGAGCTGGCCTCCCAGAAGCCTGTTGTCCTTTGATGTGTTGTCAAAGCCTTCCCTGGCCCAGACTATAGTTGAGAACTGCAGGACAGCTCTGCCTGGGGGAGGAGCAGGGTAGCACAAACCGGACATCTCCCTCGGAATCTGTGGGGGGTAGGCACTTCAAACCAAGGGATGGTCTCAGGAACCTGCCCACTGGCTACCTCGCCTGTGCGTCTTTGTCTCTCATGTTCTGTCAGGTGACGATGGCTTTCTCAAGTCTTGCCTTCTCTCTGTCTGTTTTAGAATCACATTCCCTGAGATTTTTTTCAGTGAAACTGAGCAGTGGTCAGCCTTGTTTAACACTGTTCTGATTTATGAAGTTGGACGGTGCTCCAGTAGGGTTTACTTAAAGGATCGGTAGACCATACTGCCATGCCATGCCCCGGTGTGAATCTGAAATTGTTCTCAGCGGATTCAGATTCACGAGCCGCACCATCCTCAGCCTTGCACCAAGTCTCAGCTTGCAGCCAGCAGTGTACCGAGCACTGAGCACCAGTCCCCAAACAGTCCCGGGAGATTTGTTCTTTTTTTTTTTTTTTTTTTTTTTTTTTTTTTTTTTTTTTTTTTTTTTTTTTTTCTTTTTTTGATTTTTCGAGACAGAGTTTCTCTTTATAGCCCTGGCTATCCTGGAATTCACTTTGTAGACCAGGCTGGCCTCGAACTCAGAAATCCGCCTGCCTCTGCCTCCCAGGTGCTGGGATTAAAGGCATGCGCCACCATGCCCGGCTGGGAGATTTGTTAATGCAAACAAATGAGCGTACTTAGACATGGGAAAATCTAGTAAAGTTGTATATAAAATTTGAAGTGTGGCTCCGTATTGTTTCTAGGGAATGGGTTTATTGCTTTAACTAGATGCTCTGGGAACTCCACGGCTCACTCACTGAACAACTTTGGCTCTAAGGCAATTTTTTTTCTTCAAGGGATTTCCTGCCTTCTGGCTAATTCTTTGCTCTGTTTTGTCAAGGTTGAGAGTGGACGCTGTCATTTTGGGGCCATCTTGTATTCGCAAAGGCACATCTCTCTCTATTTCTTCTTCTACTTTATGGCTGAGTTAATGGGGTTCAAACAAACTGGAGTTGAGTGCAGGTGACCCAATCTGACCCCCCTGGTTCTGAATTGCTCTTTCCAAACTTTCCTTTAACTGACAGAGAACACCTAGGGCTTAAGTTCTGCTGCACAGAATCCAGGGGAGATGGATTATAGTACATTATTAAAAGCTCATGTTGGGGTCCCTGGGGACACCAGTGCACCCAAAGAAAGGCAGGGGGTTGGGAGAATGGAGTCATTGTTCAATTACCTGCTTCGACAGGGGCCCGCTGGCCTTGCTACTAACAGACATTTCTTTTTCTCCTGTTCTTTATTTCTCTTAACTACCAAAAACCAAACCAAACCAAACCAAACCAAACCAAAGCAAAAAGCAAAAAATGAAACCCAATACCCAAACCAAAAGCCAAAAACCAGACCAGAGTTGTTAGGTCGGGTGTGGACTCACACTCCTTTAACAACAACCCTGGGGAGGTGGAGAGAGATCTGTGTGAGTTCTGTGAGGCCAACCAGGGCTATACAGGGAAAACTCTGTCTCAAGCCACAACAAGACAAAACAAAACAAACAAATCCAAAATGGAAAAGGGGGAAAGACTGAGTAGAATCGACACCTAAGAGTGACTTTAATTGAGTTTGTCTTCGTGGTTCCTAATTATTGTGGTTTTCTTTTTCCCTCTGCCTCTCTCCTTTACAGGGCTTCCCCTGGAAGACTTAAGCTGACACAGGTATGCCTGAGAGACTGGAGGGAGTGTGTGTGTGTGTGTGTGTGTGTGCGCGCGCACACGTGGCACACTCCTGTGTGTAGGAGAATAACTCTGGGTCCTAAAACCCTTTCATGAATTTGATCTCATTTCCACAAATCTTTTGAGCCTGTCTGAACACGTGATTTAAATAAACAAACAAACAAACAAACAAACACAAAGATCTTTATTATCATATTATTTCTTCCTTCCTTTCCTCCCTCTCTCCTTCCTTCCTTCCTTCCTTCCTTCCTTCCTTCCTTCCTTCCTTCCTTCCTTCCCTAACCCAATTACCTTCATTTGAGTTCATTCTGGTCTTTTCTCTCTTTCATAAAAACCTTTGATACTATTGTTGTATCTATATATAAATTTATATTGCATGCTTTAAAAACATTTTTTGTTATGTAACCCTGAATGACCTGGAAATTATTATCCAGCCCAGGCTAGCTCTGGACTCACAGAGATCTGCTTGCCTCTGCCTCCCAAGTGTTACAGTCAGATTCCTATCCCACACTCAGCCCTATTTTCCATGTTTTTAAATATAGGGTCACAATTACCGATTTAAAGGCTATACCTTTTCCAGTTCATTCATAACTAACTGCTAACTAGTGCACTGGTATTATAATAAATTTCACTTTTCCCTTCGAATTTACTTAAATACTGTACCTACAGAATACTTAAAAAATTAACTTATTATTATATCTAAGTACACTGTAGCTGTCTTCAGACACTCCAGAAGAGGGCATCAGATTTCATTACGGATGGTTGTAAGCTATCATGTGGTTGCTGGGATTTGAACTCGGGACCTTCAGAAGAGCAGTCAGCGCCCTTAACCGCTGAGCCCTGTCTCCAGCCCGCTACAGAATACTTAAGGCATCTCTTTTGCTTTTTGTGCTTTGTTTATTTTCTTAGGAATAACTATTGGGCAGTAAGAGTTGTTACTGCTATCTTTATGCAGTGTGGGGTGCTACAAGCCTACCCCATGTCCCTGGTACTTAGCTGCTCTGTGTTGGCCGGCTTTCTGAAGACTATGTAGCCTGGCTCAAGCAGAAAGTTCCAGTTAGTTCCTGACTTGTAGTTTGATCTGAATGTTGAAGATCCTTGAGGAGGCAGAGCCATGCACATCCCCTGCAGCAGGAAGCCATAGTACATAGATACAGGCAGGTCCAGGCAGTCTTGGTCAGAATCTCGGCTCTGCCCATAACGACCTGTGCAACTTCTCGCTAGTTAGTACAAACGTTCACTTCTGTTTATCTACAAAACAGATCTTTAAGAATATCTCATCTTTGTATATTATTGTGTTTTAGTTCATTTAAACTTGAGCTTTTCATATATTGTTTTTCCTTATCTACTTGGGGCTGGGCAATGATTTCATACTCAAGTGGCGATCTCTTTATTTTTTTTTAGTTGAAAATAGATCTTTTATCTGACTGTACTCAAGACAGGCACCTCTCCACGATGAGATTTGCCTCTCCCCACACTCTGTGTAGTGTTTTATTATCAGAGAAATTCATTCATTCATTCATTCATTCATTCATTCATTCATTCATTGTGTGTGGTCTCAGCGATGGCGCCCAGCGCCTTGAGTTTGCAGGGCTGGGGCTCCACTGCTGAACCACACCTTCAGCTCTGGAGATTGCTTAAATGATACTGCGACATGGAATCAGGTTCATAAGTACGATATCCATGTAGCCCTCCAGCAGCCCTGAATTTTATTACGTATTTGAATGTTTAACCAACAGGCTGGATAACTGGTTAGTGGCAGAGCCCGGATGTGAGTGACCTAGGCTGCTTCCATCTTTTGCACGGACTTTCATCTCTAGATTAAAAAAAAATACAGAATCTTTGTGATTCTGGGGTTCAAATTAAGCACCTTGAACATGTTAGGTACGTGCCTTACCAGGGAGCTGTATCCCAGCCCTTCAGAAGACATCTTTCTTCCCATCACAACTAGGAAGATAGATGTGTTGCAGAGAAATCCTCTCTGTATCTTCTCATTTGAAATGATAACAGCTCATTTGGTATGCAGGTGCTGAGTGACGGCGGTTTCCATGTATTGTCTGTGGACTACAGAGGTATGTGTTGAGAACAGTGAAAAAAAGATGCGATGGGGCCTGGGCGGGACGGAAGGCAAGGCCTGGGCGGGACGGAAGGCGGGGCCTGGGCGGGACGGAAGGCGGGGCCTGGGCGGGACGGAAGGCGGGGCCTGGGCGGGACGGAAGGCTTTTGATGATGCTTGGTTTGGGGCACTTGATCCTGTGTTTGTCTCTTCTTGCTGCCAGGATTTGGGGATTCTACCGGAACACCCACAGAGGCGGGACTAACCACAGACATTATTTGTGTCTATGAATGGACCAAGGCAAGAAGTGGTGGAACTCCTGTGTGTTTGTGGGGCCATTCTCTGGGTTCAGCGTAAGTGCGAGCTGAAGATGTGTTCTTTGTTGGGTCCTTGGAGGGGTTTTATATCTTTCAAGTCACAGCAAATAGTGGAAGGGAAGCCAAACAGGGACACCTCCATTCTTTGGTCTCTCACTCTAGAAACAGTAAGAGCCTGCCCTGTCAGGATACCTACCTGCCTGTAAGGCACCCTCCCCACAAGTCCCTTAAACATCCTGTGTCATTATGACACCGACGTCAATTCTGGAATAACTCATGAAAGCATTAAAGAATAAGGCCCTTACATTTGGGCCAATTCTGAGCAAAACTGGGTGTCTGGATTTTCTAGGCAGCTAGTCCAGAGCTTTTCCATCACTTGCTGCCTCTGGTTTGTTGAGGCCACAGTGTTTGAGTGACTGCCATGTTTCACACGCGTGCTGTCATTTTTCTTTACAGAGTGGCAACAAATGCTGCGAGAGTCCTAGAGGCAAAAGGTAATGGAAGATTCCTAAACAGAAGAGTTTTGTCTTGAGGTAGAAAAATAGAAAGCCAGGAGGTTCTGTGAAATGTGTGTATATATGTGTACACTGACCATAGACTCCAACGTGCCCCAGTTCTGAAGGGTTTTTTTTTTTTTTTTTTTTTAGCAGTGTAAGTGCAGCTATTATAGGCTGTGAAATTAAGAATAAATACTAAGAAAAGAACTAACATGACTTCCCCAGGGTCTGGTAGTGTACATCTATGATCCTATTGCTCAGGGGCTGAGGTAGGAAGAGCTTGAGTTTGAAGTAGCCTGAGCTACACAGCAAGTCTTAGTCTCAAAGAGTCCTCTTTCTAGCCAGGCATGGTGGCTCAGGCCTTTAATCCCAGAAGTCGGGAGGCAGAGGCAGGCGGATTTCTGAGTTTGAGGCCAGCCTGGTCTACCAAGTGAGTTCCAGGACAGCCAGGGCTATACAGAGAAACCCTGTTTAAAAAAAAAACAAACAAAAAAGAGAGAGTCCTCTTTCTAAAATGATGTTTTATTTAAATGATAGGTCAGGAAAATAATATATTCTCAAATGACAATCACAGTCACGCTGCCCTCTGCAACCTGTTTCCCATAATATTCTTGGTGTTTGTCAGAGAGTTCTGAGTTTATCATGACTCTAGAGTCTGAAAGTGTAGCTTACTTTCTTGCTTTCTAACTGGTTTTATGAATTTAGAATCTCTGTGAATAGATGTGAATAGGGCTAGAACATTTGCTTAAAGATAAACATAAAAATTAAGGTGTATTCCACGTATTGAAGTGTTGGATTAAAAAAAAAGTATCCTAATGCTGCTATGAAAAATTTAAAAATCTCATAACCAATTGCCTATAGTTTTGCTTTGTCTTGTAGTTGCTTACAGATCTTTACTGCAAAATATCTGTGCTTTCATTGAGAAACATGTATCATCTATCTATCTATCTATCTATCTACTATCTATCTATCAATCATCTATCTATCTATCTATCTATCTATCTATCTATATGTCAGTCTATCTGCCTGCTTGTTGATCTCTTCTGTCTAATGACAACAATCCTGTGTGCTTACCCTGATACTCAGAGTTCACATGCTTGCTCTAACGTCCCCAGTGCAACTGTCCACAGACTGGTGTCTAATTCTGTGTCTTGCTCTCTTCCCTCTACCCACTCCTGACTTCTGGCAGCTGAGCAGACTGCCTAAGTTGTTGTTGTTGTTATTGTTATTTTTTCTCAAATTGCAGTAAAAATAGCCTTGGACTTCGTTGTTTTTTTTTTTTTTTTTTTTTAGATAGGGTTTCTCTGTGTAGCTCTGGCTATCTTCGAACTCACTCTGTAGACCAGGCTGGCCTCAAACTCACAAAGATTCTGTCTCCTGAGTGCTAGGGCTAAAGGCATGTGCCATCAACACTTGACACTGTATTTTTTATTTGCAGTTGGGCATTGAACTCAGGGCCTCAGGCATGGTAGGCAAGTTTAAAATCACTGATTTACAACCTAGGTCTTTATAGACATAGTTATTTTTGACTATATAATAGCAATTACTTGTGGAAAGAGATAAACTGAGAACTTGGACTGATGTTGCCTTCTTCCAGGAATACTCTACATTTCTCCTTCAAGGCATTTTGGATGGGGATAAAGTCACCATGAACCAGAGATTAAGTTGATTTGAAGCCGCCCTCAACCTTTATCAGCATTGCTTAATAGCTAATGGACTCTTTTTCCTGAGTGAAGTCCTTTGAGGTCACAGCCAAAATTCATAGAAATGGTCTGGAGTCTCCCTACCTCATTGTTGTACCTTGAATAGTTAGTGATTTTGTGTTTCATCAGTTTGAGGGGAAAGGCAGCATAAATTCTTTGGTCTTTTCTCATTTGGCACTGGCTCAAAAAATTCTCATAGATCAGCAGTCCTCAGGTACCTTCAAATACACACACACACACACACACACACACACACTCACACACACAGAGAGATATCACATAGGCACGCATGTGCAAAAGCACATAACACATGCATGCACATTCATTACATCTATGCATCTATGCGTGCGTATAGTGCATATTCATTATACATACATATGCATATATACATACTCTTCTGCCACATGCATTTCCTACTTGCTCTCTCAGCTTCGAGGAAACAACCTAATTGGCCTATTTCTCCATGGAACACTTTGCTTTCCTACCATCTCTGAGCCCAGGAAGTCTTGTAATCTTGGTAGAAGGCAGTGGTTTTAACCATCGTGTATATAGAGATACTCAAGAAGGAGAGGGCTGGTTAAAAGTCATACTCTTGAGCTGGAGCAGTTCCTCTGTATAACTTCAGTAAAGCACTTGCTATGCTCAGTTTATACACGAGTTCTATCCCCCAAACCTCTGTGAAAGAGCAAGGCATGGTGGCATGATCATGGGATATTCACTTACTGATTTATTGAGACAGGGGAATCATTATGTACACAAAACTGGACACCGCTCCCAGAGATTGGTGCCTCTGCCTCCCATGACCTGGGATCAAATGTCCATACCACCATGTCCACTGTAGTGGCACACCTCTAATCTCATCACTGGGGAAGCAGAGGCAGGAGGATTATTAGAGTTCACTGGTCCCACTTAGCCTCACCAGCAAGCTCCGGATCAATGAGAGACCCTGTCTCAGTAAACAAGGTGGATGGTTCCTGATGACCTACATCTGAGGTTGACCTCTGGTTTCTATGTTCATGTGTCACATGTGCATGCATGCTTGCATATACATGTGTACCCACATGAACATGCACATGTGCACATGTGTGCACACACACATTCTTAGTCCCTACCCCAGGTACACTCTTGTGGGGTTCAAGAGCTTGCATATTAAAACATTTCGCAAATGACTTTAATGTAGGCAGTTCATGTACAAGACCCTGAGAACCCCCCACCCCCTTATCAAGGGATGGTGGTGTTTTGGCGTTTGAAGAGGAGAGTTAACTCATTTGTTTTTTGTTGTTTATGTTTTCTAGGATGTCCAGTTGATGCTCTTATCTTAGAATCTCCATTTACCAACATGTGGGTGGCGACTATCAATTATCCCTTGGTAAAGGTGAGTTTCTTATTCCTCTCACTCTGTGTCCTGGCTGTTTCTATACCCA